>SKCR01038360.1:0-180263 GCA_019454045.1 Zanthoxylum bungeanum
TTTCATGTCATGATACCAGCTGCTTTTCTGACTGAATATTATCTGTACTGTGTGATACATAATTAAAATACTTGCTACTCAGCATTATAGATTTATTCTCCCTTTTATGTTAAGTTTCTTTAGATTGCTGATCTTTTAACTGCTTATTTGAGAACGAGATATGATTCTTCTGCTTTTCATCCCACCTTGCTGTAATCATTATTCTTCTCACTTGTCACTCATTCAAATTTAGAGTCTAGCTCTGTAATTCCTGGTAGTGCAAACAAAGTATGTATTCTGTCATCAATTCTTTTGTTTTAATGTTTGGCAAGATCCTTGCCGATGTTTGTTTTGGACTTTGGTTGTCTTGTCAGTACCTACCAGTGGTATGGCTACACCATATTTTCCACTGTGTCATTCAGCAACTGTTTGCATGCAATTTTGTGTTTGTGTGTGGCAGAGAGAGAAATGAGGGTAGACCAGTCTCAAAATATTAAACCAAATTCATTATTAAACAAAATATGCATTATTAAACCAAATATTAAACCAAATTCAGCAACTTGGGGGTTGGTGATTTAGCTTAACAAAATATTAAACCAAATTCATTATGGATCATTGGGATTTACTGTGCCATATGCATTTCATTTCAGCATGCACTGATATACTATTGTTGTTAGCTTGTCCTTGTACTGTGGAAGAAACATTACTGAATAAGACATCATATAAATCTTACGACACTGTATGATTTTGTCAACATCTGATCTGCCTCTTGTCATACAATAATGCTGATTTTGTAGTTATTATCTATATTGTTTGCAAATTGCAATATTACTATGTCAATCTTTCCCATTCACTGTTTATTGTATTCCACTTTGTAGTTTTCTGATCTTTGTTTTTGATGCTCTGACATGTAGGAAACATATGGAAATGTTCCTTCTGATTCAAGTGACGATGAATGTTGGAGTGACGATGATGAACCAAGAAAAAGGACAAAGAGTACTAGAGAAGGTTCTCCAGCATCATCGGATGGAAAAACCCCTATCATTAAGCGAGGAAAGATTACTAAGGATGCAAAAGAAAACCTATACGAGACTGACCGTAATCCTAAAAGAATAGGTCGCCGAAAGTTGAACTCTGAAGATTCTAATATATCATTAGCTAAATCACATGGAGACTCCTCTTCACCTGGTTCTCGGGGTAAAAGAGATAGGTCATCCTACAGGATACTTGGAGAAGATGTAACTCGGGTAAAATAATTTAATGCATATTCAAAGATGATTTTTAACTTGATTTTGGTATGTTGTGTTAGTATTCTCTCATTTTCCATAGATCATAATAGGTTATAAGATATACTGTGGTCACCATGGAGATTATTTTCTTGCAATTTCAAGGGGATGAGGGTAAGAGTGCAAGATACTAAAGTCTTGCATTTTGTATTGAGGGAGTGAAAGTTTTTAGTAGATGGTCCCTCTTGAAGGCAGAAGCAGAAACTTAATAGAAAAATTGAAAAGTAGAATTAAGAGTACATATGAAAAAAGATCAAGAAGAGTAGAGTATTATTTGATTCATTGGTATATGACAATCTGATTTAGTACAAAATTTTGTTTCATACATCATTGTATAATGTTGAGTCCAACTCTTTTCCATTATGATGGTTTATCTTCTTCACTCTAGATTTCATTCTACAAACATCATATTTATAACTCTTGGTTCTTTGATTCTGCTAGAACTTCTTTTTTAGATCTTTTGATTCACGAGGTGTTCTCTCATACACTTGTATACTTTTGGTTGCTCCTCCATTGTCCTTTCTCTACGAATCTTGTTGTTTCTCAATTGCTTTCATTGTATTTTATAGTAAAAGTTTGATGCTGCAACAATGCTGTGACTAGATATCAGTCAATTTATAGCGACGGTTGAAATTAATTTTATGGTCTTTTTTCTGCAGAAACTCTATAACTCCTTTAAGGAAAATCGATATCCCGATCGAACCACAAAAGAAAGTCTGGCAAAAGAGCTAGGACTCACTTATTCTCAGGTCATACCTTATATCATTGCCATAACAACAAACTTCTTTGCAAAAGCTTTCTTCTTGAAATAAAAAATTTAAGTGCACATTCAAGTTTTTCTTTGCAGGTTAATAAATGGTTTGGCAATTCTCGTTGGAGCTTCAACCATCCATCATCTACGAATGCAAAACTGGCCAATTCAGAAAAGAACACCTCCATGCCTCTATCTCGCAAGAGAACAGTTGGAAGAGTTTCCGACTGCAATGGAACTGAAAATGTGGAATCACCCAAGATAGGTGTTGATGATAAGAGTTGCCGTGGGAATGTAAAAGATAGTGAATTGGCGATTCCGGAATGTGGTAGTAGTAAACCTACAACCCGGACATCTAGAAAGAGAAATAGAGAGGGCAGATTAGGAGATCAGGCATCAGATCGTAGCTCAAAAATTGAGGTTGTACAAGGTCTCGCAGCTAGTTCAGCCAAAGTTAAAGAAGCGCAGACAAATTACCGAACTGGGAGAAAACATAATTCTGCTGTTTGACCCCACACAAATTGATCTTCTAAAGCGAACAATTATGACCATTGACCTCGTTCAAAAGCAATACCTCCTAAGATGAGCAGCTGGATTGTCTCGAAGGATTAACTTCTATAGAGGTAAAAAGATAGCAACTGTTGTACTTTAGTCTCATTAGGCTCTGCAGGTTTTCCGCATTCAGGTTAATTGCTTTTAGTTTAAGCCATCGCAATGATACTAAATAAAACTACTACATTGTTGTAGCTCATTACCAGTTTTAAAATTTAGTTCCTAGTACATGCTTTGCTATATTCGTTGTTAAAACATGTACACCGCCTACTTGTCCGGTGCTTGTAAAATTTTCAGGGAGGCGAAATTTTCCAACCCATTAGATTTTTTCGTGCGCGGGCACGCTTGTGTTTTGTATTTTAGACTTTTAGTAGACCTCCAGTCTTGTCGCCGATGGTTATATACTCATTAGCGCATGGTTGATGCAAATGGCACGGCATGTAAATTTATGCAGTTGCCTCCATGTTGAAATTGGATGAAAGAATTTATGCAGCACTTCTGTTGGCCAACTCTGAGCTTCTGATTCAAGCACCAGATCAAGCATGTAGCAAATGCATATGGAAGCCAAATTTGTCGGCATAATTCTCTCTGGCATTGGTGTTAAACAATTTTGTATTGGCAAGTTTATATTGGAATTATTTTAGGATTTACTATCGATTGTGAATTCACTTGCCAAAGTGTGTGTGTTTTTTTTTTCACTTTTATTTGCTTATCTAATTAGAGTTTTTGGAGATTAAAAAATAATTATACTAGTTCTATTAGAAATTTTATTTGAAAAAAATTCTATTTTAAATATTATACCAAACTGAGTTTGAATATGTAAGATTTATATAATAAGTAATCAGTTTGGGGGAAAAAAAATATTTACTGCTTGTATTAGCGTTCAACTGCAATTTTAATCATAAAAATTTTAAGTTAAAATAACTCTTTGTAATTTATACATTAACTAGTTTTTGCCCGTGCCTACGGCACGGTGTTATAGTATTTGGCATGTGTCTACGACACGGTGTTACAGTATTTGCTCGTGCCTACGGCACGATGTTACAGAATTAAATGTTTTTATTTTTTAATTAAATGATACCGTGCCTACGGCACGGTGTTACAGAATTAAATAATTTTATTTTTTAATTAAATGATTTTATTTTAACTTTCTATATTTTAATTTGAAAATTTTTGACCCTTTCCATCAATCAATTCACTATCTTTCCTCCAATTACCAATAAAATGATCTGAGCCGTCAATTAATCCACATAAAGAAAGCCGTTGGATACACTTTCTTTCCTCCAAACACCATTCTCCTTTATTATATAGATGGTTAATTAAGGAAGCAAGCGACTGTTAGCTCCAAAGGCGGCAACATCTTTTTTTTGAATAAAGAAAATGGCGGCATTTCGGGGTCTCTGTGCAACACCTGTCTCTCTAAAACAAATGATTAACAATTAACAATTAAACACGACAGACAAAAGCACGTAAATATTTATTAATAATGGGGAATTCTGACGCTGATCAAGAAAACCGCGTGTACGCCACGCGCTCATCCTCCAAGAAACGAGTGGTGCTGGGCGAACTCACCAACTCGTTTAATACCAAACCGATTCAGAGCTCGGATTCTCGAGATACCCAGAAGCCTAAACGAATATTGAAAAGGAAATGTGGGGACGATAGTGAGAACTCGCCGAGCACTGAGTCGAATCAACGCGAGTTGAAGAATGAGAAGATTATAAATGAAGAGCTTGTTGAACAGAAGAGCAATGAGAGCTTGAGTGCTTTGAATAAATGTTCTTATTCATCTTCTATATATAAGCATCTTCGCTTATTGGAGGTATTAGGATGCCTTCGGAATTTTTTTGTTCTATTTTAATTCACTTATTTGGTTCTTGGGTTTGAATTTATTTATTTATTTTTGGTAATTTGTGTAAAATTGTTGAAATGGTAATACTAGGGCTTCTGCTTTAGCCGTTTGATCGGTTTAGTGTTATTACCTTGAAATTTTGATCCAATTTCTGTAACTTCTGAGTCATTTGATTATATGCTTATGAAATTGATTATAAATTTTTGGTTTCTTTAATTTCTTTGGTTCTGTGATGGCTTTTAAGCAACAGCTGCGGTGAAATGAAAATTCTAACGGTAAAATAAAAATTTGATAGAATATAACTAAAAAGTTATTTTTAACTTCTAAACTACACTGTAACTTAAAAGCTACCGTAATTAAACAACGAAATGGGGCCTTAGAATTTTTTTTGGGTGTGGATCCTTACTTGGGATTGGAATTTTGGTTTTACTTGTGATATTAAATGTTTGTTATCTTCTGCATTTGGATTTGGAATTTGATTCAAGATAGCTTTTATGTTTGGATTGAAATTTAAGCATAACCTTCAGACTTAAGTCATTAAATTAACATTTGATATGGAAAGTGTTTTCTGAACTTCTCCGGTGGAAGGTTTGGTTTATCAATTTCATCTGGAAAGTGTTTTCGCTTTTGTATTATTGTTGATGCTTTTGTTTCCTTTGATAGTATTGTGATAGAAGTTTAAGACAAGATACAAGAATAATATCTACTGTTGCTTTAGCTTAGTAATCATACTCGGTTTACACTTGTGATCATAAATTCGTATGTTGCGTTTGCGCTAGAGTTATGATGCTTTGATTCTTATCCGAAGAGTAATGGCGATATGCTATAACGGATCATTTATTATCTTTCCCTGCTCAGTAAACCTATTTTTGATATTGAATGTTGATTGTCTTGTGGAGTTGGAATTTGATTGTTGATAGCTTGTAGGCGTTTGGATGGTAAATTAAGCATAATTTTCGGACTAGAGTCACTAAATTAACTTTTGATATGGAAAGTATTTAATGAAATTCTCGGGCGAAATTGATCAATTTGATATGGAAGTTTGCTTTTCTACTTTTGAAGATGAATTTTCTTCCCTGTTGACATAATAATGACTTTTAAGACGATGCAAATTTAATATCTTATGATGTTCAGTAATTATTCTCGGTTTACACTTGTAATCATAATTTGGGCACTGTATTTTGCGTCGGAGTTATTTAAATTGACTGATATCGATGGTTTCATTTCCTGTAATGAGTAATGGCGATATATTTAAGGGATTAGTTATTATCTTTCCCTGCTCAGTATCCCAGTTTTAGGCATGTGATCATAAGATGGGGAATGTATTTTGGCCAATTAGATTTACATGGACTGATTATGATGGTTGGTTATTCAGATTGAGGACAAGATGAGGCCATTACCCAATCACATGGAGAAGGTCCAGAGTGATATTTCAATAACTATGCGAGAAACTTTGGTGGATTGGTTGGTGGAAGTTCTAGAGGAATACAAGCTTGTGTCTGACACACTTTATCTCACTGTATCATATGTTGATAGATACCTCTCGTCGCATGCTCTCAGCAGGAACAAGCTACAGCTTCTTGGTGTTTGTTGCATGCTTATTGCCTCGTACACACACTTGAACCTCTTCACTTTTATTTTATGTTTGCTGATAAGGTGGTTAAATGGTAATCCTTTCATGATCTGGTGATGCAGAAAGTATGAAGAGATCAGTCCTCCGCATGTTGAAGACTTTTGCTATATAACTGATAATACCTACACCAAGGAAGAGGTGTGCTGGATCCCTTTCTTCTATTTTCCTCTGGTCTTCTATGCTATCTCTTTAAGCACCATGTTTTAAAGCAAAGCTCATGAAACTGACAAATTAGGCTCACCTGTCTTTATGTCTTTAATTTATCATCGATCCTTAGTTTCATTTCTATACATCTTAGCAAAGTGAAAACTGTTGCTTTTGTGCTCTGCTGAGTTTTCTTATTAGGCTTGGGTAGGCTTTTAGTAACTATTAAGCTTGAAGATGATTTTGGGGTAAATATGCAGGTTGTGGAGATGGAGAAAGAAGTACTTAAATTTTTGAACTTTGAAATGGGTGGTCCAACAACGAAGAGTTTTCTCAGGTGAGATAAGCACCAAAATATAGTATGTTTTTGCATCTTAAAATTTATCATGTTTTTTCTCCCACATTAATGATTTCCTGTTTAATGATTACCGGAACTTGTGTCATATTTAATGTTGGAACTGCAGAATATTCACAAGAATTACTCAAGAGTACTACAAAGTAAGGAAACCACTCCTGTCCTTAATGTTTATTCCAGTTCATTTATCTTCCCTATTTAGTTCTTACAGAGTCTGTAATGATTGTTTTCTGCAGAAACCCGATCTACGATATGAGTTCTTGGGCTGTTATCTTGCGGAGCTAAGTTTGTTAGATTATGGGTGTTTGCAGTACTTGCCTTCACTTGTTGCTGCTTCTGCTATTTTCCTTTCAAGATTCATCATGCAACCAGGGAATCATCCTTGGGTAAGAAATAGCATCAAATGCTTTTGCAAGATTCTAGTTGTGCATGGTTGAGAGAACAATGAATAAATTTGAGAACTAGTTAAAAAGCTCAATTCACAACAGGGAAAAGAGAAACGTGTTAAGAGTTACAGGCAGAATAAATTAAATGGCAAAAAGCACAACTAATCAATTAACTTTCATGGTAATATGATATAGTTGATAAACTTGCAATATACAGTTCAACAAATTGTTTCTACTTCTGATTTATTTGGAAATGTTTCCCATATAGCAATGTTCACCTTGTTCTTTTCCTATATGGCAGAGCCGGGAATTGCAATCCTTTTCAGGTTATAAACCATCTGATTTAAAGGAATGTGTCCTTGCCATCCACGACTTGTACATGAAAAGAAAAGCAAGCTCTTCGCAAGCAATCAGAGGGAAATATATGCAACATAAGGTATTCTAGTTCTATTTTCTTCAACTTCCTGTGTGATTTTCTAAATCTAGATACCGTAAATGGATGGATAATGCTAGAGGTTTTCCTTTTTGCCAATAGTATGAATGTGTCCACAGTATATTACTTTAGAACATGAAATTCTTAACTTGTAACATTTATCTGACCGAATCAACTGAATGATATTCTGGATAACAGTTCAAGCTCGTAGCATTGATACTGTGTCGATCTAAAGTGCCTGAACATTACTTCGAAGCCATAGATGAGTAACAATCTACTGGAGTTCCATGTGTTTAAACTGAAAACTGGTGTTATAGACGACTTTCTTCTGACCGGTTACATTTCTTGCTCTATTGATGGTGTTACAAGTCAACCGCTGGTTGAATGTTGCTGGGTTTGTAGCCAAGTTCCTGAAGGTTTTGGCATCAGCAGTGCCTGCAGAGTGAGCCATTACATGATGGTAACATGTCAGCTTTTGGAATAACTTTTGTAGATCAAATAATTGGGATGCTATGAAAGAACAATGTGGTTCACTGGCAACTTTGTTTCCAATTCTCTTGTTGAATCAATAAAGAATATATTTTCAATTTATTATTCTTAATTGATTATATACTATATGTAGATTTTGCTTCCATATTGATTTCTCATGTTGCTCTTCAAATGATATAATTTATTGCGACATTAATTGATATTACATTCATTTTTTAAAAAAAATAATTTCGATTTTAAACATGTTATATAAGTTGATTAAAAAAAAAAATCCCATTGGGCCTTGGGCCCTGGGCCTTGGGCCCTGGGCCTTTTAGACATTATTCAGGTCATGTACTGGTCTCTATTTGTTCGACCAGCAAGAAAACGGCACCGTTTTACTATCCACACCCGCGAAGCGCATAACACCAACTCACCAAGAACCTCGAGATAAAAAAACACAGCAGACAAGTCTAGTCTAACCACAAGGGAATATAAAACCGGAAACCGGTCGAATAGGTGACAAACTGGCGATGGAAGTCGAGGTGGACGAGAAAGACCTAAAAGCAGTCGGCGCCGAACCTTTGACCGGCGAACGCCGTGGACTGCGGATTCGCGGCTGGGAGATCGAGACTCGCAAACTCTCCATCCTCAAATCCTCCACGGTCGAACAGTACACACGCACAAACTCAAGCTCTCTCTCGGTTTAAATTGCAATTAATGTTATTATTTAACAATAAATAAATATATTATTAGAAAAAGGATCGCTATTATAATTTTTAATTATGAAGTGTTATTAGTTTTTAGAAAAATACTTAATTTGTATTTGGTTTCAGGTGGGAGCAAAAGCTGGAAACAAATCATTTGCCAGAGATGGTTTTTGGAGAGAGTTGTTTGGTTCTTAAACATATTGAAAGTGGAAGTAAGATTCATTTCAATGCATTTGATGCTTTAGGTGGTTGGAAACAGGAAGGTTTACCGCCAGTTGAAGTTCCCGCAGCTGCACAATGGAAATTCAGAAGGTAACCAAACTTTCATTAACACATTGTTTGTTTCATGGTTTGTCATGGTAAAGTTGAAATTGTTGTTCATGGTATGGTTTGAAAATCATGAAATTTGGAGAGTTTTTTTTATGGTTTGCCATGGTTTTATATTTTCGCACTCCTAAAATATCCTTGATAAAATTTTAAAATATCAATTATAGCCTATTAAATATATTATATTAATAGACAAAAATAATTAAACTCTCCTCTCGATTATATTAATGTCAATTTTTGCATATTAAATATATTATATTAATAAGAATTTTCATATTTGTTATCCATTTTGTACATTAATTTTTATTATAATTTATTGATTTTACATCAATGAGTAATAATTTGATATGCGTTTGATGATATTTTAGTAAGAATTTTTTATAACTTTCATTGAATCTAATTTCTGGACAAAAAAAATGGATTTAATATGATTTTATATGAATTTATGTGTTTGAGGACATTTTAATCATTTTATTATTTTTGAAATCATAACATATCATCAAACTAAACAAAAATAGATTATTTATCCATACCATACTATACTGTCTTCCCAAACATAGTAACGGTAATCAAGGTTTGAAAACTCGGTGTGCGGTGTGAGGCGGTCCCTCGCGTGAGGTGAGGCGGACAGCCTCGAGGCGGTCGAGGCGACAGCCTCAATCCGAACACGAAAAAAACTAAAAGCAATAAATAATCTACAACTAATACATAAAAGAATCTATCAAAATTAAACAAAATGAAATATAATAAAATAAGTTCATGAAATAAAATGACCGCTAATCTCTGAATAGGCTATTATTTGTGTTTAATAACATAAAATGTGGGTATGAAGTGTCATCCTTCAAAAGGTCATCATCATATATAATTTCTATCGTAAATAAATTTATTAATAATAAATTATAATTAATAAATATATATAATTGTGAATGATTATTTTTAGTGATAATTATTTTGCCATTTTCGGCTAAGCATTGAGGTCGAGCTACTCTGTTAATATGGTTAACAATACTGCCTACTTTCAGTTTGAGAACTCTTTGTCTATAAAGAAGCTCAAGTTGAGACTCTTTGTCCCTACTTTCAGTTTCCTTATATTTATTTTTATTTTTCTTTTAAAAATAATGACTTCACGGCTTTTGGGTTGAGGCGCCCGCCTCAAACCGCCTCAAGCCGCCTCGACTCGAGGCGTCCTGAGGCGGGCCGCCTCAGGCCTTTGAGGCGGTCCTATTGAAAACTCGGTTTGAGGCGACAGCCTTGACGCGCCATAGCTGCGAGGCTGCCGAGGCGGCGCCTCCAGGCGCACCTCAGATGGAGTTTTTAAACTATGACGGTAATTACAGGACAATACCATACATTACTAAATCATGGTGCACTTCATCCCAACAATGCGGAATTGTTTGTAATCATTGCAATCGATTTTATTATTTTGTTTATGAAATGTTTATATGTAGATTTATTGAAACTTGCTATAAGTTTGAATAGTTATTTTGGTTAGGGGTGGACCAAAAATAACTGA
Source organism: Zanthoxylum bungeanum (assembly GCA_019454045.1). NCBI lineage: Eukaryota > Viridiplantae > Streptophyta > Magnoliopsida > Sapindales > Rutaceae > Zanthoxylum > Zanthoxylum bungeanum. The sequence goes on from SKCR01038360.1 coordinate 10,390, forward strand.
AACTCGAAAAATCGAACTGAATTGAAAAATCAAACTGAAATGACAATTTTTTTTTTTAATTTTAAAAATAGTTGTTTGATTTTTTTACTAAAAAACCGAACCGAATTAAAATAATTTTTTAACTAGAAACTCGAGCTGAACATAATTAACTGAATAATTCGATTTATTGTATTATTGTAAGTCAAATCATGTTATATTGTTATTTTATATATAATATTTGCTACATTATTAAATTTATTTAGCGTTTAGTTATGATTAATTTCATAAAATGTTGTAATTTTTTCTTTCGGTTATAATTCTTTTTATTTTAAATAATTTAAATGATTGTATTTAGTGATGAAAAATCGTTATTTGTGTAGTTGGTGATTTTTAAAAGAGTTATAGTGTAGATATATTCTTTTTTTTGAATAAATGTTAGATTTAATGAATGTTACTAGTTTTTAAATTTTAAATTTTTATTGTTATTGTTATAAAATTGAAAAACCTGAATTGAACCGAACCATACAATTAAAAATAATTACAATTTTTTTTTAAAAAAGAAAAAAACCGAACAATTACTTTTTGGAAAAAAACCGAATAATTGTAATTGCAATTTTTTTTATGATTATACCGAATCGAACCGAATCGTAACCACCCTTAATTTTGGTTACTTTTATTCTCACTTGCACACAATGGTTTTATGTGAGACGGTATGTTAAGTTTTTGAAATATGGTTCTTGTAGTAAATTATTGAGGCAGCTAGTTTGAGAACTCGCTTGGAGAATCAAATGTGATTATTCGAAGCTTAAGAGTGGAAATACCACTAGGATGTTTTTATGTTGTGATTCTTCATTATTGTGTGTTATGGATATTTTGTTCACTTCTCATATTTGTTTTATTTTCTCCGATTGAACATCCATAAACTTGTTTGATACAATTTAAAAGGGTGTGTAAAGAGAAACTGCATTTTGGTCTCATGGGCCTTTTCTTATTTTGCAGCAAACCATTCCAGCAGGTGATCTTAGATTATGATTATACGTTTACAACACCATATTGCGGTAGTGATGCAATTGAGATGGATATGGATAAGGTTTGTGCTTCCAGTTCCTCTATAAAAATTTTGCAATCTACTTTCCTGACCAAAAAAAAAAAAATAGCTAGAATTTTGCCATCTTGAGTTGTCCCCTGAGATTTTCAATCTTCTTCTAGTATGGCCTAAGCAGTGGCTCTTGTCATATTTGATATCATTGATATGAAATATCCCTTTTTCTCCATTTGTTTTAATTCGTGTCTAGTTTCTCATGGGTTTATAACTAAACTATTGATGGAATTTTAGGGATTATTATGAGCATTTTACCTAATTGCTATGGTTTGTGGATTTACAATAATATTAATTGTAGTCTCTTTGGTGTTATTTGTTCTGATCAGCATGGGAGTGGAAAAATCTTGGACGGGAGATCCAACCTCCACTGGGAGGACTGTGAGGAAAAAATTGATGTGGTTGCGCTAGCATCAAAAGAGCCTATTCTTTTCTATGATGAGGTGGGCAACTGTGATTCTGACTTGTTTAGATCAACGTATATATTTCATGATCCGGTTCCCTTCATGATTTGTATGTTGGCCATGACAAAATTAGTCCTTTTGGTACTGCAGGTAGTTTTATATGAAGATGAGTTGGCTGATAATGGAGTGTCACTTTTAACTGTGAAAGTGGTGAGTCTTGAATCAGTTGCTAGTTGTTCCCGGAACAGGTTTGAAATGCTTTCCATAAAACTGATGACATCGCCTTCTATGTTTTCAGAGAGTAATGCCAAGTTGTTGGTTTCTTCTCTTGCGATTTTGGGTGAGTTACTCTACTCATCTCAGTTCCCTTATTTTGACATATTGTTTGGTAGAAATAAGTTTTCTAAGTGCTTGTTTGTTAGATTTATATTTTGGTTCACGTGCCTGAGTTGCTAGGCTTTCTTTTTGTGAATGTCAGAAATTGCTCAAGCCTCAAGTTTTTTAAGAAATACATACTATTAGGAAACCAATAGGAAACCTTAGAAAGATATCATTTGGTTTGCTTTAGCTTTCTGTTCTCTGACTTATATCTCCTTTAAGACACTTACCCAGTTCTTCCTACAGCTTAGAGTTGATGGAGTGCTTGTGAGATTAAGGGACACACGAATGCATTGTGTTTTCTCTGACAGTACAAACCCTGTCATTCTTCAAGAGAGCTGTTGGAGAGAAGCCACATTTCAGGCTTTAGCTGCCGTAAGTTTGCAGCTTCTCTCTCTGTGTGCACATGCAAGTTTGCTTCTGTAACTTGAATTTTGGACTCCTTTATTTTCTGTTGATGTTCAGAGCTTATTTAGGTATCTTAATATTGAAGGCATTTTTTTCCCCAAAAAATATTTGGTAATGGTATAATTTTATTTGTTATTAATTATCAGTGCATTAATTCATATTATTATATGGCGCAGAAAGGATATCCTACTGATTCTGCTGCATATAGTGATCCAAGCATCATCAGCCAGAGGCTTCCTGTTGTTATGCATAGGACCCAAAAGCTTAAAATCTCTGGTAACTTGTAGCAATATAAATTATCTTCATGTACAAGGATTCAAATCATTCATGTATTCTGTGATTGTAGAGAATTTTAGTCATTCTAGATGGTTTCTATCTGAACGTATAGTATTATGTTCCTTTCTTTTTTAATGTTTGCTTTACAATTTCATAATATTTTGTTGGATTATCCTTGAAAGGTAAACAAGAACAATCTGTTGAGTGCTTGGTTAAATGTATGAACTCTCAATTTCTTCTTTGTACTTTTAGTTATCATGGAAAGTGTGGAGAGTACAAGCAGAAATGAGCTCAAGTGGTTTTGAAAACTAGGTATATGTTTGTGAAGTACCAGGGAAACATTAGAATAAAAGAAAACATGGAAACAGAAATCTGAAAGCATTAAATTTGTAGAAAAACATAGCACATGTGGTTATTTTACTGGTAATTTGTACTGAAGGATTAGACCTAGATTTTTATTTAGAGGGCTGCTAGTTCGCCTCGTCCAGTGGGGCAAACTAGTGTTTTTCATTTTATTTAAGCCATCCCATCTTTGATTGGAGAAAGAATACAACCAAAAGCTTGTGAAGATGTAACAATGGAGCCAATGCATGGTAGACACAGTCGTCTAGATGGTATTTGATTCGAGGGGATTGCCAAATAGATGAGGCTTTGAAAAACCTTTACATATTTTAAGTGGTGTTTATTAATATTTTCAGGATATTAAAAAAAAAATCAAATTTCTAAAACTTTGAATTAATGATTTTATTAGGAATGAGAAGTCCATTTACCAAACCTTCTAGGGCTCACGTTCGATTTCGATACAATTGCCTCCCAGGATATCATGGAGAAGTATATTTGTGAATCTTGCAACATAACCAACATCCCTGAGTTGAAAATCAAAGGGCTTGACAACCAATCAAACCCCAGCTAAACAATTCATCATTAAGAAATCTCCAATCTACAAGTACAGTTGCTAATTCATTCAAGGCTGCAGTGAATTCACTGGACAAATAGATGACAACCTAAGCTAGAGACTAAAAAAAAAGTAAAGATAAGCAGTCATGAACATGTAAGAAATCACCATCTACAAGATTGTTCCCTAAGTTGCAAAAAATCCAAGTCTATTAATAAAAGTATCATACCAGATGGCAAACTTTTATTATGCTTTCCTAAAAAGACCCTTGACTTTCCCACAACTCTCTTGACTTAATATATGTTTTTCTTTGGGCACTTCCTTGTGCTGATCCAATAGGCCTTTCAAGTAACTGCAAGCAAACAGCGGAAAGTCCACAAGATATCTGGATCACATCAAACAAGTAAATCGAAGTCGCAACAGATATAAAGGCACTTGAAACAATAAAATTTACTCATCGTCTATGCAAATTATGTTTGCCAATAAATGCCAATCCCTCCCAGATTTATCAACAAAGGTAAACATATTTGAATTACTAACTTTGGCATTTTGATGTTTAAATACTTGGAAAGCAAGTAAATGCTAATTTAGAGGGGCACACACATACTGACATACATACATACATACATGGAAACTCTACAAAACCCATAAAAGAAAGCAGATTCAGTAAAAGATCACAAACCTGAAATGCCAAATAACTCAGGTTTATAGTAAATTTAGATAATCCTGTTTTCAAATTATTCCTTCCGTATCCTACTGATTCTCTCTAGAGTGCTCAATGAATACAGTAAATTAACTTCTTTGATCACGAAACCACTCCCCACACATACAATCAGATCCCTGACCAGTAAATAATTAGCAAGAATGCTTATATGTACCGGTAATGTTTTTACTAGCACAAGCACCAATAAAATCAGGCAAAATTGATTAAATTATGTCCTTCCTGTACAACGAAAATCATTGACACTCGAACAACAGATAATGCAAATTTACCACGTATGGCCTAATGTTTCTAAATTTCCATTTTAGAGATAGCAAGTCATAATTTCATCCAACAAAATATAAGATAGCCCGTCTGCGCTGTGAAGATTCCAGGCTCAGAAAATCCTTTTGGCTCTTATATTTGAAGATTAGTCTTTTCAAGTTCAGAAAGAGATAGATAGGAGGACGAGGGAAAGATAGCCAAAAAATAACCAAACCAGCATGTACCACAACAATTTCTTAACATGTAAATAACATCAAAGAAAAGAAAAAGAGTACAAGCAATAACTATATTTACAAGAGAACCAGAAACATTAAAGGAAATTTTACTGCATCAGAACAACCAGACTGAGTAAAGAACACTAGAGATTGATCAACGATAGATATGCTTAAATTTCCTAGAATAATTATTAGCATTATAATAGCATGAAAGAATAATTAGAGTAAGCGTATACGATACTTCACTGGGTCAAAGCCTCTATACTATGTTCATTTCAAAGGCTATGTTCATCCATTCACTCATACAAAATTGATTGTTCACCGTATTTTAATTTTGCTAATATAAAGATACATGTAAAACAAGAAACCTAAAATGCAGCATCATTCTTGAGCCTTTAGATGATTGGAACTCCACGCAGGTCAACCATCTTTTCTGTTCCTTCCTATAAATCCCAACCCAACTTTTTCTTATCAACCTATGTTTATCTCATCAATAGAAATGAAAGTTAAGAAAAACAAAAACAAAAAGGAAACAGAACAGAACAGAAAAATTTTGAAGGGATAAATACAAGTTATCCGCGGCAGCAGAGAGTTCATAACAACTAAAAATCATTATGTTTTCAGATTTTTGTGTCCTAGAAAGACTCACAAAGAGACTACTAGCGATCCTGACAAGTACGTCGGAAGGTACCATGAGACAGCTCAGAAAACGCCCGTGGGTTGACAGAAGGGAAGCGACACGCAGCTGCCACACTGTGGAAATGCAAAAATGAAGCAGTGCAACCTAGTTCTCCCATATTCCTATAATAAATAAAACAACCAATGTAAATAAGACCAAAGCATTCAATTTTAATTTCTTCAAGAATTGCAAAAATACTATTCTACAATTGTCAACTTTCAAAAGGAAAATTTATGGAAAAATGTGTCCCACGAAATAAAAGGCACAGCAAAATAAAAATAAAAAGAAAAACAAACCTCACAAAAATTCTTCTTTAGTTTTGATAAATATTTAAAATGTTAAATCTTAATTTGCAAATAAGAAATAAATGGGCACGTAAACATAAATATAAAAATTCAACATTTTCTTTCTAAGTTTTCCTGAGGAACCAAACAGACCTTGGAGCGACGAAGGAGAAGCGGCGGGATTGGAGGCGTGGGGCGGCTTGCGGCGGACGAACACGGGGAATAGGCGGCGGAGAACGAACGGGCGAAACCCTAGACAGCGAACGTGACAGTGATCCGGCACTTCGCCAAGCCATTTTCTTTCTTTTGCAAAGATATTGGTGAAGTGAAATGGAGAGGCGAGGGCTCTTTGTTAGGGGGTTTAGGAGTTGTTGTGTTTTGTGGCGGAGTATTGAATGTTGATGTTGATTAGTATCCGAGATCCGTCCGATTAGTTGACTTTAGTTCTTTGTCCGCTGACTCTTTGCTTTTGACCGTTAGATTTAGATTGCTGCTGACGGTGTAATTGCATTTTTTTAAGGACTCTAAATTGTATAATGTTCGGGCTCCGGCCCCGGCCCAATTAAACTAAAAAACCGGCACAAAGAAAATGCAACTCGAACTTCTAAACGTTCGCTATAAATAGCTCGAATAGTAAATGCAAAGACGAATTTACCCTCAGAATACGTTAAAATTGCTACAAAATACAGCAGCTATAACTTTACAATCACCAAATTTTGTGTCTCACCTTCAAAATTCTCTATGCTAAGTTTTACAGTTTCCAATTACACTTCCCAAAAGTACAATTGCTATGCTGTAGACTGATGATCCATGTTCATGCATTTTAACTGTCCATTGAATGTGTAAATTCTCCCAGATGGTATACTCACTTTGACACTAGTTCCTTTATAATGTAAGGTCTTGAATGAATCATGATTCTTGGAACAAATTCCAACTTCATTAAGTTCACCTTCTTTCCAGCTTATGCTGACTGTCACTCCACCACGAGCTTTCAATCCTTTAACACATCCGCTCGGCCATTTATCTCGGGGAAGAGCGGGGAGTAAGTACAGGTCATTCAAGGTACTTTGCACTAACATTTCTGCAACTGCTGCTGTAAAACTGAAACCACAAGTTGCCAAAATAGAAAGGTAAGGCGCAAATGTAATGCTAACAAGATGAAACTATAACGATATTGGGAAAAAGACTATAAGTGGAAACGTCACATTCATCACTAAAGGAGAATTCTTATTTTCTTCATATTTCCTAAGTTTTACTTGCTTAATTGTGTGGCTTAAGCTTTGGGATGATATTGAAGAGTTAAAATTTTTCTTGCCTTGAGTTGGTGTATAATTTGCACCCCTAAGTTTTCTGTTGGTAGTTCAATGTGAATAAAAATGCAAGATTGTTAGATTTCAAAACTTTACTTCTAAATTTGCTTGAGAATACACCTAGAATTGTGATCTCCATGCATTTGCATTGACAGACAGTCAGTGAGCCTTACCCGAAGTTGGCATCAATCTGGAAAGGAGGGTGAGCTGCAAATAAGTTACTATAGAGGCCACCTTCAAAAGGCTTCTCATGTTCTGGATCCACCAAGTTAAACAGACGCTTGACCATCCGATATGCGTGCTCATGATTGTGGAGACGTGCCCACAAAGCAGTTTTCCATGTCATTGACCATCCTGGACCCTCCTCTCCTGTTCCCATGGATAAAACATCAGAGACTAACATTTTACAATGATTCAACAACAGAGATGACCATATCTTACTATTGTCTTAACCAATTATATAAAAATGGATGAAAGTTGCAAACTTGCCATAGTTAATAAGAAAATGAACTCTGACCAGGTTTTGACCTTTCTGGTGGAACAAGTAATTGAGATAAAAACCATCTTATGTTTTTGGACTACATAACAGCCATTCCATGATTATCTAGTTGAATATGCTTTTCATATGATGTCTAATTTAAGGAACCTAAAATGCTTTGGCATGCATACAATGACTTCCGGAGAAACTTCAAACTTTATGGGGGAAGTTGCAGTCTTGCAGATGAACTTATATTTTCATTTTAGTTTAGAATAGGACTATGTAAACTTTTTATGTTTTTAACTTTTGTCTTCTCCCTTGGAATATGTTGAGGACCTGGTTAAGAATCCAATAACAAACTGTAGGCATTGCATTTTTGCGCATTGCATTTTTGCATACCAAACCCGATGATGAGTCTCATAAGGAGGCACTACCTTTAAGTCGTGGAAGTCGCGGAAAATGGTCGTTGGAAAGGAGAAGTCAAGAGATAATACATTTTGGAATTAATTCACTGAGTTCGCTCAAAGTTTGCTTGCTAAAAGTTCGTTTCAAAGCGTGTCTACAACCCGAAAATCACCGCAAACCCTTCCAAGTCCACCTAGACACCCAAATCCGCATCCAAAGCCCATTAAACCAAAACCAACCAAACACCAAGCCCACCACCCTTGAGGCCCACGACCATGACACCAAAATTACCCCTCCTTGCACTATTCAAACATGATTAATTATCCATTTACCAAACTTACTTTAACCTTTGACTTCACATTTTACTTTGATACCATTTTTTCCAAGCCATTTATTAGTATACCCCACGTCCAAGACCTTATAACACTCCTTTTATTTATTTTCAACATCATTAATATCCATCTTTAGACATTTTCAACAAAGCCATCACAATTACACCAACCTTTCACCATTTTTCAACAAAGTTTGCCAACCTAATAAATGTCCTTCAACATCACCTTGCCAACCCAATTAATGCCCTCTCAAATGCCTATATAAACACATATTTTTCTGCCTTGGAACACCTAGCACATATCAAGAGACATCAAGCAAAAGACTTAGCATTTTGAGTAGCAACACACGTGAACCCTCCCAGCTCTCTCACATTCACCTTCACGCACACAACCAACTGCCTCACGCCCCCTACACAAATCCCCTCACGCCTGCCTCATTCAGCCCTTCATCCACACGCCTAAGTCAGCACCTTCACTGCACCCTATCCCATCCTTACAACATACGCCCAAGTCAGCCCCTCATCAGGCCTTGTTCACGCATACATTGCCTCATTCACTGCCCAACTCTCACCTGGCCACCTAACCTTAGTCTTCAACACATTCAGCGCACCTGCCAACAACAAACCCTTCCAACACGCCACCTGCCCTTGCCATTCGCCAGCACGTCCAACAGCCTCACGTGAAGCCCCCCACTCACTAAATACAGTCAACAACATCACACGGCCCCACATCACCTAGCAAATTATCACACATTTAGCCAACACTCGACCAAGCTACAAATCAGCTCACTGCAGCCCCATACAGCAGCCTACTACTCACGTAAATAGCCTCCCTGACCACCCCATTATTTCACGCAAATAGCCTCCATCACAGCCCTTGCAGTTCACGCCAAACTACAGCACAAAACAGCAGCCCAATGCACTCAAAACAGTGACCAAAATCACCGAAACAGTGAATAAAAACTGCACTTGTAAATCCTTGAGAAAACCGAGCAAACGACAGTCCAATACCCTCCCAAAAATCACCAAAATCGACCTTAATCCACTGCCAACCAGTGAGCCGAGTGTGGAGACTTGAATCGCAGCGAAACGAACTCAAAACAGCGAACGAAACGGCGAAACCGTGAGCAAAACATCGAAACAGCGAACTGGTGGAATCGTGGTGTCTTAGCCTTTCCGACGGCCGTGTAACGCATCTCCGAAAAGCGACAAAAAGGTTAGACCTGAGGGTTTATCTTACAGAATTTTCTCACATAAAATAATGATTTAAAAATGTATTTCATGGTATTTTAGTATGAGTAGTTAACTTGACATGTTGTTGGAATTGGCTCACATAAAATAATGGCTTAAACAATGTATTTTATGTGTTTAATGTGTTCAATTAGTTTAGTATGTTGTATTAAATTTATTTACATGAAATAATGATTTAGGAAACGTATTTTTATGTGTTTAGTATGAATGATTAGTTTGACATGTCGTTTAGGATTAATTCACATGAAATAATGGCTTAGAATGGTTATTTGAGCATGTTATTTAGAACTAGTTCATGTGAAATAATGAATAGGTGTATGATGTGATTTTGGGTGAATGAAATATGTGTTCTTTCTTGTGGTATATTGGATGGAAACCCGGACATAAATTCCATAGCCGAATCCGAATGGACGGTATTATGGTTTGCACTCGGGATACAACGCCCCGTACCACTTAAAAGGCTCACATGTTTCATTTCACTCAAACTTGTATTTGAGCATGATTAGGTTACTCGTATGTTGTTTATTTCTTAAGCATGAATTAGTTTAGTTTGTTATTTATTTTAAAGCATGATTAGGTCGTTGGTATGTTATTTCCTTATGTATGTTGAGTAGACTTGGTTAATATTACACAAATCCATCCATTACAATTGACATAAGTAAGGGACCATTCCGAACCCAACGGTTTGAGGTCTTCCCTTGCGAGGGGTGAGTGCGGCCTTAAATCATTTTCCCGGTTCACACCGGGTGGCGACTCCATTATTCTCCGGTTTAGTCCCCCGCGGGCTACTCCGTACTCCCAACTAGGCCCTGAGTCTAGAACAGCATGCGTCGTCCAGTTTCTGTTGTCTACACAAACCCTAGCCAAGAAATTTGGTATGACCTCAAGAATCTTCTTCGATAAGCTAGCCAATTGCACAAGAAATTTGGTTAATTTGGGGGTTTAGGGATTTTAATTCAAATCCAGGGTTTATTCTAAATTAGAGTTGAGTATTTTGGATTTTAAACCTAAATTCAATTAAAGATAGATTTGGTTTAATCAACTCATAGAATTGAATAGATTAAGCCTTAGAATAAATTCACAAAATTAATATATTCTAGCCCAAGCGAATCAAAGCAAGAATACTTTGAAAAACTGATAAAAGTTCAAAGAAATCAAATTAGCAAAAGCCTTCAATTTCACAATATTTCATAATTCTAGAATAATTTATAAAACTAACCTTAAATACTAGTATGAAACCTACGTTAACCTACTAATAAAGTAGAAAGACTAAACTATCCTTAATGAAATAATTAAACTAAAATATAATAGGAAAACATTGTTCATGTGTTACTGTGCACGCAACACGGTTTACACATTACTATTTAATGACACTGTTCACGCAACGTTGTTCATGTTACTGTTTACAACTTGTATTTCGTGCACGTTCTGACCTACTGTCCATCCATTAATCTCTTTTGGTTAGCTTAGAACTCGAGTCTTAACAGAATACAAATATTGTTTTGAATTTTGACAATCAATGTCCCGTGATGAATAAGCTCGGAATCCCGTCATAAAACATCTCAGCTGGAAATTTGGAAAGGGAGAGGCAGTGGCTGCCGTTTTATATCTTTTCCATTAAAATATGCTATATTTGTTTACTGATGTGAAAATGAAGAATGGAAAGATTTAATTTCAATCAGGTGATGAGTGACTAATGCTCCTAAACTGTGGTTATTGAAAGACTGAAATGATCAAGATCAACCAAGAAATTCAATACACAAACCTCGTTTTTGAAGGGTCTTCTCAGCAGCTTTACAGAGGTCCGGAGTTTTCTCAATGGTTATTGTGTGCCCAGGAAACAGGCCAAATAGATGAGACAAGTGTCGGTGATGCACCTCTGGATCCTTAAACTCTTGAACCTGCCCTACCAATTTCTTAGCCCGTAACAAAATAGAAGTTTACATGTTGAGAAAACTTATAATCAGACTACTTCATACCCATTCCATTATTGAACCATCTTTTGCAACTTTTGTTGGACGAAGCCTTGGTAGAGCCTTGAGCACTTTTTCAACAAAAGAATCTTCTTTTCTTCCCAAAACCTATTTGTAAAATGTGTATCAAGTATGATGGTAGGGAACTCAAGAATATAGAAAACTATGATTGCCATGGCTAATGTAAATCTATAGCTTTACCTCAGCAGCAGAAATAATTGCGGAAAAAACTTCTCTAACGATTTCCATGTCCATGGTTGACGAGTAGCTCACACAAGCAAGCTTACCATCAGGGGCAATAAACTCATGTTCAGGAGAAGTTGAAGGGTTGGTTTCAAGATACCCATCATTTCCTTCAATCAACCAATCCAACAAAAATGAAGCACATCCTTCCAACAAAGGATATGCCTTCTTCTCAAGAAAAACCTGTTTAAGCAGAAAAAATATCAACCACCAAGAAATTAAAACTATCAACCATATACTACCAGCAAAAACATTTGTGCAGAAAGAAACATATGATCTTTGTAAAAGGGAAAGAGTAAATTAAACAGAACAAGTTATTCATGAATTTGAGAAACAAATATGAGATTTCAAAGGTTTTTGAGTTCTTCCACAGAAAGGGTGGGCAGAGGTAACATGAGCCCTCTTTTCCACACATCTATCCAGAAGCAAGTGTAAGCCAGAATCTCAAGCAGCAACAAATACTTAAGTTGAATACTATATCTTTTAAGAGCATCGGCATGAACCAGGAAAGATGAATTAAACAAACAACTAGGAGAAATTTAGCTCATAGAATTAAGATTCATATGAAATACATGAAGCAACCGACATAAGCCTAGAATTCATAACCTGTGAACATATCACTGTTTCTTAAGAGTGCAACTTTACTGACAAGGACAATTAATTGAAACCAGTAATTCAATAAAGGCATCCTAATTGAAACTGGGAATCTTACTTTGTCCATTGTATAGTTATAGTGCTCCCACAGATGTGTACAAAGCCAAGCTCCACCCATTGGCCACAAAGCCCACTTAGCCTGACCACGATCAGCAGATGACTTTGCCCATATATCAGTCTTATGATGTCCAACCCAACCACTTGCTAGATAGTTCACCTGTAACATTGCATGATTAAAAAACAACAATTTAATTTCTAAAATTGTGCACGGAGGACTGCCAAGTAAATAAAAGAACAACAAAAACAATCACATAGGAACTGAACGGGTGTCGTTAAAGGCGCAAGGTGCACTAAGGCACAAAGTGTCCTAAGGCCTAGGCGTGTGCTTGATGAAGGTGAGGCGAAAATTGCAAAATAAAATAAAATATATAAATAATAAATACATAAAAATATATATTAATTATTAACAAAATTCTCTTATCTCAATACACATGAGATTTGTGATTGACCATAATTGAAATAAATTATAATAAATAAGTATATAAAAAATTAATTATGCATAAATAAATCTATAAGATTTATTAGTTGAACAAACTGGCATCTAAGAAATTTTTTGAATATTATATTACAGATAACAATACGAATATTGATAATATAAAATAATGTGTTTTTGAAATTTAAAGCCTACCCAAAAACCTATCTTAATTTATTAAAAAGTTATTATATAACTTGATTTCGGATTGGTCAATCAATTCGGATAGGGTTGTTCTCACCCATTTTTGTGAGGCGCACCTAGGTGCATCTCGAAGATGCACGCCTCCCACAAAGGCATGCGAGTGCTGAAAGTCACCCCATCTTACCCTTCATGAGGAGCAGTGGTCTGAGCCTTTGTGTCAGGTGCGCCTTTGACAACTATGGAACCACGAGTGCTATGTTTCTGATTTTATGACTCATAAGGCTTCACTGACAAAAGCTATATGCGGCTCAACTTGAGAAACCTATTTTTAAAAATTCCACAAATAATTTAACTATTACAGATTATGCATATGAGACTTAGTCAGTTAAGAAAGCCTAATGCTAAAAACTTGAAGGGAAACACTTCTTACTTGTGCAGTTTTACTGCCATTGATTGACAGAGAGGTAAGGAAATCAAACAATGGTTCCTGGCACTCACTAAGATTGCAAGGCAATGACTGCCAATAATTCATTTCAAGGTTGATGTTTACATGAGGAGCTGAACTGAAGAAAGATATTAATGAGTTAGTAACATCCAGATGAAAATGATGCAAGTAACAGAAAAAAGATACTTCTGTTTGTTGAAAGTTAAGATTATGCTGTCACTGAGAGCAAACATTTTTACCCATAGTATAAATGCTGATTAAAGCCTTAAATTAGAAATTAAAGTAAAATTATGTTCCTGGTACCACTCATGACTCATGCTCTCCATATGTCCCCCCACTCTCTCCTATCAATTTTAACATGCTACTTTAAGATGTTACTGAGTTTTGTTTGGAACTGATTAAATGTGTATGAGAGACAATGAGATGGAAATAAAAAAATAAAGGAAATATATATAAAGAAAAAAAATAAAACATACTCCCATTTTGGACTAAGATCCTGGTTCCATATGCCCTGCAGGTTGGCCACCTGAGTTCCAGGTTGCGAAGAAGAAATAAGCAAATATCGACCAAACTGGAATAAAAGCTCCACCAAGGATGGGTCTTCATCAGTTTGAAAAGATTTCACCCTCTCTGCTGTTGGAACTATATCAACGTTTTCCTTCAAATATGAATCAGTTACAAAGCCCTTGGGGCTTCTTGAAAGTTTCAATGAGACACGGTGAAAAAGTTTCTGATAGTCATCCACATGGCGTGTGTATAGTTCAGAATATGATAGACTTCTAAGTGATTGCAATGTATTCATAGACTCAGAAGTAGGATCCTTTTTAGAAGCTGAAGGCTTGATGAATGGCCCATCAAATGAAGATGAAGCTGTTAGAAGTAAAACAGCCCAATCCGAACCTTCAACTTTCAACTTCTTGTCCTCCAGAACAGAAACCTTATCATCACTACTCTTTACCTCAAGAATTGCAGAAAATTTAATCCCCTTAGGATCATCATTTGCATTTTCTTTTGGGGGTATTCTTTTTCCAGGGCAATGTCCTTCCATTATAATCTGATTCTTTCCATTTATGTAAGAATGATAATCTAACTTGCTGTCCAGAGAAACTGTGAAGGATAAAGACCCGGGTTTGCTTCCAGAAATCTTTGTCACAATCACTTGGTCAGGATTAGAAGAAAAATGTTCCCTAGTGTATTCCACATCTCCCACAGAATATTTCAGGTGAGCTGTTGCGGTATTCAAGTCCAACTCTCTACAGTATGTTTCTTTAGCATAAGTTGAATGAGAATCATCAAATTCTAGATTGATATCCCCAAGAAGTTGGTAAACCTTCATCATCAGATGCAAACATCAAGAAATTAGGAAACCGTATGCAATTAATAGCAGCTTGCTCATGCGACACAAGACTTGAGCATCAACAATAACAACATTGCAGCCTAAGCTCTATGGTTAGACACTTGGAATATTCTATGCGCTACAACCACAAGCACAAGATGAATGCAATCTATTTTAGTTTCAGTAACTCGCAAATAATTCCATGAATTATTCAATCTTCACAATTCAGTGTTGAATTTTAGCAATTTTTCACCAAACTACAAACAATGTACATGTCTCTGCAAAAAATTTAAATAGATAAATAGATATGATAGATATAGCAAGTAGCATACATCTGCAGGGTGCCCAAATAACTTGACTGATGCTGCAGTAGCTTCAGTATATTCGCCGTTGTCCACGAGACGTCTAACCACAGACAAAGCCTTTGGAGCATCTGGGTTAGTATAGTCTGCCGGAACTCCCGTCCACAGCGTGTCCTCTGCACAAGAAATCAAATTATATATCATTTACTTATAATATTGTTAAAATTGCTAGTTTTTTTTTTTTTTTTTAACATTATACCGTTGAGCTGGAGAGTTTCTGAGGCAACGCCACCCCACACCATGGCTCCAAGCCGACCATTGCCGATCGGAATTGCATCGGTGAAGTACTTGGCTGGCCCGTCGAATGTGATCTTCAACGGGTTAGTAGAAGTCTCAGTCTCAGTGTTCATCGTTAACTTGAGTTTCTTCCACTCACAATCTTCCATTTACAAATATATCTTGCACAATTTTTAACTGATCAGAATCAGAACAAGAAGAAAAGAAAATGGTTGTGGTACAAAAATGATTGTTTGATTGCTGGCTGTTGTTGGGGTTATAACTTTAGGATATTGCAGTATTTTATTTAATGACATTGTTTTCACATTTGTATCTAATAGGCCCCTAAATAAATGGTTTGCAATTTTCCCGTCCGAACGGCATCCCATCCCGTTCAGAATGGGATTTGTAATATATTTATGTCATGTTTTGAAAATAAAACGGGATAAAAAAAATATCGAGATTTCAAACGGGATAAGATTTTAGTAGGATGAGACAAAATTAACATGATGTGAGAATATTTAATAAAATGCAAGAGTGAGTTAGGATTTTAATTTTCAACAATACTCCATACTCATACCTATTTAATTTTTCGGTGACCATACTCCTTAAGTTTAGGAGGAATAAAAAATGTCATTTGCAATATCTATATTATTATAAAAAAAAAACAATTAACATTGCACTATATGTAAGATAAAGTATTTTATTGTTGGAAAATGCTTATGAGTAAGCATTTTGAGGCACAATTTTAAACAAGGTCCACTTCGTGTTAGTGGTTGTTATTGAATGATTCAGATACTCCTCCGTGAGTAGTTCGAAATGGTATATTCATATGCTTAAAATTGTGCTTGGGTGAATGAGAAATTGTTGCTCAAAGTTCACCAATTGGTGTTGGAAAATAAAGAGAAATGAGCTTGTCCCATATGGTAAAGTTATTAGAGAGATGTTGTGCTTATATATGATTGCTCATATGTAGATGGGTAAGAGTTATAAGGATAGAGGCTCTCTCTACGTGCGCGCGCAGGGGGTGCAAATCAAAATCCAAATAGGCTTGGCTCGTGTGCACCCGCGCGTCCTGCGTACACGAATGCCGGACCAAATTGTGCGGGCCCGGCCCAACCAATTTTTGCAAGTCTCTTTATTTTTCCAAGCCTTTTGAAGTTCCATAACAGCTAATTTAATTCTATTAAATTAATTTGGGGTTACAAGTAAATGGAAGGTCTCCAATTCATGTGATTAATTGGCATGTTTATTTTTCTTTTATAAAGGAAGTAGTGCTTTCGTTTTTGAGAGCTAGGACATACAACACACACATAAGCTTTCTTTGTTTTCGTTTTTTTTTTTGGAAGAGTTCAAGCATTTTTGTGGTTCGTTGGAAACGAGTTTGGAGGTGCCCTTACTCGTTCGTTTTTTTTCGTTGCATCCTGGGAAACAATCATCTCACGTTCTACTGCACCATCGGTAGGGGACGAATTTGTTTTAAGGAGATTGTTGACATCAACAAGCCTCAGAATAGTGAAACAGTGGTTTGGTTCTGACTCAGGATCATCGCGTCAGAGGTTCGTCTACAGCACACATCAGTTTCAGACGCAGACATATTCAGGCAGAGGCACAAGGTTCGGTCAGAGGCTCGCCTTTGCGTCAGACCTTTGCTTCCATCTTCGTCAGGGGGTCATTGTATTCAGAGGCAGAGGCATACATATTTCAGAGGCAGACACACATTCAGACTTCAGAGGCAGAGGCTTATTTCAGAGGCAGACGCATCACTTCAGGGTCTGTCGTCAGACGCATCTCCAGGGTCTGCCATCAGGGTTTGCTCTGCTCGTGTGGGTCTGCTCATCAGACTTCAGCATCTGCTCTGTGGGTCTGATCTCAGGGTCTGCCGAGATGGTCTGCTGGGCTGAGTTTAAGCCAAATTCAGATTTTCCCAATTTACCAATCATTGTATTTGTAATATTAGTAATACAGTCTTAAAACAAATTCCACTATGTGGATATGGAAATCAGTCCAAACACAGTAGATCTGAATATGGCAGCCTATTCAGCTAGCCAGAATGTTGTGGCAGCCCCCGTGGCTGACCAAAGTGCAGTGGCAGCCTCTTCGGCTGGCCAACTTGCTTCAGCCTCTGGGCTTAATATGGCAGCCGTTGTGGCTGGCCAAGGTGTTGCTGCCTCTATGGCTAGACAACATGTTGGACAGTGAGCCATGTCAATCATGCTGCAGAAAAACCTGAAAAATTCACTGGTCAGAATTTCAAAAGGTAGCAACAGAAGATGTTCTTTTAGTTGACCACGTTGAACTTGCGAGGTTCCTAAAGGAAGATGCTCATGTACCCTCGGAGTGTGAGATTGATATCCAAGTGATCAGTGCGATCGATGCTTGGAAACATTCTGAATTCCTATGTAGGAATTATGTGCTGAATGAGCTAAGTGATTCCTTGTACAGTGTGTACGCCGGAATGAAAACAGCAAAAGGGCTTTGGGAATCTTTAGATCGAAAATATAAAACTGAGGATGCCGGTACTAAGAAATTTGTCGTAGGCCGATTCCTAGATTTTAAGATAGTTGATTCCAAAACTGTGTTAAGCCAAGTACAAGAACTGCAGATTATTCTAGCAGAAATTCATGCTGAGGGGATGAGTTTAAGTGAAACCTTCCAAGTAGCCTCGATAATTGAGAAACTACCACCAGGTTTGAAAGATTTCAAGAATTATCTAAAGTATAAGCGAAAAGAAATGAGCATTGAAGACTTGGTTTTTAAGCTGAGAATTAAGGAAGATAACCGAGTATCTGACACGAGAGGAATGACTCATGAGGCCAAAGAAAATATTGTTGAACATGGCCATAAAAACAAGAACCTCAAGAACAAAGGGACAAAGATGGGCCCTAAAGGAGGAGTTTCCAAGAAATCCAAATTTCAAGGAAGATGCTTCAACTGTGACAAAATGGGTCACAAGTCTTCTGAGTGCAGACTGCCGAAGAAGAAAAAGAAACAAGAGGCTAATGTGCTGGAAAACATGACTCAAGATGTTTCAGACATTAATCTCTCTGCTGTGGTTTCTGAGGTGAATCTGGCGGGTTCTAACCCAAGAGAGTGGTGGATTGACACTGGTGCCACTCGACATGTGTGCTCGGACAAGAGCATGTTTTCTTCATTTGAGCCTGCTGGTAATAAGGAAAAAATATACATGGGAAATTCAGCAACATTTGAGATTGAAGGTCAAAGAAATGTGATTCTGAAGATGACTTCTGAGAAAGAGTTGACTTTGAACAATGTTCTGTATGTACCTGAAATACGGAAGAATCTTGTGTATGGATCGCTTCTGAACAAGCATGGATTCCGGATGGTGTTCGAGTCTGATAAAGTAGTTTTGACTAAAAATGGGATGTATGTGGGAAAATGGTATGTAACTGATGGGCTCTTTAAGCTCAATGTAATGGTTGTTAACCCAAAAATATCAATAAAGCTAGTTCTTCTGCTTATATTGTTGAGTACTCTAATCTATGGCATGGTAGATTAGGACATGTTAATTTTAATTCATTGCGGAAATTAATTAACATGAATCACATTCCCAATTTTAAAATTGATAATAGACATAAGTGTGATACTTGTGTTGAGGCAAAACTAACTAGATCATCTTTTCATAGTATTGAAAGAAACTCTGAACCACTTGATCTAATTCATACTGATGTATGTGATTTTAATTCAATACAATCGAGAGGCGGTAATAAATATTTTATTACCTTTATTGATGATTGTACAAGATTTTGCTATGTGTATTTGATGAAAAGCAAGGACGAAGCTATAGAGAAATTTGTTCTCTATAAGAATGAAGTTGAGAACCAAATGAATAAAAGAATTAATGAGTTAAGAAGTGATCGTGGTGGTGAGTATGTTTTTCCTTTTGAATCACTTTGTAAACAAAATGGAATCATACATCAAACCACAGCTTCTTATTCACCTCAATCCAATAGGGTTGCGGAACGGAAGAATCGTACCTTGAAAGAGATGATGAACGCTATGTTAATCAGCTCTGGCTTACCTCAGAATATGTGGGGAGAAACTGTTTTATAAGCTAATTACCTTTTAAATAAGGTATCACGGAAAGAAGTAGGGAAAACTCCTTATGAAATGTGGAAATGAAGAGTACCTTCCTATAAATTCCTACGAGTGTGGGGGTGTCTTGCGAAAGTAATCATTCCTCCACCTAAAAAGGTGAAGATAGGACCAAAAAATATTGATTGCATTTTCATAGGATATGCACATAACAATAATGCTTATCGATTTCTTGTGCATGAGTCTAATGTACCAGATATTCACAAGAATACGATAATGGAGTCGATGAATGCATCATTTTTCGAATACGTTTTTCCCTGTAAAACTAATTCGAATTCAAATGTGCACAAACAGGCACATGAGACTATCATTGAAGATAGTCAGGACCAAGAACACATAAATGTTCCCGAGGATCAACAAGTTGTTGAACTTGAACCAAGACGTAGCAAAAAGCTAGAACGGAAAAATCATTTGGTCCAGATTTTCTGACATTTTTGCTAGAGAATGATCCTCAAAGCTATAACGAAGCTGTAAGGTCAGCTGATGGTGTTTTGTGGAAAGATTCCATCAATAGTGAAATTGAATCCATCTTACAAAATCACACCTGGGAGTTAGTGAATCTTCCTCCAGGATGTAAACCTTTAGGGTCTAAGTGGATTTTCAAAAAGAAAATGAAGGCAGATGGATCAATTGATAAGTACAAAGCAAGACTTGTAATTAAAGGTTACATACAACGTGAATGTCTTGATTACTTTGATACTTATTCTCTTGTAACGAGAATAAATTCCATAAGGATGATACTAGCGATTGCAGCTTTGCGCAATCTTGATGTACATCAGATGGATGTGAAAACAGCCTTTCTGAATGGAGATTTAGATGAAGAAATCTATATGGAACAACATGAAGGCTTTATAGCTCCAGGACAAGAAAAGAAAATCTGTAAGTTAGTTAAATCCTTGTATGGATTGAAATAAGCCCTGAAACAGTGGCATAAAAAGTTTGATGACACCATGTTGGCAAATGGTTTCAAAATCAATGAATGTGATAAATGCATTTATGTCAGAGAGACAGAAGTTGGCTATGTCATTTTATGTCTCTACGTTGATGACATACTGATTGTCGGGAGTAATGTTAAAATGGTGAAATCTACCAAGAATATGCTGAAATCTAAGTTTGACATGAAAGACATGGGTCTAGCAGATGTCATTCTGGGAATAAAGATCTCGAGAATTCCATATGGACTTATTCTTGATCAGTCGCACTATGTGGACAAGATCCTTGGTAAATTCAACAATGATGATTCTGATGGGGCTAGAACTCCTTTAGATGTGAGTCTACATCTCTCAAAGAATAGGGGAGAGGGTATATCTCAAGTAGAATACTCTAGAGTTATCGAGAGTTTGATGTATCTATCAAGTTGTACAAGGCCTGATATAGCCTGTACAGTAAACAAGCTCAGCAGATATACGAGTAATCCATGGGTTGATCACTGGAAAGCAATAGTAAGAGTACTTAGGTATTTACGTTTTACTCGTAATTATGGGTTGCACTATCATAGATATCCAGCTGTAGTCGAAGGATACAATGATGCTAATTGGATATCTGACATGAAAGACTCAAAGTCCACCAGTGGCTATGTGTTTACACTAGCAAGTGTAGTTGTATCATGGAAATCCTCCAAACAGACTGTGATAGTCAGATCTACAATGAAATCAGAATTCATTGCATTAGATAAGTGTGCTGAAGAAGCAGAATGACTTCGAAATTTTCTAGAGGATATTCCAAGTTGGCCTAAGCCAGTACTAGCAATTGCATTCATTGCGATAGTCAATCTGCAATTGGAATGGCACATAACAATATGTACAATGGTAAGTCTAGACATATTCATCGTAGACACAATACCGTTAGACAATTACTCTCTACTGGAGTTATTTTGATTGACTATGTAAAGTCAAAGGATAACATTACGGATCCGCTAACCAAAGGGTTAAACAGAGAATTAGTTGTGAAATCATCGAGGGGAATGAGACTAAAACCCGTTAAATAAATATTTATTACGAAGGAAAACCCAACCTTATTGACTGGAGATCCCAAGATCTAGGTTCAATGGGACAACCTACTCGTAAAGGACATAATTGGTTCACTGTGGGGGGGGGGGGGGTTACCCTCTAGTCCATTCTTATGGTGAAATGAAACAGTGATGCTCGTATGGATATATGTTAAGTAAAATCTTTTAATGATTCTTATGCGTCGGGAATCCGAGTAGAGTATTACGAGATACTCTTAAATAAGAAATCACCTATGTGAGAGAGAAGTGGGGCCGCTTCAAAGGGAATTGTACGGGGCACAATTCTTAGAAACTCTTGCAGAACCAGGTTGATGTTCATGGCCAAAATGAACATAAAAATGAGAACTCTAATGTGTTAGGTAAAATATCTGTGTGATATATGTTCTCCATTTACATGAACGGCAGTACAGTTCAATGACATCGTGTCCACTGTCAGCTAGTAAATGAGATATATTTTCACAAGGGAAGGTTCAAAGGCTGAGGCCTACCTATCATATGCAGGTGTTGAACCGTTGAACTCTTCTAGGTCAAAATAAAATGTTTTATAAAATATTTTTATTTGATGTTTTTTCGCCAATTTCATTCATGTGGGGGATTGTTGGAAAATGCTTATGAGTAAGCATTTTGAGGCACAATTTTAAGCAAGGTCCACTTCGTGTTAGTGGTTGTTATTGAATGATTCAGATACTCCTCCGTGAGTAGTTCGAAATGATATATTCATATGCTTAAAATGGTGCTTGAGTGAATGAGAAATTGTTTCTCAAAGTTCACCCATTGGTGTTGGAAAATAAAGAGAAATGAGCTTGTCCCATATGGTAAAGCTATTAGAGAGATGTTGTGCTTATATATGATTGCTCATATGTAGATGGGTAAGAGTTATAAAGATAGATGCTCTCTCTACGTGCGTGCGCAGGGGGGGTGCAAATCAAAATCCAAACAGGCTTGGCTCGTGTGCACCCGCGCGTCCTGCGTACACGAATGCTGGACCAAATTATGCGGGCCCGGCCCAACCAATTTTTGCAAGTCTCTTTATTTTTTCAAGCCTTTTGAAGTTCCATAACAGCTAATTTAATTCTATTAAATTAATTTGGGGGTTACAAGTAAATGGAAGGTCTCTCATTCATGTGATTAATTGGCATGTTTATTTTTCTTTTATAAAGGAAGTAGTGCTTTCGTTTTTGAGAGCTAGGACATACAACACACACAAAAGCTTTCTTTTTTTTTTGATTTTTTTTTGGAAGAGTTCAAGCATTTTTTGTGGTTCGTTGGAAACGAGTTTGGAGGTGCCCTTACTCGTTCGTTTTTCCGTTGCATCCTGGGAAACAATCATCTCACGTTCTACTACACCATCAGTAGGGGACAATTTTTTTTTAAGGAGATTGTTGACATCAACAAGCCTCAGAATAGTGAAGCAGTTGTTCGGTTCTGACTCAGGATCATCGCGTCAGAGGTTCGTCTACAGCACACATCAGTTTCAGACGCAGACGTATTCGGGCAGAGGCACAAGGTTCAGTCAGAGGCTCGCATTCGCTTCAGAACTTTGCTTCCATCTTCGTCAGGGGGTCATTGCATTCAGAGGCAGAGGCATACAGATTTCAGAGGCAGACGCACATTCAGACTTCAGAGGCAGAGGCTTATTTCAGAGGTAGACGCATCACTTCAGGGTCTGCCGTCAGACGCATCTCCAGGGTCTGCCATCAGGGTCTGCTCTGCTCGTGTGGGCCTGCTCATCAGACTTCAGCATCTGCTCTGCGGGTCTGATCTCAGGGTCTGCCGAGAGGGTCTGCTAGGCTGAGTTTAAGCCAAATTCGGATTTTCCCAATTTACCAATCATTGTATTTGTAATATTAGTAATACAATATTATGTATAAGATATGTAAGAGCTATATAAGAATATTGTTGGAGAAAATCCTCCTACATGTGTTATGAGCAGCTGATGAAGTTAGAAGAAGCTCACATAACTCATGTGAGACAAGGTCAATCAGAGATTCACTTGAATCTGTTTGCTCGTGTTGTTATCTCCAAACATATAATTCCATTATCATCGGTAATAAAGATATCAGTGAAAATTAGGAAATTCAATTATTGTTGTTTTTTTGGAGGTTAGGTTTCCCTCAAAGTAAACCATCCAAATGAGGTTTTGACTTTCAAAATAAGTAAGAAACGTAGATACAATCCTAATGTTTTGTCTATTCACAAATCCATAACTCGATCACAATCTAACATACGTAACAACTTGACTTCATAAATTAAAAATAATATTATTTTTAATAAATATTGAGAATTATATACATAACTTTATTGGAAATGCTCACATAGTCACATATCATTAATCCTATTTTATATAAACTTACAAAATATATCTTTATTTGAGAAATTATATGAAGAGTCAAGGACCCAGATGTTATTACCCATTTATATACAAGTGTAAATGCGCGCGTCCAAGGAATATAATGAGAAGATAGTAGGACAAAGCGGAAGGACAGTATCATGACTAATTATATAATTTAAAACTAATTATTAGATTAAATTTGTTAATTATAATAATAGTAACCCTGATTGATTTTAATAAATAATTATTATTTGTTGATCCCAAAAACAGCAAGATCGACAAAACATCCGACCAAAAAATTGGGGTCTTGTAAAATAATTGAAGTTCGCCGTCTGTGGGGATCGAACCCACGACCACGTGGTTAAAAGCCACGCGCTCTACCACTGAGCTAAGACGGCTTCAACGATAGAGGAGTAAATATTTTTAAGATTATAATTTTATGTCCATGTATGTCAGCCCAATATTTCAACTCTAGGATGTAAAATTAACACTTGATATATGAGATAAAATGGTGATTTTATACATAAAACTCGTGATATTATCATATTTTATTAAATAAAAGAAGGTTTTGCAAATGTCTGAATCATTGTTCTCTTTGATCTTAGGAGAGTTCCGACCCTAGATGCACGTAGACCCGGTCGGCGGTTCGGAACCGATCAGAACCGAACCGGCCGATTTCCGGTTCCACAAGTGTGGAACCGGAACCTTGAACCGAACCAGAACCGACCGGTTCGGTTCGAACCCTATTTTTTTTTTTAAATTTCGAAAATAAATTAAAATAAATGAGATTAATTTAATAAATAAATAAAATTATTACATTGAAGAACTTGAGCTTAAATTTTTAAAAATTTAAGTTGCCTACGTATCCTCCAAGGGTGAAAGGAATCAAAGCTCACCTAATTCCATTACAATTTTAAGATATTTCCCCTTTGTAAATTTACAATTTTATATCCTTCAGCTCCGGTTCCGCTTGCACTTGTTGTTGCAGATGCATTATCGAACAAATCTTCAATCATGTTTTAAATCATTGATGGATGCAGTATTTTCAGATGCATTATCAAATCCAATTGTTAAAATTTTATCTACTAAACCATATTCATCAAAAATTACCTTCATCATTCTATAAATATTTTGTGCAGTATGTTGGTCATCAAAAACTCTAAATGCAATAAGTCATTTTGCATGGTAAATGATGCATCAATCCAATGACAAGTCACGCCCATGTATGAGTGTGTTTGCCAATGTTCACTCCAAATATCAGAACATATAGAAATACGACATTTCATCTCTTTAAATATTTCATTTAAAATAATTTTACCATCTTTATATAATTTAAAAATATGACGTTTTGTTGTGTTTCGAGTCATTCTACATGCAGAAAGATTTAAAGCATTATGCACGTAATTAGTAAAATGAAGTTTTTCACCAAAGCTTAAAGAAAGATGTGCCATACAAGTTAATTTCGCAAATTCTTCTCTATTTTTTACATCAGAATATTTAAATAAATCTACAGCACTCGTACCTCTACTAGATGATGCGTACCTGACCATTTGAGTTTGCGTCACATCAATTCCAAGTTCAACCGGATGATGTCTTTCCAGGTGCTTGATCATATTGCCGTATCCACCATAAAATTTGTAGGTAACCCCACAATAGTTGCAAATCGCTCTTGAACTATCATCGTTTAATTTTTCTAAATGAAAATGAATTCTGAAAACATCCGAGGAACGAGCCTTAACTTCTCTTCTCCGTGATTGTACACCGACACTAGGGCCGCTCTCTTGGGTTGTCATATTTGACATGAAGTTCTCATATGAGCTTGTCATTTTTCGTTTAAGAATAAGTAAGAAAAATAAAAAAAAATTGACTAATTGCGAATGATAATAACTAATTGAATTGAGATTGAGAATAAGAGAATTGTAGGAATTAAGAGATTTGAGAATTTGGTGTGTTGAAATAATGAAAAATGAATCATATTTATAGAGTTTTAGAATTTTTGTGATACCAAAAATGCCTATAAATATAACCGTTTTATTACCGTTATTAGGGATATATTAGGAATTTATAATTTATAATTTTTTTTTATGCCTTAAATTAGGCATATCTATATATATATATATATATATTTTTTTTTTTAAGGCCTGCCCTCCCCCAACTGCTAGTAGCCGTTGAGTTAGGGTTCCTGTTGGAACCGTTGAACCGGTGGAACCGTAACCGGTTCGAGTTGGGGTCGAACCCCAAACGAACCGGTCGGTCACGGTTCCGGTTCGGAACCGGAACCGTGGCCGGGTCTAGATGCACGTGAAGGTAAAAAAATATTCAACTGGAAGAAACAAATCAATTTTTTTCCACAGCTTTTTAATGGATACATTCATAGCATTTCAACAGTAAATTACAATAGCCAGAAGCAGTAAAATCAGATCATCATATAAGAATCAACAACTAATTGTTCATAAACTAATCAATAATTGATCTTTCAAAATGTTTACTAGTTTATAAATTACTGAGAAGATTCTCTAGTTGCTTTGCAGATTTATTAGGACTTTTATAAAACATTGTTCTTCGCAAGATACAGTTGATCTTAACACTCAAGAAAATCTGCTCCTCAGAGAGAACAAGTCCTAACACATTTTAACTTATTATTGAATGTGTAAACTCTACCGGTTGATATATTTGCTGTCACCGTTCTTCCTCTATAATGTAATCTTTTAACTGAATTTTGTTCCTTTGACCAAAGACCAACTTCATGCAAATCTCCTTCTTTCCAGTAGATGTTTACTGTCAACGCACCACGCGTTTTCAATCCTTTTATACAACCACTCGCCCATTTATCTCGGGGAAGTGCAGGAAGAAAGTACAGATCCTTTATAGTGCTCTGTACGAGCATCTCTGCGACTGCTGCTGGAAAACTGAGATCAAGAAATGACATAGTGAAAAGCTTTGCCAATGACATATTTTGTTATTCATGTTAATTCTCTTACTCTATTAGTATTCTAGCTCTATTGAGCCTGTCACTTACCGTTTACACGTTTTATATAAATGCACAAGAGATTAATGTATAATCACTGTCATGCAATTTCTTGTAGACATACATTCAAAAGTTCTGCTTACCCAAAGTTGGCATCAATCTGGAAAGGTGGGTGCGCTGTGAACAGGTTACTATATAATCCTCCTTCATAATTACTTTCATGATCCGGATCCACCAAATCAAACAAACGCTTCACCATGCGATATGCATGCTCACTGTTGCGAAGACGTGCCCACAAAGCGTTTTTCCATGTGGTTGACCAGCCTGGACCTTCCTCACCTGTAACAATTAACGAATATATACAAATACAATTTAAAATCAAGGAAAGTTCCGATTAACAAAATTAGGTAAATAAAATATGAAATGACTAGTTATAAGCATTTCTTGAGCAGGGAGATCTTCCTGGTGTGAAACACTTATTGCCCTGACAGCTGATTTGTGTACATTGGCAAAGTTGCATAAAATGTTCTATTAATACTTGTTTCTGTGGAAAGAAAAGAAATTCATGTTTGTCTCGATAAATAATCAAACTGCAAATGTTCTATTAAATGGTTACGTTTATCAGTAGAGAACTTTTATCCGTAAAATCGTGTATCTGTGCCTACTATGGTATGTTAATGTTTGAATGCAAAGATCTTCAATATGAAAGATCCTTCTTATGCACATATGTATATAGACCGCCAAAATAAACATGTGACATCAATTTGGCTTCAAAATGACCTTGAACCGAAGTGGCAATCTGCAAGCCAAGTGATCTACATGCATACCTCTTTTATAGAGTGTATTTTCAGCTGCTTCACAGAGGTCTGGAGTTTTGTCAATGGTAATTGTGTGTCCTGGATACAGGCCAAAGAGGTGTGATACATGTCGATGATGCACATCTGGATCCTCAAAGTCTTGTGCCTTCCAAAACAAAAAAGAGAATCTCTTAGCCCATAATAATTAATAAAATTCCGCCTGTTTTAGCTCTTCATCAAAAATCTAGAACATAAAAGCTTTACAAAGATCTATGTAATTAAATTTCAAGCTGCCACATACCCACTCCATAATGCTACCTTTGTTGGAAATGGTGATCGAGCACCATTCACTTTTTGTATGAATATTTGATATTTATGCAATATAATATTTATTTTATCATGATTATTTATTTTTATATATGGTAAAACTCTTACTTTATTTTATATATTGTAAATCTAAGAGTTAGATTACTCTAAGAGTTAGAGATTTCGAGTTTCACTCGGAACCTTATATGAAATTAGTAAAGACCCGAGAGTTACATCATATGGTGATATAGTTGCAAGAGTTGCAAATGGTGTTGAGAAATATCACGCATTCTCTCGAATATAAATTATTCATAGTCTAGATATATTGACATGGGTCGGTCATTATATTGGTAAGACTAGTGCATTGTCTATATATGTAATGGACATATGGTTTGTCTCAACAGACTGTGAGCTTAGCGGAAGTTCGTATAGAAATGCAGATATTCATTAGTTGAATGAATATTGAATTAACTCATAAAAGATGACTAATAGATATTCCATAAAACTGTCAATAGTTATCTTTTCGAGTTGAGTAGTTATTGTGGTCCTTTGACTTGAGACACCACGGTGCTCTTGTGAGTGATCTTCTGTGCCTGATACCATGCATGTCAGAGACCTTTCATGGTCTGGCCTCTGGATGACTATTAGGTATAGACCGATGCTCACGAAGATCGGTGTGTGTTAATATGAGGATTCGTCAGTCCATATGGTTGGATTTTGTTTCCAGAAATTTTTAGAATATATTCCGGAAATCTTTTGGCCGAAAGTTCGTTGAAGAAATTGTTTCTTTGACATTATAAATAATATTCAAAAAGAGTTTTGCTATATTATTTATTAATGGAATATAAGGATGAAAAATTTCATATATTGAGTAGATAAGGTTTTGACAGTATAACTATAACCTTACTCAATTGGAAACAGATATGACGAAGGGATTATACATTAGCGTTTTAACCTCGACTTGTATGGTTCAACGTGTCGTGTTGTTTAGTCATGAATTGTAGGTGGACAGGCCTTCATGAAATATGTATACATGTATATGAGATATATATGTATATATATAAATAACAACCAAATGTGAGCCTAGAGAGTTCCATTATATTGAGTTTACTCGTTGAGCACTAGGGCGACCTTTCGTCAAATGTTGACAAAATATTTTTTGGGTTTTAAGGATTAAATTATTTGATCCGATAATTCATGAGATGAATTGAATTAATTAATTTTATATCAAGAGTTGATATAATTTTTATTGTATAATAAATGTAAATTTGATTTACATTAAATTAGTAATTATTTTGTGAAATTAATTTAATTGTTAAATTAATATATAAAATTAGTTACTTGGTTTATACAAATAAAAGTTTTAATTAATTAAAGTAACTTTAGTTAATGTAGTTGAATGTTTTTAGTTAAAGTAACAAAAAACTTTTTAATTACAATTTAGTTACCTTGGTTGGTGAGATAATTTAACTATGGTTGAGTTGTTTTTGAAACAAGTGGTGTAGGGAAAAGATTCCCTTAAACCATGGTTTAAATGAAAGGCTTTGATTTGTTTTATTAATTTTAATTAATAAAAAGAAAATGAAAAACAATTGCTTTGTTTTTTTCCTCTTTGGCTCACTGCTTCTGCCGAAAATAAATAAATTGTTTTTTGGCTTCTTTCTCAACTTACCTACTGCAGTTGACCAACAAAAAGTAATATAAAAGAAAATGAGAAACACAAAGTCTAGAGGCTTTTCTGTTTCTTCTCTCTCTCTGCCGAAAAGAAAGCAATTTTCATTTTCCTTGCTTTTGCTCTCTGCTTGCCGAAAGAACAAGAGAAGAATTAATTTTGTTTTTCAAAATCAAGCCTATATCTCACCATAATTACCCAAACCTTGTTTCAAGTCCATACAATTAATCTTTAAGAGTTAGTGATTGATTTGTATTCTTGAAACTTAGTTTTTTCCCTAGGGTTTTAAGAGTTAAATTGGGGAAAATTTTGTTGCCACTCTGAGTGATCAACCACCTTTTGATCACCAAGATTTGTTCTTGGAGTAGCTCAATTTGGTGGAATTTGGAGAAAGCTTAAAGCTTGGAAAATTTGGAAAAGCTTGAAGGAAGGATCAATTGACAAAGCTTGTTGGTATATTTAATTTGTGAATTTATTTGTTCAATTTGTTGATTAATTTAGTTGAGAAAAATTATTATAGAAGTGTTGGATAAATTGGTAGCATGTATGTGGGGAATTACAAGCATTTAAGTGTTGAAAATTAGTATATAGTTGATATGTTAATTTTGAATGCTTGGATTAATTTTTTCAAGAGTTGGAAAATTATATAGTATGCTTGAATTAATTTTTTCAAATGTTGAAAATTAATTTTAGTATGTTTGGAATATTTTCAAGTGTTGGAAATAATTACGATGCTTAATTTTAATTTGTCAATAGTTGATAAATTGATTAAAGTGTGTTGAAATTTTTAAATGGACTTATGGTAATTTTTAATACGTGAAAATGTTTTAATGCATTGGAAATTTTAAGTTTGTAATTAAAAATTTTAAACCCACTATTTTTAAGGACTGCCGAAAATTAAAAAATATATATATATATTTTACTCGCTCGCGATTTGATCTCGGGCTGGTTTCCGCTGCGCTCGGTTTTGTCCGTTCCTCACATAACAACCTTCTCTAGCAATTCTTGTTGGCAAAAGCCTTGGTTGAGCCTCAAGAACTCTTTTAATGAGAGCGTCCTCATTTCTTCCGAGAATCTGTTTGCCATTAAACTTTATATCATATAACAGTGCAAAACTTATTAAGAAAGAAACTGATTGTTCTTTTATTATGTATAATAAGAGCTTCACCTCAGCAGCAAAAACAATTTCAGAGAAAACTTCTTTAATGATTGAAATGTCCATGGTTGATGAATAGCTCACACTAGCCTGCTTACCATCAGGAGCCACAAACATATGCTCCGGAGAAGTTGATGGGTTGGTTTCCAAATACCCTCCAGGGCCTTCAATCAACCAGTCCAATAGAAATAACGTACATCCTTCCAACTAGACCCGGCCACGGTTCCGGTTCGGAACCGGAACCGAACCGGAACCGAACCGGTTGGAACCGGAAGGTTCCGGTTCCAACCGGTTCCGGTTCCGGTTCCGGAACCGAACCGGAACGGGACCGGTTCGGTTGGGGTTCCACCCCAACTCGAACCGGTCCGAACCGGTGGAACCGTACGGTTCCACCGGTTCGGACGGTTCCAACCGGAACCGGACGGTTCCGGTTGGAACCGCCCTAGGGTCCCCAACGGCTACTAGCCGTTGGGGACCAAGTTCCCCCAACGGCTAGTAGCCGTTGGGGGAACTGCAGGGAGCCGTTTGGCTCTGCCAAACGGCTCCCTGCCATATTAAAAAAAAAAAAAATTTTTTTTATAAAATTATAAATTAAAAAATTAAGAATTAGTGAATTACTAATGTACCTCTAACAACGGTAATAAAACGGTTATATTTAGGGGCATTTTTGGTATGAAAAAAATTCTAAAATTCTATAAATAGATTCATTTTTCATAATTTCATCACACCAAATTCTCAACTCTCTCATTTTCTATAATTCTCTTATTCTCAATCTTACTTCAATACAATTTTCTTATATTAGTATATATACTATTCGCAAATCTCAATCTCAATTTATTTAGTTGTTAATTTCTTATTTTTCTTCCTAATTTCTAAAAATAAAATGGCAAGCTCCTCGGAGAACATATGTCAAATATGCCAACCCAAGAGAGCGGCCCTAGTGTCAGTGCACAATCACGGAGAAGAGAAGTTAAGGCTCGGACCTCCGATATTTTCAGAATTCATTTTAATTTGGAACGGCTAGAAGATGGTTCACAACGAGCAATTTGCAACTATTGTGGGGTTATCTACAAATTTTCTGGTGGATATGGCAATATGATCAAGCACATGGAAAAACATCATCCGGTTGAACTTGGCATTGATACGACGCAAACTCAAATGGGCAGGTACGCATCATCTAGTAGAGGTACGAGTAGTGTAGATTTATTTAAATATTCTGATGCAAAAAATAGAGAAGAATTTGCGAAATTAACTTGTATGGCACATCTTTCTTTAAGCTTTGGTGAAAAACTTCATTTTACTAATTACGTGCATAATGCTTTAAACCCTGCTGCATGTAGAATGACTCGAAACACAACAAAACGTCATATTTTCAAATTATATAAAGATGGTAAAATTATTTTAAATGAAATTTTTAAAGAGATGAAAGGTCGTATTTCTATATGTTCTGATATATGGAGTGACCATTGGCAAACACACTCATACATGGGTGTGACTTGTCATTGGATTGATGCATCATTTACCATGCAAAAAAACTTATTGCATTTAGAGTTTTTGATGACGCACATACTGCACATAATATTTATAGAATGATGAAGGTAATTTTTGATGAATATGCTTTAGTAGAAAAAATTTAAACAATTGGATTTGATAATGCATCTGCAAATACTGCATCTATTAATGATTTAAAATCCTTATGTGAACCAAATTTAGGGGGTCGATTTTTTCATATTCGTTGTACATGTCATGTCCTAAATTTATGTGTGCAAGACGGTCTAAAATTATTATCTCCTTTCCTTGATCCAATTAAAACGGCACTTAACTGTATTTGGTCATATACTCAAGTTAGGAGAGAATGGACCAAGTTTTGTAAAATAAATGGTATTAAACCGATTAAATTTTCAAGAGATGTTCCGACACGTTGAAATTCTACTTATTTTCTTTTATGTCAAGCATTTCAATACAAAGATGCATTATGTAGTTTTTTTTTCTCAACATGTTCAAAATATCACACTTTATCCTAGTCAATGGGATATTTGTGAAAAAATTTTAGATATTTTAAGAGTTTTTAATGATGCTACTTTAGTTTTTAGCGGTGTTTATTATCCAACAGCGCATTTCTATTTCTACTTGAGAGTTTGAATATTGTTGGCACTCTCGATGAGCATGTTGACAGTGACGACCCTAATGATCTTGTTTTGCTCGAAGCCATTACTGTTATGAAGGTAAAATGGTTGAATTATTTTAGAGAAATTCCTTTACTTTATCTTATTGCTGCTGTTTTTGATCCTAGATTTAAATTAGAAGGTTTGAATGGTGGTTTACAAGCTTACTATGGTTATTTAGGAATATTAGATGAAATTGACATTACGAGCATAATGACGAAATTAAGAAGTGATTTAATTATTTTATTTAATGATTATATTGTAAGATATAACTTAGGAACATTAGGTCAATCTAGTAGTAGCGAACCGATAATTCAAACAAGACTTAGCGCAGGGGATCGTTGGTTATTGCAACGAAATAAAAAATCTAGGGATACGACAACTAATAACCCTGAATTAGATAATTATTTATCTACAAATTTTGAGTTTTCTAATGAAAGTTTATGTAGTAAAAATTTTAAAATCCTTGAATGGTGGAACCGGCATCAAAATATATATCCTGTTTTATCTATTATTGCTAAAGAGATTTTGGCAGCACCTATTTCCACTGTTGCGGTTGAGCAAGCCTTCAGCTTGGGAGGTAATATATTGGAAGCTAGGCGATCTTCATTACATCCAAGCACTCTAGAAGCAACAGCTTGTGTAGATGATTGGACTCGAGCTGATCTGAGACAGCAAGAAGATGCCCCCGATGATTTTGAAGATTTGTTCGATAATGCTTCTGCAACAAGTGCAAGCGGAACCGGAGCCGAAGGATCAACTGATAATGAAGATTGATAATTGTAAAATTATGATTTACAAAGGGGATATGTCTTAAACTTGTAATGGAACTACGTGAGCTTTGATTCCTCTCACCCTTTGAGGATACGTAGACAACTTAAATTTTTAAAAATTTAAGCTCAAGCTCTTCAATGTAATGAATTTTTTTTATTTATATTTTAATCTCATATTTTTTAATTAATAATTTTTTTTATTTAAGTTTTGATTCCTCTCATTTTTTTATTTTAATCAAAAAAAAAAAAAAAAAACAAATAGGAACCGAACCGAACCGGAACCGAACCGTTCGGTTCCGGTTCGGTTTTAGGTTCCGGTTCCACTTAAGTGTGGAACCGGAACCGAACCGGATTTAACCGGTTCGGTTCCGGTTCCACACTTGTGGAACCGGAAACCGGCCGGTTCGGTTCGGTTCCGAACCGGAACCGAACCGCCGGCCGGGTCTACTTCCAACAAAGGATATGCCTTATTTTTTAGAAAATCCTATAATGAAGAAAAAACCATTAGCAATCACCTACTATATAATTTCAAATAAAAACATATTATGTGCAGCATTGTCCAACAAAATCACATTAAGGACATTTTTAAATACTATTCCCGAAAACGACTGCACGCTTATCACTCAAAGGTCTTCTGTAGTTCATGAAATCAACCTATCCATGTCTCTGCAATCTGCATCTAATTATGTCTCATCGACACAAGTCTCAAGGCATGTTCTACAAGCAGGAGCTCACAGTGAGAGTTTCCAAAGTCTATACAACAAATTTCAAGTGGACATTTAGCATAAGCAAGCTGTAGACTATCTAATAAAAAAATTGTATCTCACTTTGTCCATTGTGTAAGTATAATACTCCCAAAGATGGGTGCAAAGCCATGCTCCTCCCATTGGCCATAAAGCCCAAACAGCTTGACCCAGATCTGGTGATGTTTTCGCCCAAATGTCAGACACTTGATGAACTACGTAACCACTAGCTTCATAGTTCACCTGTAACATTCAACAAATAATTAATAATATCCATTGCAAAAGTTAAAAGATTTTAAAATAAAATCATGGCAAGTATTTTGCAGAAAAAAAAAGAACATGGAGTTCTAGCAGACAGCTAGATCAAGGAGGTCTTCTATTCTTTTTTCATTGGATCATCAATAACCTCTGCAGTGTCTAAATGGGGTGGGTTTGCTCAAGGCTTTACATCATTTTCCAGTACTTTAGCTAAAGGTTTTTAAAAAATCAGAATGCTCTTCCAATTTTTCAGTCTCTCCAACTCGAAGATAACCTCATAACAAAATTCCCTAGACTGCATGCAGAATCATATTGGAAACTGTGGAAAAAAGAAAGAAAAGACCCTGAGAAGAAAAAGAGAATCTTACTTTTGCAGTTTTACTCCCATTGACTGAGAGAGAAGAAAGGTAATCAAACAGCGGCTCCTGACACTCGCTAAGGTTGCAAGGAAGGGAAGGCCAATAGTTCATTTGAAGATTAATGTTCAGGTGAGGAGCACCACTGAAATTTGAACATACTTAGTGGGTTATGTAATGAAGTTTATGGATAAACTCCATGCAGTAGCAGCAAAAGTAGAGGTCATTTGAAGGCAATAATATCCGTAGAAGCACAGAACTGAAGGAATCCATTCAACCACGCAATGCTTCCCAGCAATTTACAAAATTATTAGAGGCAAGTAAAAAATATGTCCGATAGCTGTGAGGCTGGAGTTTGCTATATTATGTAGCACTCTCTCCCTTATCCCGGTAGAAATCGGAAGTTCCTATGCATTTAAACAAATATCTCTAGATCCTTAGTAAAAGTACTTTGCAGGAAGGGCAAATAAAAAGCCGCCAACTTAAAATCATGAACTTAAAATTGTCTGCAGAGTTCTTTCCACGTCAAATAAGATATTTTCTATGGTGACAACTGCATAACTACACCATAAAGTGACA
This sequence comes from Zanthoxylum bungeanum, assembly GCA_019454045.1. Lineage (NCBI taxonomy): Eukaryota > Viridiplantae > Streptophyta > Magnoliopsida > Sapindales > Rutaceae > Zanthoxylum > Zanthoxylum bungeanum. The sequence goes on from SKCR01038360.1 coordinate 45,901, forward strand.
AATACAGGAAACAGCTAGTAATTTAAATGTAAGGTAAAAATAATATAAGGCAAAAACATCTAGAAAACACCATATTTAATTCCAGGGAAGATAATAGGTAAGAAAAAATAGCAACAGTGGAGGAAAAGAGAAGAGAACACGGAACATACTCCCATGGTGGCTGAATATCCTTGTTCCATATACCCTGCAGGTTTGCAACTTGAGTTCCAGGTCGTGAACAAGAAATAAGCAAATATCGACCGTACTGGAATAAAAGCTCCACCAAGGCTGGATCTTCATCAGTCTGAAAAGATTTTACCCTCTCTGCAGTAGAGACCGTACCATCTTCAATTCCCTTTATATAGGATGCACGATTATGTCTCTTCACAGAACCATCGGCATGTATGTTCTTGGTACTTTTTGAAAGCTGCAGGGAGACACGATGAAAAAGACTTTGATAGTCATCCAAATGGCGTGCATATAGATCAGAATATGACAAATTTTGTATTGACTTCAATGTACTCAGAGAGTCTGATGTAGGATCCCTTGCAGAATCTGAAGGCTCTGTGAAGGGACCATCAAATGAAGAAGAAGACACCAGAAGCAACACAGCCCAATCACAACCTTCAATCTTCAACTTATTGTCATCCAGAGCCTGAATAATGCCCCTGCTGTCACTAATCTGTACGTCAAGAATTGCAGTAAACTGAATACCCTTCTTGTCATCTATCACTTTGGGAGGGTTCCTTTTACTCGGACAGTTTCCTTTCATAACAATTTGATTTATTCCATTTACTTGTGAATTATGATATAACTTGCTATCTAGCGACACTGCAAATGACAAAGAACCTGATTTGCTTCCAGAAATTTTCGTTGCAATCAATTGATTGGGATTAGAAGCAAAATGTTCCCTGGTAAACTCGACATCACCAACAGAATAACTAACTCTAGCTGTAGCAGTGTCTAAGTCTAACTCCCTGCGATATGACGACTCTGTATATTTAAGATGAGAATCATCGAATTCTAGCTTGATATCCCCCAGAAGTTGGTAAACCTTCAAAATCACAAGATTAAATCATTTAGAGCATGGTTGAGTGTTAATGAAAGAATAAATTTATTGCATAATTCAAGAAGTTTAAGAATTCCCATCTCAGAAATAGAAAGCCAAAAGGTCATAGCCACCAAACAGAAGATGTTCAAAGAAAAGATGTACCAAGGTCAAGCACTGATCATGCTTTAAAAACTTAAATGTTAGATTACCGGCATGTCCAATGTTAGCACTCGGCTAAGATATATCTGAGCATTATCATGGGTTTCAACCACTTAAGTTAATCATTAAAAGTAGACTAAAACCAGGTTTGTGACAGCAAAGGACAGATCTAAAGTCATAAATGCCATGAGATGAGTTGCCGTTAGGAATTAAACATAAAATAAGGATTGGCCTGATTAAGGAACATACTGGGCATCATTTTCAAAATATTTCCAAATGTCTCAAAATTTAGCTACAATTCGAAAATACCAAATCATCCTAAATAGGATAAAGGTCCTAGGTGGAACTGATGGAATCATTGGTTCCTATTCTCTCATTTAGAGTGTGTTATTTTAAATTATTTTTGTTTGATTCAATTTTTGTAAGGGGAGGGGAGCAAAATCCCTCCTAAGCCAATTTTAGCTCCCTTCCAAAAGTGGGAGGTTTTGGAGGGGAGAGAAAGTAAGCAATTAAATTTTAAATACATTGACTAAATTATCTCTACTTATACATTAAAATCCAAAATTGTCCTAATTACAAATCCTTCTTATATTTGTTTCACCATTCAATTTTTCTTATCCTCTTCTCTTATATATGTTTTAATTTTATTTTTAATAATACGTATTATGTAAAGCTTTTAATTTTAATTTTATTCTTTGTTTAATTCAAAGATAATATAAGCCTATATTGTTTTAATTTTATTTATAAAATGCTACAAGGATAAAATAGTAAATTAGTTTTAAAATATCTCTCATCACTTCTTAAACCAAATATATATCTAATTAAAAATTCTCCCCTCCCCTCCTCTCCCCTTTTTTGAACCAAACATATATTTAATTAAAATCTCTCCACTCCCCTCACTCCCCTCCATTAAAATCCCTCCCCTCCCCTCCGTTGAACCAAACAGACCCTTAGTTTTCATGATCTCTATCCACAAGATGTAATATACTAAAATGGACGCGAGTTCAGTATGAATAGCTAATGAAGGGGGAAATTACTACCACCTTAATAATTTTATGATGAAATTACACTGATCTTTCACAATTTTGAAAAGATGGTAAATTTCTACTTGTGAGCGAGCGTCTATGCATATTGTTGGAAATTAATTGTTGTTAATTATTTGGTGTTGTTAAATAACAACAATTAGTAATAATTTCATGTTGGAAATTATTAAGTTAATTATTTGGTGTTGTTAAATAACAACAATTAGTAATGATATCATTATTAAGTAAACAACAAGAGTTGTTAATCAAATAATTAAGTAACAACAAGAGTTGTTAAGTAACAACAATTAGTGAAATGTTAAATGAGGAACATATGGTACACCCATGATGTTAACATTTTTGTAAGGGTTAGAAAATGTCATTATGGATCCTAATAATGTGATTAATAGTAATCAATACATGTGATTACATAGTGACTTGTTTTCCCTCCTATAAATAAGACCATTTGCTTGTGGTTAATATAGATTTATTTCAATTAGTTTGTAAATAAATTTAGGACTAGTAATACATGTATGATTAGCTCCTAAGAAGACAAACATGTAAATATATTAGGAATTATGTTTCCTAACACATATTATAAGAATTCTTTAGGTCATGTAAAAACATACATCAGGAGAACTGTCTGACAACTTGACTGCTGCTTCAGTGGCTGCAGTATACTCGCCATTATCAACAAATTTTCTGACCTCTGCTAGTGCCTCTGGAGCTTTTGGGTTTGTATAGTTCCCAGGAGTCCCAGTCCAGAGGGTGTCCTCTGCAAACAAATTGAAACCTCAGCATAAGACACAGAGGTTATGAGAGAAAAATAAGCAATTTTCCTACAAATCACATTGCAGCAGAGCAACCACGTGTTTCATGGAAATTTTTTTTTCCCATGAACATGGAAATCTAGAGTTTATAAGATTATTTAGTATCCAAGCAAACAAAAACTGAGGACTGTGTATTCAATCCAAAATTTATAAGATTATTTTATATTTTAAATGTCTAAATATTCACTTAGGATTTTAAAAAATTATTTTAAATCTTATTATATTCAATTAGGATTTAAAAAAATCCAGGTTATTCAAAAATTCATTGATTCTTAAATGATGGATTATGAAGGATCTTCAATGACTTATATAAATAAAAAATTGACTGTGTTCTGATATGATAACGATGTGGTTTTGACTAATTGAGTTAGATTTAATTCCAAAACAATGTTATTTTGTATACTCCAAAACAATTTCATTTTGGAAGTGATGAGAAAAAAATTTGATCGGATCGAATTGAATTTTATCCGATCCGACATCCGACGAACCAAATCAATGAAATCCGATCGGATTCGGGTGAGAGATTTGATCCGATGCTCACTCCTAACTTATTATTATTATTATTATTATTATTAAAAGATAAGAGAAATAATTTTTATTCCATTGTTTATCATTTAATCCATTTTGATTTTGATTTTGATTTTGATTTTGATTTTTTATCAATAAAAAATACTTGTTAAAATCAAATGAAATAATGATAAAATAAATTTTTTTAAATCTTCTAGAGTATGGATGAAAACTAAAACAATTTAGACAATAAAAATCTTAATTGAATAACACTGTCTTGAAATTCAATGCAGCCACATTTACTAACCTGTCCTCAATTCATTCATTGTGCTACACTTCCACCATTATGGATTGGAAACTCAACCGTCATTTAATTAATAGATCAAACAAAGCTAAATTCATCCGACTCGAGAAAAACAAGCTTCTGAATAAAACCACAATTATCAAAAGCAACAACTAAATAAAAACCAATCAAAGCAACTTAAAATATCAGTTAAAAAAGTAAAAACAACACAAAAGCTCTTGCATTCTGAATTTCACTTTTACCATTAAGCTGGAGAGTCTCAGATGCAACGCCACCCCACACCATGGCACCAAGCCTCCCATTACCAATCGGAATCGCATCCGTCCAATGCTTAGCTGGCCCACCAAACGTAACCTTCAACGGCTGATCTCCTGATCCATCCCCGACAATACCACTCGGGTTCCACAAATCTTTCTCTGTGGCTCGCCGCACCAGAACCCAGTCTCCAGTATCCTCTTCCATCACTTCCCCAAAAAAAATAAAAAAAAAAATGCGCTCCGAAGAAGCGAAAGAGAGGGTCCAAAATAATATAGCCTGTGCATTATCCAGTGGGCCCCGTTTTGCATTGAATACGAAAGGCGTGTAGTGTCGGTAAAGATATGGGCACCAAGTGTAGAGTCCATTTGCATGCATGAAGCTTCCTTGAAGCTTCCCACCTTGTTCCAACCAGTTGAAGACACAGCCAAGCATTCCAGCAAACATCCACAATTGCCATGCATGAAGCAACAAGTTAACTTTCGGTGATTGCCAAATTTTAGGAAGTGATAGTATCCCAAAGAAGAGAGAAAATAGAGAGTGTGTGAGGTTTTTTGTTTGATAAGTTTCATTGTGTAAACTTGTAAATTCTATTCTTGATAGTAATAGAAGTAATTCGGTTTTTCCTCAAATCTTCTCTAAAGTGATCGGTGAATCACAACAAGTGGTATCATGAGCTTCGGTTATTCTTTGGGATTGTAAAACCAAGTAACAGAGCTTCTGATCGGAAAACCGATTCCGACGAAAGTTGTCAAAAATCCATTTTGAGGGTACCATCAGCTAGTTTACGTCGAGACGAGCTCGATGGTATTTTGCGGCGACCAAACGGAGGCCGGACGACGCCGCACGCGCCTACACGCGCCGGCGAGTGAAGGAGACTCTCGTCCACGCGCTCCACGCGCCTCTGGAGGTTGAAGACGAGTCCAGTCAGCGCCACGTCAGCAGTCCAGTCAGCGCCGAGTCAGCGAACCTGCCACGTCAGCGTGCCACATCAGCGCCACGTCAGCCGCCACGTGTCTGCCACGCCAGCACTGCCACGTCAGCAGTCTGGTAAATTTCATTTAGCCCCCTGAAGTTTTGAAATTTACAGTTTTGCCACAGAACTTTTAGGAATTTACAAATCAGCCTCTATGTCGGATTTAGACCAACGAAGTGTCTATTCCACCATTTTCGACCGTTCCGGACGCAAAGGTGACCTCAGATTTGTGAAATTCAGACCCGATTTTAGTATATTTTCATTTTAAACTCTAAAACTTAAAATGGAAATAGAAGATTCCCATTCTAGTGCAATGATTAAATTGGCTGCAACTAATTACTCCCTCTGGAGACCTCAGATGATAGATTTCTTACATTGTAAAGATTTGTTTGATGTCATCGAGTTGAAGAGAGTGAAACCAGAGTCTGTTAAGGAGTATGACTGGAATAAACTCAACAACAGAACTTTGGGTCAGATTAGGCAGTGGATCGGCCATAATGTCTTCCACCATGTAGCACAGAACACAGATGTTTATGAAATGTGGAGGAAATTGGAAGACATGTTCCAGGCCAAAACAGCTCGGAATAAAGCCTTAATCATGAGGCGTTTGGTGAACCTGAAGCTGCGGAGTGGAACTTCCGTTGCAGAACACACCAACGAGTTTCAAAGCCTGGTGAACCAATTGTCTGCAGTAGACATGCAACTGGCAGACGAAGTTCAAGCCCTCTTGCTACTCAGTTTTCTTCCCGATAGCTGGGAGACTCTGATGGTTACTCTCAGCAACTCAGCTCCAGGAGGTAAACTTACCATGCCTATGGTAAATGATGCCCTGTCAAATGAAGAAGCCAGAAGAAAAGACGTGGGCTTAGATCAAACAGAAGCCCTTGTCTCGGAGCAACAAAGAAGACAACATGAGAAACATCAAGGTGAGAGGAGAGGCAGAAGCAAAAGCAGGGGCAGATCCAAGGACGGGAAAAAGACATACAAATGCTTCCACTGTGGCATAAAAGGCCACTTGAAGAAAAATTGTCGGAAACTGCAACAGGAGCAGGGACAAGACAATAACCAGTCGAAGAAGAATGACGCAGAGACAATAGTAGTTACCACGGTAGATGTAGCTATATACTCCGGTCAGGAAGAAACGTGCCTTCACACTGCAACTCAGGATGTCAAGTGGGTGGTAGATACTGCATCATCCTACCACGTCACTCATCACATGGATTTCTTCACAACATACAAAGCATGAGACTTTGGAGCCATGAAGATGGGGAATACCAGTTCTTATCAGATAGTAGGAATTAGTGAAATATAATTACAGACAAATACATGGAATACAATAACCCGGAAGGAGGTCAGACATGTTCCAGAACTTCGGCTCAACTTACTCTCGGGGGTAGCCCTTAAAAAACAGGGCTATGCTAGCCACTTCAGCAATAGCACTTGGAGGATGATAAAAGGTGCCATGGTCATCGCCCGAGGACATATCTGTGGAATCTTATACAAGACTCATGTGAAGATTTGTGCAGAAAGCCTAAATGTAGCTGAACCAGAGGCTTCTCAGAATTTGTGGCACCAGAGACTCGGTCACATGAGTGAAATAGGGTTATCTACCTTGACAAAGAAGGATCTAATCACTGTCTCCAAAAATGCTACCATGGATCCTTGCAATCACTGTCTATTCGGTAAGCAACACAGAGTCTCTTTCAATTTCTCTTCTATAAAGAAATCAGAGTTACTCAGTGTGGGACACAGGACCTGGGCGACGCCGTTCCTAGGCTCGCGGCCTAGTTTGGGAAGGATTACATAACATGGAGTCGCCACCCGTGTGAACCGGGACAAAGATTTAAGGCCGCACTCACCCCTCGCAAGGGAAGACCTCAAACCGTTGGGTTCGGAATGGTCCCTTACTTATGTCACTTGTAATGAAAAGATTTATATAATAATTTAAACAAGCTGAAGTAACAATTATTTCTAAGGGTATCATGCTTCTAAATTCACATATATAAGATAAAATATGCGCCTAAATATACATGTATTTCATATATAAAATTGCATGCTTAACATATATCAAGATAGCAATGAACATACAACTTTGTACATCACATTCAGGAAAAACACAAGCACACATACTAACCATACAAGCATACGTGGTAACCATACAAGCACACATATGGGCACTTTTCCAAGTGGTACGTGGAATTGTAGCCCAAGTACAGACCGCACTACCGTCCATTCGGAATCGGCTACGGAATTTACGTCTGGGTTTCCATCCGATATACCGCAAGAAATAATACTCAAATGTTATCATGACACAAGCATATGAATGGTGACACATTGACACATTTACAAAAGAAAGATCAACCAATAGGCAAATATGCATGCATATTATAAGACAGACTCAGTTCAGTGTGTGTGCGTTCGTGTAGCGTTCGTAAACGCGTTCGAACGGAATGAAACAGAATGCTCACGTTCGAGTAGCGTTCGTAAACGCGTGCGAACGGAATGAAACAGAATGCTCACGTTCGAGTAGCGTTCGTAAACGCGTTCGAACGGAGACGAGACAGAATGCTCACGTTCGAGTAGAGTAGCGTTCGTAAACGCGTTCGAACGGATATGAGACAGAGAGCTCACGTTCGTATGGCGTTTGTTAACGCGTTCGAACGGATACGAGACCTGACCATAATAAGGCAAAAACACATGCACGTTCGAGTTGCGTTCGTGAACGCGTTCGAACGGAAACGGACCTGATGCAATACATAAACAGAAAACAAAAGGGCGCGGCGAAGCACTGCCGTAAAGGTGACCTTTTGGGGTTCTTGATCTCTCAAAGAGAGGACCTTTAGACCAACATGCTAAGCCCATGCGCGTCATATCATACATGCAAGAATAGAACCAATCATGTCAACCAAGTATGCCCGATTGAACACATCTTCCGTCCAATCTGAACACACATCAACCGGCGCGGCAAAGCATCGTGGTAAAGGGCTTTTAGCCTCTCCCCATAGGGGATTTCACGTCACACTTACTAAGCCCATGCGCTCGATTGACTCATACGAAAATAACGATAATAATAATATTAAACTAAGTATGCCCGATTGAACGTATCTAGCGTCCAACCGAACATACATCAACCGGCACGGCGAAGTAGTGTCACGAAGGTGGCCTTTTCGGCTCTTTGTCTCCTAAATGGAGGACCTTTGGACTAACTCACTAAGCCCATGCGCCTGGTTGAATCATGCATAACTAACGACATATTGAGTTCAGGTAAAACAAACTAAATAAACAAGGGCAACACAACAAAAGAAAGATGGTGTCATTTACCCAAGCGGTACGTGGAATTGTGGCCCGAGTACAGATCATATTACCGTCCATTCGGAATCGGCTATGAAATTTATGTCCGGGTTTCCATCCGATATACCGCGAGAGTTGACACCTCTCTCATTCATCCAATACCCACAACATACCTCATACACACAATGGTACCACAAATACAGAAAATATAATCAAAATAAATAACCGGAAAGTAAAAATGAGAATAAGTGTGAAAGATACCCTCAGGTCTAACCTTTTAAGCCGTCTCTCGGACTCACGTTCCACGAAGATCGAAAGGGGGTAAAAGCTCCGCAACTTTTCTGGTCTGCTGGTTCAACGTCCTAGCTCACTGTTTCACCGCTTTGCCTACGATTCGAACTCCGTTCTGCTCCTATTCGGCTCCTGTTTTGCTGCTCGCTGCACGGGCTACCTGTTTCAATGTTTTCAAAGAACTATTCCAAGTTGTGTGGGTTCTTAGTGCGATTATATGTGATTATTCTTAAGGTTATCTATGTAGTTTTATGTTACTGTTTTTTAAGGATTTGGGCTGCTGTGTTTGTGTGATTTTCGGTGATGTATGGAGGTTTAGAGGGGCTGGTTTTCGGTGGTGATTAGGGGTGGTTATTTGTGATAGATTCGGCTATGGAAGAGAGGGATTGTTTTGGTGTGATTTGCTTGTGATGTCTAGGATTTCTTGCTATAATTTTGTGTGAATTGTGTGTATAAGCTAGAGAGATTCGAGAGAGCTTGGGTGTGAATTCTATTGTGTCAAGAGAGAAGAATGGCCTTGGTTAGGGGTTGTTTATATAGAGAAGAGGTAGGGTTTGGCCTTGTGTCACAAGGAAGGGATTTTGTCATTAAAGAGGGGATATGATTTGGTGTTTAGCAAGGAAAGTCAAAGATTGAGGGGGGGACAAATTTGGTTTAGATTAGGAAGTCAAAACTTTTAAATTGGTGGATATCTTATTGAATTAGGAAGTCAAATATGTGATTGGCTTTAATTGGTTAAGATTGATTTTAATTAGGCAAATCTTATTTTTAGTTTTAGTATATAATATATTTGATTCATTTATATTAGGCATGAGTTTATTTTATGTTTTATTTAATTTGGTAAATGATTTAAATGTTTTATTTTAATGTTTAATATTTAATTTATATTTAATTATTTAATTTGGGATGTGTTTTATGGGCTTTGGGAAACTAAATGGGCTGGGCGTGAGGCTAGCAGCAAAACCAGAATTACCGGCTCCGTTCGAACGCCTCAGCGCACGCGGCACGAACGTCAGCAATCTGCACGAGGTTCGAACGAAGTAACGAACGCAGCACCAACGAAGACAGTGAGCTTGTTTATCCTGAATTTCCCCTTCCGATATCCGTTTCCCGCGGCTTTCATGACTCAAAAGGTAGTGCCTCCAAATGAGGCTCATCATCGGGTTTCACATGCGAAAATGCAATGCCTACACTCAGTCTGGTGTACTATGATGTATGTGGTCCCTTGGAGGTAAACTCACTAGGCGGTAATAAATATTTTCTGACTTTTATTGACGATGCTTCTCGGAAAGTATGAGTGTATTTTCTGAAATCAAAGGATCATGTCCTGGACTATTTCAAACTGTTCTATGCCATGGTCGAGCGTGAAACAGGGAAGAAACTGAAGTGCATTCGTACAGACAATGGAGGCGAATACACTTCTAGGGAGTTCGATGCCTACTGCGAAAGCCACGGTATTCGACACGAGAAGACTGTTCCACGCACCCCACAACACAATGGTGTCGCTGAAAGGATGAACCGCACCATTATGGAGAAAGTCAGAAGCATGATCAACATGGCTAAGCTGCCAAAGCCATTATGGGGAGAAGCTGTTTGTGCCGTCTGCTACCTGATCAACAGATCGCCATCTGTACCGTTGAATTTCGAGATTCCGGAGAAAGTGTGGTCTGGTAAGAATCCCTCATATTCTCACCTCAGAATATTCGGATGTTTAGCATTTGCACATGTATCCAAGGAGCTCAGGCAGAAGCTCGATGCAAGGACTACTTCATGCATCTTTATACGATATGGAGACGAAGAATTTGGATACAGGCTATGAGACCCGAAGGAAAAGAAGGTCATCAGAAGCAGGGATGTAGTGTTTCTTGAAGACCAGACAATATAAGACATTGAAAAGCCCAAGATGCCTTATAAAACCAGTGCCGACAATGCCGATGCAAATCCAGACACAACCCCAGCACCAACACTAGTGGCCACAGATGATGATGGGGTACAAGACATGCCAGAAGCATAACCAGATGAGGAAGAAGGTGTTGAGCAGGGGGAGCTGCAGCCTGCTCCATCAGAGGCTTCAGGATCATCCACAGATCCGGATGACAACAGACAGCCAGAACCTCCAGTACGAAGATCTGAGCGAGGCCGGATTCCATCAGCTAGATACTCAGGATCAGAATACATTTTTCTCACTGACGAGGGGGAGCCAGAAACCTTCAACGAAGCGGTATCTCAAAAAGACAAAGACAAATGGCTGCACGCAATGCAGGATGAGATGTAATCTCTGCATAAAAATAACACTTATGAGATAGTCAAGCTCCCACATGGAATGAAGGCACTGAAGAACAAATGAGTGTTCAAGCTCAAGAAAGATGGCAGCGGGAAAGTGGTGAAACACAAAGCTCAACTAGTGGTCAAAGGATTCCTACAGAAAAAGGGAATTGACTTTGATGAGATCTTTTCACCGGTGGTAAAAATGGCTTCAATCCGAGTCATCATAAGATTGGTAACCAGATTGAACTTGGAGCTTGAACATATGGATGTCAAAACATCATTTCTTCATGGTGATCTGAATGAAGAAATCTACATGGAGCAGCCAGAAGGATTCAAGGTTTCAGGAAAAGAAAACCTTGTTTGCAAGCTGAAAAATAGCTTGTACGGGCTCAAGCAAGCACCGAGGCAGTATTCGATTTCTACGGTCTAACCGGGATCGATTTAAGCAAGAAACATACATGTGAATACTCGAAGAAGTTGCGGAATACTTACATCGATCGGCTTTTGCGACGCGAGGAACAAAATCTTCAAGCTTTTCCTTCCTAGGGCTCACGGTTTTGAGCTGAAAATTTATCCTCCATTTTCGGTCATCACCTCCATCAAGCTCCAAGCTTTGTGTTGTGATTCCTTGCTCACGGGTGCGGTTCCCTATCACCTTCATATGTCCTCTTTTGAGTGCTAGCTCTTAGTAAATTTTGCCACAAAAATCACCATGTCTTCTTTTTGCAACCTCTCGGCTTTTGCAGTAAAGAGAAGAAGAAGAAAGCCCTTTGGGCGTGAGAGAGAGAGAAGAGTGGAGAGAGTTGTGTTGGTTGTTGCCTAAAAAAAATGGTAATTGATTTTCTAAAAATCAAATACATAATTTTGCTTTCAAAAAGTCAAAAGGCAATTAAGCCACAACCACTTTCATCTATCAATCAAGTGACAAGTTGTCACATCACTCAAAGTGACTAGACATCACATCAATCGATTGACGAATGATTTGACGCTTGATGTGACTTGTGGGCCGCACTTGAATTCGAAATGCGAGTGCGCCCGCAAACAATCCCGGGCTCGGGTTCGCTAATTCCAAATTAATGAATTTTCCGTTGCGTCGTAATTCATTAATTATGCCTAACAAAATCATTATTCATGTCGCTAACGAATTAATTCTAAATTAACTCATTCGCCCGAATTAAAATCTAATTTTAATTCCGCGTCGAAATCCAATTTCGTATAATATATCGAATATATTATTTTATCGATTAATTCCAAATTAATTGTTCTATCTCTTTAATTGATATTTTATCCCAGATAAAATATCTCCGCAATTAATCCCAGATTAATTTTCTCTCTCAACTAATTAATCCCAGATTAATAAAGTGCGAGTCATACGTCATCGGTGAATCTTCGGGAAGCGACCCATGAGATCCCCGGATATGTTGGCAGTAAATCCGGTCGTCGGACTATCCGAACACGTACGTACCTAGTACTACGTTTTTACCGATTTACAAGACAAGGTTGGCTTCTAGCAAAACGCCATGCCTTCCCAATTCTCCAGAAATATCCTTACAAGAATAAGTGATCTATATCAGGCGTAGTATACGTAGTATTGCGTATAACGATCCAGTATCGGATGTCACATGCTAGGCCTGAGGCTGGAATTGTGTCTGACCCATACGAAGCACATATCGGATCTCTGGTAACTATTCTATATAATCGGATATACATGACCTAGTTATAATATCTCGATAGCTGCAGCATATAAGAGAACGGGTTCCGTATCCTACGTGACCATCATCTCCACTATGACTGGAGTGATACTTCCATCTCGAAATCACACCCAATACACTATGATTCTCAATATACCTAGAAGAGGCGTACACAGAACCTGTTAAAGCCCTGGACGACAAAAACAAAAGTATATTGATTGTCGCAAGTATTAGCGGTGCAAGTCACAGGTTAAGACCAAATACACCTACCCTGATTCGGACTTCCATAGACACATAGTCATACTACCAATGGAATTCCGAGGGATCTATCCAGAGCGAAGCTGTTTCCGTACCATCGGTAAACACAACCTCCTATTACACTTGCATGAGTATCCTATACCCAAATATATGAGAACTATGCCGTTATGCCCTCACAACGCGCACAAGTGTAATACTAGTCTTTTTCGCATTATCGATATCCAATCTCGATAATACTCTGACTAGGGATATTTAATGATTAAACCTTCGTGGATTGATATTGTCTCATATCATCTCAATCCATGAACTAATCATATGGACCTTTCATCATTTATACATCTTGGTGATCTAATCACAAATGATAAAAGAGCAATTTCTTTTGTCACATAGTTAATTTGTACAACAACACCATGATCTGTACAAATAGTGACGTTATGAGTCATAATTGTCCAACAGACAGTGGTACAAGAAGTTCGACTCATTCATGGTAGGTCAAGGTTATAAAAGAACTGCAGCAGATCAGTGTGTATACACTCAGAGGTTTCCAGATGGAAATTTCGTTGCTCTTCTACTGTATGTAGATGACATGTTGATTGTTGGACAAGAAGCAGCGAAGATCAGCCAGCTGAAGAAGGAACTCTCCAAGGCTTTCGACATGAAAGACTTAGGACCAGCTCAACAGATTTTGGGAATAAATATTGTTCGTGATAGACAGAACAAGAAGTTGTGGCTTTCACAAGAAAAATATATTGAACGGGTAATCAGAAGGTTCGATATACAGAAAGCCAAACCAGTCAGCGTTTCGCTAGCGCACCATTTCAAACTGAGTAAGAGTTCGTGCCCCTCATCCAAGAAAGAGATAGAGGAATTGTCAGCAATACCATATTCTTCAGCTGTTGGAAGCCTTATGTATGCAATGGTATGTACCATGCCAGATATTGCACACGCAATGGGTATAGTGAGCCGATTTCTCTCTAATTCTGGAAAGCAACACTGTGAGGCAGTCAAATGGATTCTCAGGTATCTCAAGGGTACAACTAAGTTTCGTCTGTGTTACGGGGGAGCTGATTCGATCTTAGAAGGCTATACCGATTCATATATGGCAGAAGATCTTGATGGTAGGAAATCTACATCAGGATTCATCTACACTTTTGCAGGGGGAGCTGTGTCATGGCAGTCAAGATTGCAGAGGTGTATTGCTTTATCCACAACAGAAGCTGAGTACATCGCTATAGCTGAGGCAGGAAAAGAAATGTTGTGGCTAAAACGTTTTCTCCAAGAGTTAGGGATCAAGCAGACAGATTACAAGATACATTGTGACAGTCAGAGTGCTCTGGACTTGAGCAAAAATTCAATGTATCGTTCCCGGACGAAACACATTGATATTCGCTATCACTGGATACGCGAGGTGATGGATCAACAACTGCTGAGACTAGTGAAGATCCATACATATGAGAATCCAGCCGACATGTTAACAAATGTGGTTACTCGAGACAAGCTAGAGTTGTGTAGAGACATAGTCGGGATAGCTGTCAGATGACGATTATTTCGGATGTAGCTGGAGGGGGAGAATTGTAGAGTCCATTTGCATGTGTTAGTTCCAGTTTTATTGGCTTATATTCGTGACAAAACAAGTTCAGTTGAGTTGTAATCTGTTGTGAAGATTGGTGTGCATTTGGACTGGTTTTGACTGCTGTGCTTCTGACTTCCGTTAGTGCTGCGTTCTTCCTCTGGTTCGAACATCTGCGTTATTGCTGCGTTGGTCAATAGGTTCGAACATTGGCGTTAGTGTTGGGTTCGTTAAATAGTTCGAACGGGTTGCGTTAGTGTCCCGTTCTAATTTGGGTTCGAACGAGAGCATTCCAGTGAGCAGTCGTTCGATTCCCGTTCCTTTGGGGTTTGAACACTGTCATTCTAGAGAGCTCCCGTTTGAGTTTCGTTTCCATTTCGTTCGAACGGCCTTTGCAGTTTTCACCGCGTTCGAATCACGTTCTTCGTGCGTTCGAACGGATAGCGCATTTTCTGTTTTAATGATGCGCCATTTTAACCTAATTGTGTTATTCTAAACCCTACCTATAAAAAGAATGTTTAGCCCCCAAATTCTTTCTGAGAAAAACACATCACCTTAGAGCCATTGCCTTTGTCCTCCCTTTATTTTAAAAATCTCTCCTTAAGATTATATCTTATTTCTTGAGTGATTTTCTTATTTATTCACATCACACCATACACACATAACTACCTGTGAGATTGAATCCATTGAGGCTTCACAAGGTTTGAAGGAAGTTGCTTGGTGCATGCTCGAGGAGTTCATTGGGTGATTACAGTTGTAGGATTAGAGTCGGCAAAATTGTTGCTCTAGGTCTTTTCACCATCTCTGTAAGTTTTTCTCTTATAGTGGATTTGGGTGGTAGCCTATACCCGTAGTGGTTTTTTACTCTCACGAGTTTTCCACTTCGTAAACAAATCTCTTATCTCATTTTATTCTTGAAGCATCTTACTTTTGTGATGTTGGATTTATTATTTAAATGATTTGTTTATATTGTGGTTGATTGTCCTTCCATTGCTTTCACTCTATTCGAAACGTGTTTTGGATAGTGTAGTAATTTTTTAATTAGTGATTGTTACACCTATTCCCCCCCATAGGTGTGTTGGGTCAGAACTTTGGTATTTTCAGCATGCATGAAGCTTCCTTGAAGCTTCCCACCTTGTTCCAGCCAGCTGAAGACACAGCCAAGCATTCCAGCAAGCATCCACAACTGCCATGCATGAAGCAACAAGTTAACTTTCGGTGATTGCCAAAATTTTAGGAAGTGAGTTGGCAAAAACGTGTGTTACAGTGCACGCGTTTTTGCCCTATAAATTGGAGCTCAAACCAATGTTGATAGTATCCCAAAGAAGAGAGAAAACATAGAGTGTGTGAGGTTTTTTGTTTGATAAGTTTCATTGTGTAAACTTGTAAATTCTATTCTTGATAGTAATAGAAGTAATTCGGTTTTTCCTCAAATCTTCTCTAAAGTGATCGGTGAATTACAACACCAAGTACGGGACAGGGACATATGCTGTCAAGAACCATCACGAGATTGGCCATCACTCCATCTTCATGTTGTTTTTTTTTTTTTTTAGTTTTTACCGTTACAGTTTTTCGCGGCACCTTAAAATTAGCATTTGAGGCCCCAGTAATTTACATTTATTCAAATTAGGATATAGTTTCTTTTCTTTTGTGTTAAATATGTCCTTAGCTCGGATAAGGAATTTAACGCGAGAATATTCCCGCCATTCATGAGGATGCAGGTAGGTAAAACTCATTCATAAAAATCAATTTATAATGAGAATATATCCTAAAAAATTAATAAATTATCAACTAATATCATACTTACTTATTGTCAAAGTCTAAGCGGATTAGATTTTGCACCAATCCAACTAATCATGGTCGAATATTATAATATCAACGTCATCCTCTACACAACATTATTGCAACCGAGAGTCATGTTTTTTTTGCTCTGATACCATTTATTATAAACTCATAGGTAGAATTCATATTTAAAAATCGACTTGTAAAGAGAAAGTGTCCAAAAATTAATAAACCACTCGTTAATTTCATACTTAGTTAATGTGAGACAGATACACCATAATAAATTGTTCATTAATTATTCGAGTAATGTGCACTATGTCTTATTCTTGAGGTGGGTGATTCAATTCTTTTTGTGCGCATTGTAAAATATTTTGATTTGGAATATTATAAACTCAAATATCTAAATTACATCATTATATGGCTGTTTTAAAAGGTTTTAGTAGATTTATGATGGTAAAAATAGTATATTATTCTATCACATAAGCAAGAAAAGTAAGAAAGATTCAAAAGAGTTGATCGGTAACCTAATTAAATTATGAGGATAACAATACCATTAAAAGATTTTAATAAAAAGATTAGATGCTATCAAAAGAAGTCGGATATTATATTTTTACTATAATTTATTTACACATTCCAAAATGCGACGTTCGTGCTGAATAAGAATCACTGAATTTGAAATGAAAATCAATTTGATTTTGAAAATATTGAATATTAAAATATAGACTTGTACTGAAATCTGCATCAAAATTTATTGCTGGATAATGCTAAATCTTATAATTTATAGTAAAATACAGTATGATTCCGAACTTGGAGGCTTATAATTCAGAAAATAGATTCGCTGTGCCTCTACCAAAAACGGCAAGAATCAAAGTTACTACTACTGACTATTCTTCCGAGTTGCACAAAATGAGTCTACTAACCGCAATTCGAATGATAAATATGATTTTGATGCATCAAATTTTGCACGAAATTATATATTTATGTCCAACCCACTGCACCAAATTATACACCCATCTCAATAATTAATACTTCACTCATTTTTTAACATAATATTTACATTAAAATGTTTGACTATTTCGTATCAATTTTTAAAGATGATTTAATAAATTAAATGTATTATAAAAAATAATTATATTTGTTGACGGTGGATTTTGGTCTCAGGGCAATATGAGAATATCACCTCCGAGGTAATCATCCTTCAATAGTGAATTTGTTTGGTTATGGGGGACCAAAGGTAAATTTAGCAGAAAACAGATAGATACGCCAATCAACAAGGGGATTTAACGTGGTTCGGTGGATTTGGATCCGACCTACGTCCACGGACACAAACATGATGATACTTTTATTACTCAAACACCCTTCTCAGGTCTCTTTTTGTTTTTTACAAGTCAGAGCTTGATGATTCTCATCCTCTCTACACTCACTCTACCCTCATATTTATAATGGTGAAGAAATCATATTCCTATTTGTACAAGAATTCCCAGTTGGAGATGGTTTCCTTTTCCTATCAGGATTCCTACTCAAAACTATTCCATTTTCCCATAAGGATTCCTAATCAAAACTACCTTTACTTTCTTTATCCTACTAGGACTCTGACCCACCAGTTTATCCCATGAAGGTATGATAACTTATCATCTTATCCGAGAAAATAGGATGCCTTATCTTCCTGAGCACGCCTCACCATGTGCTCGGTCTTCATGAGGTCGGTCATGATGGTCCTTTGAGCTGAGAATGTTGTTGTCGATCTGATAATGCCCGGTCATCCGATCTCAAGTGGTCGGTCACCTATCATCAAGTGCTCGGTCTCTTACTGTATAGTGGCCGGGTCGGCTTTAATGATCTCGCCCAAGAAGGGAATTACCATTTTTACCCCTGCCGTACTCTTTAAATAACATAGGTCCTGAAAACACCATCAACAATATTAATTAATAAATTTTTAAAGATGAATTAATATTTATTTTCATTATTTTTTATGAATTATTTATAAAAAAATAAAATAAAATAAGTTATTAAAATAACATGTGGAATATAAATAGTAAAAATTTATTTTATTGGGTCAAAATTTAATTATATTGGATATAAATGATACAACTTAAAATTATTAAGATTAAAATTAATTTAATAAATTTTTTAAACAAAAATTTAGCGCCATGACACCAAATTTGGCTTACCTTTCTGCAACCATAAGCCAAAAGCCCCAATGGCAAGCGATATAACGTGGCATTGGGGTTGCTCTAATATTTATAATCAGAAATTTGTTAGAGTTAATCTAAATTAATTCGATAGAGCATAACTTAAATTTTTAAGATGTACATATAACTCTACACTACGTGAAATCATGCATTGACAGATAATTCGTGACAGTTTCTGAGAATATTTTTTTAATCACATATTCTAATAGACTAATGATATAATATATTATGTTAAGAAATTATGATGGACTTATGTTGTGATGAAACACACACAATAGAGGTGAATTGAGAGAAAACTCTTCTTTATTTCTCACTAAACAAAGAATTACAAAGCTTACAAATCCAAGCTTTACAAAAAACTCTCAAACACTTTACTCTCTATTATACACTCACTTATGAGTTCTGAGATGTTGATAACTGAGCTCTGAGGCTCCTTTTATAATGCTCAAACCGCGTGCTACAGTAACACGCGGTTTGGCAAGCTGGCAACGCGTTGTATGCAAGCTGGGAATGTTGCTTCTGCTTTCGGCGCCTGTCTTGGTCTGCATGATGCATGCATTCAGTGGGTTTGTTTCCTTCTACATGCTGGACTTCACAATGGCTTGCTGTCTTCAACAAATCTCCCCTCGGTGAAGATTTCCCAAAATCTGAGCCGACCATCAATCATCCAAATCGGATCCTCCAAATGATCCTACCCTGGCTGCATCTGTATGACTTCCTACGTACCCTGAGTTGGGATCAAGCCAATCGTAGTTTTCTGTATCTCCCCACTCTGACTATGTGGAGAGTTTTGTCATCCCGGCTATGGCACGACAGATTTCAAGCTTCTCCTTCGGCAAAACCTTGGTGAACATATCTGCACCGTTGTCGTCGGTGTGAATTTTCCTGAGTTCTAACAGCTTTGAACTCAGGACGTCCCGTATCCAGTGATACCTTACATCGATATGTTTTGACCTCGAGTGAGATGTAGAGTTTTTACCAAGGTAGATAGCACTCTGGCTATCGCAGTACAAAGTGTACTTCTCCTACTTGAAACCCAATTCCTGGACGAATGTCTTCATCCACATCAATTCCTTACAAGCTTCTGTAACTGCAATGAATTATGCCTCTGTTGTAGAAAGTGCAACACATCTCTGCAACCTTGACTGTCATGCCACAGCTCCCCCTGAGAGAGTAATCAGATACCCCGAAGTAGACTTTCAGGTATCCACATCTCCTGCCATATCTGAATTGATGTAGCCCATCAACACTGGTTTGATGCTTCCAAAACATAGCCTCATTTTGGATGTGCCTCGAAGATACCGCATGATCCATTTGATCGCATTCCAGTGTTCTCTTCCTGGGTTTGACATAAACCGGCTGACTAATCCAACTGCGTGTGCTAAGTCTGGCCTCGTGCACACCATGGCATACATAAGACTTCCCACTGCTGAGGTGTATGGAACCTGTTTCATTTCCTCATTCTCTGTCTCAGTAGAGGGACTCTGTTGTGTACTCAATCTAAAGTGGGTAGCAAGAGGAGTGCTAATCGCTTTAGCCTTGTCCATTTGGAATCTCTGAAGTACCTTCTTGATGTACTCCTCCTGTGACAAGTATAATCTCCTGGCTTTCCGATCACGGCCGATCCTGATGCCAAAAATCTGTTTAGCTGGCCCCAAGTCTTTCATCTCAAAAGACTTACTCAGTTGCTGCTTCAAATTTTCAATCCTCGATTGATTCCGGCCAACTATCAACATATCATCTACGTACAACAGTAAGATGATAAAGTCATCGTCAGAAAATTTCTGAACGAAAACACAATGGTCTGAAGTGGTCTTCTTGTATCCCTGCTCCCCCATAACTGACTCGAACTTCACGTACCACTGTCTCGGTGCATGTTTCAAACCGTAGAGGCTTTTCCTGAGTCTGCACACATAGTCATCTTTTCCTTTAACTTTGAAGCCTTCTGGTTGTTCCATATAAATTTCTTCTTCCAGATCTCCGTGAAGAAATGCAGTCTTGACATCCATCTGCTCAACTTCCAGGTCGAGGCTTGCTGCTAAGCTGAGTACCACTCTGATGGATGACATCTTCACAACTGGAGAGAAGATTTCATCAAAGTCAATTCATTTCCTCTGATTGAATCCATTGACAACTAGCCTGGCTTTGTACCGGGGTTGTGAAGTGTGCTCATGTTGCTTCACTATGTATACCTATTTGTTCTTCAAAGCCTTTTTGCCTATTGGCAATTTCACCAACTCAAAAGTGTGATTGTCATGCAAAGATTTCATCTCATATTGCATGACTTCCTCCCACTTTTCCTTGTCATCTGTTTCAACAGCCTCCTGGTAGCTCTCGGGTTCTCCCCCGTCAGTAAGCAGCACATATTCATATGTAGAGTATTTGGTTGAATGTCGTCTTTCTTTGTCAGACCTTATCTGTGGAACTGTTGGTGTAGCTTCTGGTACTGGTAATTGATCATGATCATCATTTCTGGGAGCTTCATCATCTGTACCCTCATGTCTGGGAACCTCATCTTCAACTTGTACTGGCACCGATGTATGAGGTTCTGGATTCACATCTCTGTATTGCTGGGGCATTGTCTTCATCTCCTTTCTGATATCTTCTATGGTCTGGTCTTCAACGAAGACAACATCTCAGCTTCTGACAATTTTCTTCTCAACATGATCATACAATTTGTAGCCGAAATCATCCTGACCATAGCCAATAAAGACACACTGTCGCGTCTTTGCATCAAGCTTGGATCTCTCATCCTTTGGGATGTGTACAAATGCTTTGCACCCAAAGACATGCAAGTGTTCATAAGACACTTCTTTACCTGTCCAAACTTGGTTAAGAACATTACCTTTCAGTGCGACTGCTGGGGACATGTTCAAAACATGTACTGTTGTGTTGAGTGCCTCCCCCCAAAATGTCTTCGGCAGCTTGGCTTGTGACAGCAAACTTCTGACCCTTTCGCATAAGGTTCTGTTCATTCTCTCAGCTAGGCCATTCAATTGAGGTGTCTTCGGAGGTGTCGTTTGATGTCAGATTCCTTACATCTTGCAGTACTAATCAAACGGACCTCTGTATTCTCCACCGTTATCTGTTCTGATGCATTTGAGTTTCTTACCGATTTCTCTCTCCACCAGGGCGTGAAACTCCTTGAACACTCCCAACACTTGATCTTTTCTCTTCAAGGTGTATGCCCAGATCTTCCTTGAATGATCATCTATGAATGTCACAAAGTAAAGTGACCCACAAAATGTTCTCGTCTGCATCGGACCACATACATCTGAATGTATGAGATCAAGTACCTCCGGTTTCCGCTGAGGCGGAGAGCTGTGAAAGGACACTCTGTTCTGTTTTCCAGCCATGCAGTGTTCACACTTCCGTAAGTGTGAGTTCTTCAATTCGGGAAGAACATTCCGCATGCATAGTATCTCCATCCCTGTTTGACTCATGTGACCGAGCTTTTTATGCCATAGCTCGGTTGCCTCATTACTGTTGACTGTATTTATGCTACTATTTGAAATCTTAGCATGCATCAAATACAGAGTTGAGTCTTTCTTACCTCGTGCCACCACCATTGATCTTTTAGTGAGCTTCCAGGTGCCGTCACTAAAGGTGCTGCAGAAACCTTCTTCATCCAGCTTGTCTGTTGAGATCAGGTTTAACCGGATGTCTGAGATGTGCTTGACTCCCTTCAACACTAGCATTGTCCCGTTGTCTGTTTCAAGGCAGATGTCTCCAATACCGACGGCTTTGGACTGTCCGTCATTCCCCATCCTTACGGCACCGTAGTCTCCTGGTGTGTAAGATGAAAAGAAGTCTCTGCGAGATGTGGCGTGTATGGATGCGCCACTATCTATCACCCAACTGGTCTCGTGGCTGATAAGATTCACAATATTTTCTTCATATATAATGAAGAACTGTTTGGAGGTATTGTCGGTGGTAGTAGCAACTCTTTCTTGATTAGAGTCATCATCTTTCCTGGACTGCTCGTTCTTCAACTTGTAGCAATCCCTCTTCATATGACCTTTCTTTTTACAGTGATAACATTCAATATCTCTTGTTTTTGATTTACCTCGGTTCTTGTCTGGTCTACCTGGGCCTCGACTTTTACTCCTCCCCCTTCTGGTGTTCTTCTCTGTCACTAGAGCTTCTAAGGTTGAGGCTGATGCTGACTCCTGCATTCTCGTCCTCTTTTATTCCTCGAAGATCCTGGTCTTTACCATCTCCATAGGACTTTCCCATCTGCGGCTGAATTTATCACCGTAGATATGAACGTTTCCCATGATTCTGGTAACGTATTAAGAAGTATTAAACCATTTACCTCATCACCGAAGTCTATGCCTAATCCAGACAATTCTTTCATAGTGCCGAGGAAATCGTTGATATGGTCCGCCACAGCTGTACCTTCCTGGTATTTCAAACCCATCATTTTCTTAATGTAGTACAGCTTGTTGTTTCCAGACTTTGCTCGGAAAAGTTCCTCCAGCTTTCTCCATAAGACACGTGCATTTGTTTCTTCACAGACATGGTTCACGATACTATCGTCGATCCACTAACGAATAGTACTGCATGTTTTCTGGTGAAGATTGTTCCACCTTGCTTCGGACATTTCTTCTGGTTTCTCCTCCAGAAATATCGACCCATCATAATCCTTCACATATAGATGGTCTTTCATCCTTCCTCTCCATGTGAAATAATTGATACTAGTCAACACAATCATTTTTCCGTTGCCCCTTCCATAATAAAAATTCTAAGCAGAATTTCAAAAAACGGACCTCACCGTTGCGTCCGGAATGATCGAAAATGGTGGAAATGATATTTTGTTTGTCAAAATCCGACACAGGGACCAAATTATAATTTTAAGAAATTACAGGGGTCAAAACGTAATTTCCGAAAGTTCAGGGACCAAAGTGCAATTACGGAAAAGTTTATGGACTAAATTGTAATTTCCGAAAAGTACATGGACCTATCTGAAATTTATCAGGTTTATGCTGACGTGGCAGACACGTGGCGCTGACTGGATGCACACGTGGTTGCTGACTGGTCTGCTGATGTGGCTTACTGACTGGGCTGCTGACTGTGCGTTACTGCTGACGTGGCGACTGACTGGGCGCTGACATGGCACTGACGTCAGCGTCTTCAACCTTCGGCTGGCGCGTGGAGGCGCGTGGGCTGCTCACTGGTTAGCGCGTGCGGCGCATACGGGCTCGTCGGAAAATACCACTGTGCTCGTCTCGCCGTGAAAAATCCGATGGTATGCTCAAAATCGATTTTCGACAACTTTCGTCGGAACTGAATTTCGGAACCGAAGCTCTGTTTCTGAGTTTCGGGATCCCACCGTGGAACCTTAGCTCCTGATACCACTTGTTGTGATTGAACACACACAATAAAGGTGAATTGAGAGAAAACTCTTCTTTATTTCTCACTAAACAAAGAATTACAAAGCTTACAAATCCAAGCTTTACAAAAAAACTCTCAAACACTTTACTCTCTATTATACACTCACTTATGAGTTCTGAGATGTTGATAACTGAGTTCTGAGGCTCCTTTTATAATGCTCAAACGCGTGCTACAGTAACACGCGGTTTGGAAAGCTGGCAACACGTTGTATGCAAGCTGGGAACGTTGCTTCTGCTTTCGGCGCTTGTCTTGGTCTGCATGATGCATGCATTCGATGGGTTTGTTTCATTCTGCATGCTGGACTTCACAATGGCTTGCTGTCTTCAACAACTTATGATATAATATTGTCTATCACTAAGGTCTGTGACAGACTTATGATAGAGATTTTGTCTATCATTATGATAGAGGTTTTGTCTATCATAAAATTTATGAAAGATTTATAATAGAGATTTTATGATTTTATCTATCACGAAGTTTTGTGATGGATTTATGATAGAAGTTTTGTCTATCATAAAATTTATAACTGATTTATGATAGAGATTTTGTCTATCACGAAGTTTTGTGATGGACTTATGATAAAGATTTTATCTATCATAAAATTTATGGACTTAAGATATAATTTTATCTCTCACAATTTTTTTTATAAATAAACTAAATATTCTATTTGAGTGACTTGGACACTCAAAACAAATTATGTTTAAATCATCTCCACTAAGCCAATACTTTACCTCATGTTTTCTTTTTCATATCATTGGAAGTGTTATGATGGCCTAAATCACTTTCTAATGATAATGTGTTGTAGTAAGCTGATGAAGAGTTTGAAGGTGACGAAGAGGTAAATGCATGATTTTTTTTATTAGTCGGCTTATGGAAACAGGTGCCACTGAAAGTTCCTCTGCTAATAATTGCCTAAATCATATGGAAGAAGATAAAGTTCCTTTGTTATTCCAAAATACTTGATATCATACACGTGTCTTGCTGCCGAATGTATCAAATTTTATCAATTGAAAAAAAATTTTGTGTTGAAGATTTTGGTATTAGGATTTTGATGATGCTAATGAAGCAAAAAGTCTCAAAGATAAAAAGCTCAAAAACATGATGACTTTGACAAAAATGATCAATTTTAGTAACTTGGTTTCGATGATGTAGAAATATCCAAATATTAGTAAATCAAGTTTGATGAGGCCAAAGAAGCAAAAAGATGATGATGAAGAGCCAGAATAGGCTAAAAGATGATAAAGAGCCAAAAAAATGATGAAAAAGCTAAAACAAAAGTCAAACAAGATGATGATTAAGAGCTAAAACTAATTGTAAATGAGTTTATTCAAATGTTTTAAAGCTCATAGGAATTATAAATTTTGCATCACTTGCATTTAAATTGGCTTAGAATGCTTAAGTCATTTGCACACTATTTGCACCAAGCACTACAAGAAAATGTACCTTTAGCGTCCAAACATTTAGCGTCGAAATTATTTTCGACGCTAATATCAACTTTTAGCGTCGCTAACAATGTTCGACGCCAAATGTCAATATTCTAGTGTCGAAAATATTTTTCGACACTACATGGTCTACTTTTAATGTCGAATATTCAAAACGACATTGAAAGTAATAGTTTTAGCGTCGAAAATATGTCGACGCTAAAGGTTTTCAACTATTCCCGTTACTTTTGGCCTCAAAATAATTTACGACGCTAAAATTACCACTTTTAGCGTCGAATAAATCATGTCGACGCTAAAAATATGACATTTAGCGTCGACTATTTTGCGTCGCTAAAGGTTTATGAAAATACCACCGACAGTCTTTTTACCTTTAGCGTCGAAATTTATTTTCGACGCTAAAAATGGGACATTTAGCGTCGAATTAAAGGACTTCGACGCTAAAATTATATTAAAATGCAGCACCACCAACCCTTCTTCCCCCTCTGATTTTTCTCCCATCCTCTGTAATCTTATTATCTTATCTGCATCCTCACAACTCTCCTATAAATTTTCAATTAAACTCTAATTAATTTTACATAAGATAAATTTTCTTTCATATATCTTTATTATTTTTCTTTATATTTGCAAAGAATAAGTATATATCTCACTTAATTATTTCAGTTTAATCTTTCTAAAAAATTATGGTTTTCATTTTTTATAATTATGTTTATTATATACTTTGTGTTAGTGGTTTATGATGCATATATGTAGATTAGTTAATTAACTACATATATTTTATTTTGTAACTAATTAATTAATTAATTGAATATATATGTGTATGCTTAAATAAATAATTAATGAATTGGTGATGTTGATGAATGATTGAGTGTAATATGATGTCTAATAATTATATTTTTATATTTAGATAGTTGGCTGAAATGGATAGAAATTGGATGAGCTCGGTGGATAGATTGAGAGTTAAATACCGTAATGGAGTGTATGAGTTCATGGAATCAGAAAAGCAACACATTGATGCAGAAGATCGTGTACGGTGTCTATGTACAAATTGTTTGAATAGGAAAAAGAAACGGTTAGATGAAGTTTATAATAATTTATACATGCCGGGAATATCACAAACTTACTGTACATGGATTTATCACGGTGAGCAGTATAATTCTTAATCACAGTTTATTGATTTTGGTAAAGTGAGTGGTAGTTACAATCAACCTGCAAAAGATGAGATAACTGATGCTTTGCATGACTTACAAGGTCCGCAAGTTGGTCATAGTGTTAGCGGTGACATACCGGTGTTAGATGGAAATGATCAAAATTTATTTAGTGAACTACTTGATGAAGCAAAAAAAATACAATGAGATCCAATAAGTTTATGAATGTGAATGTGATTGACCTTTGAGGTCTACCTAATGAGTTTATGAAGGCCAAGATCGTTATTATTGTGACGCTGAAGTAAATATCATGGGATCCAATTCCCGCTATGAAATTTTAATAGTCAAATTTCTATTTTTCCGTTATGGTAGATTATAGAATTACGTAAAGTGGTGGGATGACACTAATAGATTTAAATTCCATAACCCTATTAGTATTTTTAATATTGAAATGAAAATGTTCTGCTAGTGTTTAATTATTATCTTGTAGATGGCTTGGATTCTAATAAGCTGAAAGGAGCCGAGAAATATTTTGAATGAGAAATAAACATATGCCTTGTCTTGGAGTCAGAAAATTTGAGCCATGTGACGCTCAATCCATTGCTTGTTGAAATCGATCATGATTCCATTCCCGAAGAGCGTGATATTTTTGAAAAATGGAAGGATGATAACCTAAGGGTGAAATCCTACATTTTAGGATCGATGGTTCCAGATTTACTCAGATAGTACATAGAAGTACCTGATGCTTGGAGCATTATGAGAACACTCAATGAATTGTTCGAAGCAAATCAAGAAATTGAAATATATAAGGAATTGTTTCATGCTACGCTCAAGGATGGAGGTGTTGGGAAGCGGCCGCGAGTGCGCAGCGGAAAATAAAATTATTATGCCGCTTTCCCTTTGCCCAAGACCCATTTGTTTTGATTATTCTACAAGCCTAGGCATGTTACTATATATTCTAAGCATAAAACTCATAAAACATGCAAATAACATAAACCTAAACATGCTAACTATCATAAGAACTCTAATTAAAATAAAGAAAGAAAAAGACTTACTTGAACCGAAGACTCATCCAGTCCTCCCTCCAATCTACAAGTTTTTCTCGAACTCAGCAAGCTCTTCCACGTTCCAAAGAGCCACCCAAGTGTGTGGCCTCCAAAGATGAACACACCAAAGCCAAAACTCAACGGCAAGACTACGCCTTGAGTGCACGGGTATTTTGCCCTTGGTGCTAGCCTAGGCAAATACCTCAAAACTTTTAACTCGAGGTTCCTCTAGTCAATTAGACTTAAGGATCATCAAAATCAGTGGCTTACTCTTAAACTTTAGAGTTGTTCACTTATATAAACCCAAGATTTGAAAGGTTTGGTGCAAAAATTTGTGAAGAATTCTTTGGGTTTATATAATGCTCCAAAGACAACAAAATTAATTAAGAATCCGATGTGGGATAAAAGCCAATTTAATCTTAGCCATTGGATCTTAATTTAGTGGTTTAATGAGATTATAAAACCCTAATAAGAGTTTGGGCCGAATTGAAATTCAAAACAAATAACAAAATTAAATAATTTTTTTTACTATTCATGTGGTACTATTCACGTGTTACTATTCAAGTGAATAGTAATTTTTTTAAATCTATTTATTACAATTCCCAAAGTGCCCCTATCATTATTCACCAATCCCTAAGCCACTATGGAACCTCATAAATGATATGTTCAATAATTAAACACAATGAATTATTTATGAACAATTCATACATCAATCATATATGCTGTTAAATATGTATTGTGCACTGTTAACTATTGATTTCGACTTTGTTGTGTGTGACCTTTTGGGTTCCCCTCAAGTTGGACATGAAATGAATCGTGATAATTTAATCGAACATAAATTATCCTCCGATCAGATGGTCGTTCGATTTCAATGACCAAGGTTGACATCTAGCAACATGCCAAGGCTCCCAAATGAGAAGGAAAGATATATATACCCATTCTGTATGCGATTTACATATGATACGGTCCATCGCGTCACTGTATCCCCACCTATTGACCTAGGGTACGGAAAATGTCTACCCATATGGTCAAAGGTATGATGTTGATAGTGTCATGAATCGTGCTAACCCAAGAATCTCATATGATTCTTCCGTTGTGGCTACAGTCTCAAGCACTGATCACACATATCAACCCGTGAACTGGAATACTACTATTATAAGAAAATATTATCTGAGAGAGTGGCGATTCTCTGTTGTATCTTTACAAACTTCATGTGTTTCAACAAATGACCCAATCATACCCTTATGACCGGATCTTTTGAACCGGGGAAGGAGAATGTCAAAGTTATTTGATCCACACATAAGATTGTAAAGACCTCAGGTCTAAGGACTAGTCATATAATCGATATATGAAAGTTCTCACAGTCACATGGGATAAACACTCCATATGAAAACTTTCGGCGGTCAGTTCGATGGACACGAGCAACTCATGCATCCATGTGATACACCAAGCGGACGGATCTCCGCTAGTAGCCTATGAGATCGGCTACCCCACTTAAGGGTGGATCATATCGTCATACTAGTCTCTCCGCTTTGTGAACGCCCAGATTATTCACAAAACTATGACTTGAAATATTTAAGAGTAATGATTCTCATAAGGCGTGGAAGCCATCGTCTTATTACTCCAAGGGCTTTATTACAGTGTTGATGATTCATATAAGTTATGTAAGACACATATAATAAAGATTGCCATTTTATTAATTAATGAAAATATTACAAATACATGTACATATAGCTCATCCACAAGTTGGGTATAGGGCATATCCCTAACAATCTCCCACTTGCACTATAGCCAACTAGTATGAATCTGGACACCATACTCTCGGGTGTGTCTATCATGCTTTTGTTGAGTCAGCCCTTTAGTCAGAGAATCTGCAAGATTATCTTCTGTGGGTATTTTCTCTATAATAACTTCTTTTCTCTCAACAATATCCATGATGAGATGAAATCGCCTGAGTACATGCTTGGATTTCTGGGACGTAGAACACGTATGCTCTTGAGTTCAAGGCATATCCTACAAACTTACATTTAATTGCCCTATCATCCAATTTGTTAGTTTGTGTGAGCTTGACATATGCGTCACATCCCCAAACTCTTAGATAACTAAGACTATGACGTTTCCCAGACCATAACTCATATGGTGTTTGACTAACAGTCTTGGAAGAAACTTGGTTTAGTAGTAGTGTTGCAGTTTCTAAAGCAAGACCCCAAAATGAAAGAGGTAGATCCGTGTCTGGCATCATTGATCGGGCCATATCTAATAATGTTCGATTTCTCCTTTCGGAGACCCCATTATGTTGTGGAGTTCCCGGAGGAGTCTATTGGGAAACAATGTCATTTTCTCTCAAGTAATCTTGAAATTCATTGCTTAAGTATTCACCACCTCGGTCAGACCTTAGTGACTTAATACTTTTATTAAGCTGGTTTTTTACTTCAGCTTTGAAGGCTTTGAATTTCTCAAAGGCTTCAGATTTGTACCGCATAAGGTACACATACCCATATCGCGAGTGATCATCGATAAAGGTAATGGAGTAGGAGAATCCACCTCTAGCGGTGACTGACATTGGTCCGCATACATCAGAATGTATGAGTTCTAATATCTCCGTTGCACGCTGTCTTTTTCCTTTGAAGGGTAATTTGGTCATTTTACCAAGTAAACAAGACTTACAAGTTCCATAAGGTTCATATTTGAAGGGTCTGAAATACCCATCCTTATGTAACTTAGTTAATCTTATTTCATTGATATGACCTAAGCGACTGTGCCATAAAAGTGATTCATTGAGATTATTCGAGTTAACGTTGTATATATTAGAGGTTGAACATTCTTTGTTAGTTTGTAAGACATAGATACCATTATTCAAAATACCATCTCCATATTTTATTTCATTGAAATAAATAGAACATTCATTACAACTTATTAGGCATGAAAAGCCTTTATTACATAAAGAAGAAATTGAAATGATGTTCTTTACTAGAGAAGGTACATAAACACAATCTTCTAAGTCTAAAACTAAACCATTCGGAAAAACTAATGAATAAGTCCCCACGCACAATGCAGCCAGTTTTGCTCCATTACCCATTGTGGATGCTGGATTTCGGCCGAGGTCCACAATCGAGAATTTGTAAGTTGGGGGCATCAGCGATCCTGCAAGACAAAGTAGAGTGAGCGGGAGGAGACTCCCCACCGGTGTGGTGGGTGCCGGGGGCACTCCGACGCTCAAGTCAGTAGTATGAAATGAGCAGTGAATAGATAAATATGTGAAAGTAAGGTTTGATATTACCTTAACTTTCTCTGGATGGCCGTGAGGGCGAAGAAATTTGGTTAGGAAATATAAAGCTAAAAGAATAGAGAAGAAGAAGAAGCTTCGTAGGCTCAGTCTGAGAGCCCCCCTTATATCTTGATTTACGCTGCTATTTATAAGTGCAAATGATTGCCTTTAGCAGTTGGCAAAAACCCACTATATGCTAAGATATATTTATTTAATGATTAGAGTGGAGCAATACAATTATATTTAGGGTGAGTGGAAAATGTTTGGTAAAGATTTGGCGGATCCTTTATCCGCGAGTGGAATAAGGGTTTTCTTGGGCTTTACCTTGGGCTTTCCAGTATACAGCATTTCTGTCCATGGGCCTTATATGATATTGGGTTCGATTTGGAAAGACAATTTTACCCCTGGCCCAAATTTGGCACGTACAGTTTGTCCCCTACTCTCTAAGTCAAGAAGTCCTTGACTTGGAGAGTATTTCAATATATATCGAATACAACAAGATGTATCTCGTACCAGTCAAGAATGTACTAGTTCATGTTTCATACGACAGAGTGAATTCAATGCATGGTTTATGAGTAGTCCAAGTCTTCAACTTGGCTTGACACAAGCCATGGGGAATGTCCCAAGTCGACTGAACCATAATACGGTTCAGGAGTATATTCCATACGATAAGTGTAAACTGGACAGAGGAAGTCCAGGTCTTCAACTTGACTCGGCATGATTCGTGGGGAATGTCCCCAGTCGACTGAACTAGATGAAAGTTCAGGAAAATCTCTATACTGCCGGTCAAGGACCAGAGGATCTAGACCATATGAAGGTCATGTGCTGAACTTGACTCGTTATGAGCCATATGGGATGTCCCCAGTCTACTGAATCAAATAAAGACCAGGACAATCTTCGTACTACTGGTCAAGGTCCAGAAGAGTTCAAATTTTTCTAGTCCAGATGAAGGTCATGTGATGAACTCGACTCTACATGAGTCCATGAGGGATATCCCCAGTCGACTGATCCGGACGAAGATCAGGATAATCAATTGACTCTATATGAGCCATAGGGGATGTCAACGGTCGACTGATCCAGTTGAAGATCAGGATAATCATTGACTATATATGAGCCATGTGGGATGTCCCCAGTCGACTGATCCAGTTGATGATCAGGATAATCAATTGACTCTATATGAGCCATGGGGGAAATCCCCAGTCGACTGATTCAGATGATGATCAGGATAATCCCCATACTACGGGTCAAAGGACCAGGGGAATTAACAATGTCGTCTGACCAGATGAAGGTTATATATTGACTATACTTGAGCCATGGGGAATGTTCCCAGTCGACTGAACCAGACGAAGGTTCAGGATAATCTCCATACTACTAGTCATGGACCAGTAGAGTTTACAATGTCTTCTGGACCAGATGAAGGCCAGGTCTTCAACTTGACTCTACATGAGCCAATGGGGGATGTCCCCAGTCGACTGAACCAGATGAAGGTCAGGATAATCCCCATACTACGGGTCAAAAGACCAGGGGAATCTATAATGTCGTCTGACCAGATGAAGGTCATATATTGACTCTACTTGAGCCATGAGGGATGTTCCCAGTCGACTGAACCAGATGAAGGTCAGGATAATCAATTGACTCTTTATGAGCCATGGGGGATGTCCCCAGTCGACTGAACCAGATGAAGGTCAGGATAATCATTGACTCTTTATGAGCCATGGGGGATGTCCCCAGTCGACTGAACCAGATGAAGGTCAGGATAATCCCCATACTACGGGTCAAAGGACCAGGGGAATCTACAATGTCGTCTGACCAGATGAAGGCCAGGTCTTCAACTTGACTCTACATGAGCCAATGGGGGATGTCCCCAGTCGACTGAACCAGATGAAGGTCAGGATAATCAATTGACTCTTTATGAGCCATGGGGGATGTCCCCAGTCGACTGAACCAGATGAAGGTCAGGATAATCCTCATACTACGGGTCAAAAGACCAG
The DNA here is from genome assembly GCA_019454045.1 of Zanthoxylum bungeanum. NCBI lineage: Eukaryota > Viridiplantae > Streptophyta > Magnoliopsida > Sapindales > Rutaceae > Zanthoxylum > Zanthoxylum bungeanum. The sequence continues at coordinate 78,610 of SKCR01038360.1, forward strand.
GGGAATCTACAATGTCGTCTGACCAGATGAAGGCCAGGTCTTCAACTTGACTCTACATGAGCCAATGGGGGATGTCCCCAGTCGACTGAACCAGATGAAGGTCAGGATAATGGGTATATTGTCGAATGAGTTCATCAACAAGTTCCAAGATAGGCTTGTAGATGTAGACTGCGATGAACATCAAGTCTCAAGTCATAACTATATGTGGTATCTACAACAATTCCCAAGCTACATATGTAGATGTCGATTGGAAAAACATCAAGCATCAAGCCATACATGCATAAGATCAACAACAAGTCCCAAGCTACATATGTAGATGTCGATTGGGAAAAACATCAAGCATCAGGCCATACAAGCATAAGATCCATAATAAGTCCCAAGCTACATATGTAGATGTCGATTGGGAAAAACATCAAGCATCAGGCCATACAAGCATAAGATCAACAATAAGTCCCAAGCTACATATGTAGATGTCGATTGGGAAAAACATCAAATATCAAGCTATACAAGCATGAAATCCTCAATAAATCCCAAGCTACACTTATGTAGATGTCGATTGGGAAAGACATCAAACATCAATCTACACAGGCATGAAATCCACAATAAATCCCAAGCTACACTTATGTAGATGTCGATTGGGAAAGACATCAAATATCAAGCTATACACGCATGAAATCCTCAATAAATCCCAAGCTACACTTATGTAGATGTCGATTGGGAAAGACATCAAACATCAATCTACACAGGCATGAAATCCACAATAAATCCCAAGCTACACTTATGTAGATGTCGATTGGGAAAGACATCAAATATCAAGCTATACACGCATGAAATCCTCAATAAATCCCAAGCTACACTTATGTAGATGTCGATTGGGAAAGACATCAAACATCAATCTACACATGCATGAAATCCACAATAAATCCCAAGCTACGCTTATGTAGATGTCGATTGGGAAAGACATCAAACATCAATCTACACATGCATGAAATCCACAATAAATCCCAAGCTACACTTATGTAGATGTCGATTGGGAAAGACATCAAATATCAAGCTATACACGCATGAAATCCTCAATAAATCCCAAGCTACACTTATGTAGATGTCGATTGGGAAAGACATCAAACATCAATCTACACATGCATGAAATCCACAATAAATCCCAAGCTACGCTTATGTAGATGTCGATTGGGAAAGACATCAAACAACAATCTACACATGCATGAAATCCACAATAAATCCCAAGCTACACTTATGTAGATGTCGATTGGGAAAGACATCAAATATCAAGCTATACACGCATGAAATCCTCAATAAATCCCAAGCTACACTTATGTAGATGTCGATTGGGAAAGACATCAAACATCAATCTATACATGCATGAAATCCACAATAAATCCCAAGCTACACTTATGTAGATGTCGATTGGGAAAGACATCAAACATCAATCTACACATGCATGAAATCCACAATAAATCCCAAGCTACACTTATGTAGATGTCGATTGGGAAAGACATCAAGTATCAAGCCATACGAGCATCAGATCAACAATAAGTCCCAAGCTACATATGTAATGTCTATTGGGACTGACATCAAGCATCAAGCCACACACACATAGGATCCACTACAAGTCCCAAGCTACACATGTAGATGTCGATTGGGACAAATATCAAGCATCAAGCTATACATGCATAAGGTCTACAACAAGTCCCAAGCCACACATGTAGATGTCGACTGGGACAAATTGACTTGATGAAAGTCCAAAAGAATTTTCATACTACCTAACTTGATAAAGATTGGTCGATTGGACCTAAAGGAGATCCAAGAAAGTTTTTTTTTTTTTTTTTATTCTACTAGGAATGATAAAAGATTCCCTATGTAGTATGAAGTTGGCAATAATAAATCAATGTAGCATGAAGATGATGACTAACCTTTCATGTGATGAAATTCCATATGTGTTGTCTCGAAAGGGTGACTATCCTTCAATGTCTTCCAAGCCTTCATGCAATGTTGTATGAACCAAATTTCTAATGTCTGAGCTTCATTCGTGTAGTGTCGTATTGGCCTCTGACTTGTGTCATTCTTAAGTAGTGTAGCATGCAATTTTGTTGATTAGCTTTGATTTCATGCTACAAAAGTGAGATTCAGTTGTGAGTGAATGATAGCTTATTATTTCACACTTATCTGTCTCCTTCACGTGTGAGATTGGTCCATGCATCATGCCAGCAGTCGCATATGGGCTTATGGGATCATTGGACATTGGCTGCTTGGGTTTTGTCAAATGAGTCACTCATTATTTCCATGTGGTGTGGGGCTTCATTTGTTTTGTGGGTAATAAATCATTTATTTAACTTAACTTTTTCAGCTTGGGGCAGTTGGCCTCAATTTATTTCAATTTATGTCGCTTGTGAACTTCCCTTTGTCGAGTGGACTTCTTGGATTTTGGATTCATCAGCTTTCTTGTAAGACCTCATGCTCGACAGATTGTTGTGTGGGCTGACGTGTGGCAACTTTGAAATTGCCGAGTGAGTGGGGGCTCTCTTTACGTGTTCCACACTTGTTTCAAAAAAAAAAGAAATTAAATTTTTTTTTTATGTCCGTGGGGGAAGGTTTCTCTCTCCCTGGAACATGTTTTTGTAATTTGTTAAATGCACCATGCTTGAGTGTCGTGTTTAGTAGCTTATGTGTGCCATGGCATTTTGTGTTTTGGAAGCTAGTGTAAGGCTTTTGTATATGGCTTTTCATTTGGAAGCTAGTGCATGGCTTTTGTATATAGCTTTTCATTTGGAAGCTAGTGCATGGCTTTTGTATATAGCTTTTCATTTGGAAGCTAGTGCATGGCTTTCTTGGGTGCATATATGTTTGTTCACGTGGCTATATGCCTTATTTAGTCAAATTTTGACAACTTGCATGCTTTGTGGCAGCATGTATCAAATTTTCTAGCGGCCTTCACGCTTGGAAATTTGGACGCATATTGTCGTATGACTGGATTAAACATCTGGGCCATTCGTACTATTGTAGAACAACTTGACGTACATTGCAACCTTGTCGAATGGGATAATTGGTGAAACCTTCGTGAGTGTCGTATCCTTCCATGTCGCCAAGCCAAGACATAAATCTCGTGAAGCTGATCAAGCCACTTGAGGCTAGGAGTCCTCAGATTATGTCCTAAGCTTATCACTTGCAAAGAGAATACCATTGCTCCATGCGTCCAAAAATGAAGATACCACATGTGCCAATAAACACATTCTGATATTCCTTGTGGTCGTTTGACTCCAGGCAGACTGAAAAGAATTACTCCAACATTTCCTTTCACATGGAAGATGTGATTTGCCGTGATAGGTCGGCTGGAGAAATATGATGGCTTCTTTGGTGATTAAATGGATAGTCGTCTGATGGTGGATTTTCACTCGCCATATTCATGAATGCTCGTAAGAGATTGGGTTTTATAAGATAGTAGAAATGACTTGTAGTTTTATGTGACTTGTAGTCTCACGCCTTTCAGTGGCTGAAGAAAGAATTATGTTCCAAATACTATTGAAGATTAGTATTGGAGTTTTACATGGATCAATTTTCATCTTCCATTGATCGTAACTATTTTGTAGAGTGGCTGTTTATGCCACCAAAGGATCTGATGTCTGTTTGTAAGGATTGTAGACTGAGTGGTCTTTGCTTGCTATGAATCGCTAAGGCCCCACGGTGGGCGCCAAATTGTGGATGCTGGATTTCGGCCGAGGTCCACAATCAGAATTTGTAAGTTGGGGGCATCAGCGATCCTGCAAGACAAAGTAGAGTGAGCGGGAGGAGACTCCCCACCGGTGTGGTGGGTGCCGGGGGCACTCCGACGCTCAAGTCAGTAGTATGAAATGAGCAGTGAATAGATAAATATGTGAAAGTAAGGTTTGATATTACCTTAACTTTCTCTGGATGGCCGTGAGGGCGAAGAAATTTGGTTAGGAAATATAAAGCTAAAAGAATAGAGAAGAAGAAGAAGCTTCGTAGGCTCAGTCTGAGAGCCCCCTTATATCTTGATTTACGCTGCTATTTATAAGTGCAAATGATTGCCTTTAGCAGTTGGCAAAAACCCACTATATGCTAAGATATATTTATTTAATGATTAGAGTGGAGCAATACAATTATATTTAGGGTGAGTGGAAAATGTTTGGTAAAGATTTGGCGGATCCTTTATCCGCGAGTGGAATAAGGGTTTTCTTGGGCTTTACCTTGGGCTTTCCAGTATACAGCATTTCTGTCCATGGGCCTTATATGATATTGGGTTCGATTTGGAAAGACAATTTTACCCCTGGCCCAAATTTGGCACGTACACCCATGCGTAAGTCAACCTCCCCATGACGGAGTCTCCTACTGTTTCTCAGGCCCTACACATTGTTACACATGTGAGTCCCACAACCGGTGTCAAGAACCCAAGTAGAAGGTTCAGAGTTTTGAGAATATAATTCAATCATATACAACATACCTGAAGTATTGGGCTTCTTGGCCTATTGGGCTTCCCTAGCTTCCTTGGCTTTCAATGATCTGCAGTCTTTCTTCCAATGACCCTTCTTTCCACAAAAGAAACATTTCCCCTTTTCCATTTTTCTTCTCCACCTTACCATTGGGATTTAGGTGATCTGGAGCCTTGGCATTTCCCTTATTTTTCTTTGGGCCTCGTGGCTTCAGGTCCATACCCGTAAGCATGACAAAGGTTTTAAGCTCCGGTTTCAAGTCATTCTCTGCTTGCTTTATCAGATTGTGCAATTCTGCTAAAGTAGCTTCTTTATCAGACATATGAAACTGCATAATAAAGTTAGAGAAGTCTTTTGGTAAGGATTGGAGAATTAGATCGTGACCTATCTCATGATCCATGATGAACCCGAGGTTGGCCAATTTTTCAATGTGGCCAATCATCTTAAGCACATATCCACTAACAGATCCTTCCTTATACATTGTTTGGAATAAGGCACATGACACTTGGAATCTCACGGTATGAACGGAAGTTGCATACAACTCCTTCAAGTGAAAGATGATGGTTTGAGCACCATATCTTCGTGAGCTTTCTGAAGTTCGTCCGACATAGAGCCAAATATTATGCAAACTGCTTGCTCATCATCATCAACGTGTTTCTTCCAAGCATCAAATGTATCTTGGTCAGCATCTTCTGCGGGTTCAGAGGGAAATGGTCTTTCAAGAACATAGAAAATCTTTTATTGTCGTAAGACAATTTTAAGGTTTCTAAACCAGTCATTGTAGTTGTCCCCTTTGAGCTTATGCTCATCAAGGATGGAACTAAGTGATACTCTGTTTTCCATTTGAATGTTTGTCAAATATTTTAACCCACCTGTTAAGAGAAAATGTTAAAATTAGGAATATGTTTTCATTAATGTTTCATAATAACATGGGCTTTTAATATTATGAAGTTGCTCCCACTCAATTATTTTAAAATTTTAAGCAAATCGCATCAACCCCAATATGATGGATTTCTTGTGGGCAAGGATCCCATTATCATCATTTCATAACTCCGACTAGAGCCGGTCGTTATAAAATACGATAATTAGGTAGGTTCCCAACCAATTTATGATATAAATCATAACTCATTGATCATTGGGTTGGGCAATCAAACATGTCATAGCTTATGCTAGTCCTTGTGGACACCCAATCTTTGCCACTAAGTTATAAGACCACGCCTAAGGGTCGCTGCGTCTTATGACTCAGAAAAGTCAAACCATTGTCAATAGTACGATTTAGGGACAAATTGGTATTGGTCAGTCTAGTAAAGCCTAGTCCTGTCAATACGGTTTAAGCCCTTTGGGTCTATACTTTACAATATGAGGCAAATTTTAGACTTAAATTATTATTGAGGATTTTAGCAAGTTTAAGTGAATAACTGTCAAATGGATTCCTCCATTGAAAATTCCCCAGAGGGAGGGTGGAGCGAACTCTCTTAAATACCCTTACCTCTTAGGCTCTTATTGCCTTGGTGACATGAATAAACAATAGATCCTCCAAATTAGTCCAACACTTTAAATATGCTTTAAGGAAAGCTTTGAGTAAATGATTATCTAGATGTCTTCACAACTTTTCCTTTTGGCTATAAAAAGGTAGTGAGTGAAGGAAGACACCAAATCATTATCTAACTCTAGTATACCTTTGGTTAAATTAACTTTAGTTTGGAAAGTTTTATTAACCCCTTGGTGCCAACCCAATTGTATCTTTTATAATGTCTTTTATTATAAACAAGTGATTTATATTTATTAGCCTTAAAGGTAATAAATCTCTAAGTTCATCACAGAATAATTAATTAGCTAAGGGATAAGCAATACACTCTCTATTTCTTAGAAAGTCTCTAGATGCTTGCACCCTAAAATAATCATGCCAATTCTAATCATACATAGAATCATCAAGCATATGAGTTTTAATATGTTGGAATTATTTTAGGCATTAAATAACTTTGATTAATATTTAATTATGATATTGCATTTTATTTTATTCAAATAAATTTACTATTCACATTTTTTTGAAGACGCGTGAACTTTAAATGTAATTTCACAATTCAAATATTAACCAAATCATGCAAAACCTGTGTCTAAAATTAAGTTCAGGGTGGTAGCTTTCCAACGAGCTTTTAAATACCTAATTTCGAGTTCAAACGAGTGAGAACTAATCAAAACAAAAACGGTGCGCTGATACCACTGTTGGAAAGCGGCCGCGAGTGCGTAGCGGAATTTTTTTTTTATTAAAATTATGATGCCGCTTTCCCTTTGCCCAAGACCCATTTGTTTTGATTATTCTACAAGCCTAGACATGTTACTATATATTCTAAGCATAAAACTCATAAAACATGCAAAAAAACATAAACCTAAACATGCTAACTATCATAAGAACTCTAATTAAAATAAAGAAAGAAAAAGACTTACTTGAACCGAAGACTCCTCCAGTCCTCCCTCCAATCTACAAGCTTTTCTCGAACTCAGCAAGCTCTTCCACGTTCCAAAGAGCCACCCAAGTGTGTGGCCTCCAAAGATGCACACACCAAAGCCAAAACTCAACGGCAAGACTACGCCTTGAGTGCATATGTATTTTGCCCTTGGTGCTAGCCTAGACAAATACCTCAAAACTTTTAACTCGAGGTTCCTCTAGTCAATTAGACTTAAGGATCCTCAAAATCAGTGGCTTACTCTTAACCTTTAGAGTTGCTCACTTATATAAACCCAAGATTTGAAAGGTTTGGTGCAAAAATTTGTGAAGAATTCTTTGGGTTTATATAATGCTCCAAAGACAACAAAATTAATTAAGAATCCGATGTGGGATAAAAGCCAATTTAATCTTAGCCATTGGATCATAATTTAGTGGTTTAATGAGATTATAAAACCCTAATAAGAGTTTGGGTCGAATTGGAATTCAAAAAAAAAAAAAACAAAATTAAATAAATTTTTTTTACTATTCATGTGATACTATTCACGTGTTACTATTCAAGTGAATAATAATTTTTTTTTAATCTATTTATTCCAATTCCCAAAGTGCCCCTATCATCCTTCACCAATCCCTAAACCACTATGGAACCTCATAAATGATCTGTTCAATAATTAAACACATTGAACCATTTATGAACAATTCCTACATCAATCATATAGGCTGTTAAATATGTACTGTGCACTGTTAACTATTGATTTCGACTTTGTTGTGTGTGACCTTTTGGGTTCCCCTCAAGTTGGACATGAAATGAATCGTGATAATTTAATCGAACATAAATTATCCTCCGATCAGATGGTCGTTCGATTTCAATGACCAAGATTGACATCTAGCAACATGCCAAAGCTCCCAAATGAGAAGGAAATATATATATACCCATTCTGTATGCGATTTACATATGATACGGTCCCTCGCCTCACTGTATCCCCACCTATTGACCTAGGTTACAGAAAGTGTCTACCCACATGGTCAAAGGTATGATGTTGATAGTGTCATGAATCGTTCTAACCCAAGAATCTCACATGATTATTCCGCTGTGGCCACAGTCTCAAGCACTGATCACACATATCAACCCGCGAACTGGAATACTACTCTTATAAGAAAATATTATCCGAGAGAGTGGCGATTCTCTGTTGTATCTTTACAAATTTCATGTGTTTCAACAAATGACCCAATCATACCCTTATGACCGGATCTTTTGAACCGGGGAAGGAGAATGTCAAAGTTATTTGATCCATACATAAGATTGTAAAGACCTCAAGTTTAAGGACTAGTCATATAATCGATACATGAAAGTTCTCACAGACACATGGGATAAACACTCCATATGAAAACTTGCGGCGGTCAGTTCGATGGACACGAGCAACTCATGCATCCATGTGATACACCAAGCGGACGGATCTCCGCTAGTAGCCTATGAGATCGGCTACCCCACTTAAGGGCGGATCATATCATCATGCTAGTCTCTCCGCTTTGTGATTGATATAATTTTATACTAGGAACATACCCATAAAGTAAATTATAATTAAGGACATTCATATAATTAAAACAGAAAATAAGAAACACCAAAGATATCTATCAAACTAGAAAACTTACATCTTGTAGGGTAATTCAAGTGCAAGATAAATGAATTAACAAGATAATCACTCGCCCATGGTCCATTTTAAATTGAACAAAAGCATATCAGTTACCCAACTAATGAGTTGTGTGTACGTAAAATGCCTCTCCATGGTGCAGAATGAAGCAAGTCATTCATCCTGGCTTACAATGCAATGCACTAGATCAAGGGGAACCATCATTAATAAAGTGTTTGAGGTGGACTCAATAATCCATGTTCTTAATTTTCTATATTAAATCCAACTATTCAAGCAAACTCTCCAATCCATATAGCCATGCCTATGCTATGTATGAGGGAACTTTGTTAATGGCCTTTACTTTTGCATATGGAGATGAAAATAGGAACAACAAATTAAGCATGTTGAATTAAGTCTTTCAATGAGTTTTATTTTGGCATATTTTTAAATTTAATAATTGAGTATACAAAGTAATAGAGTATTTTTAGAGTACAAATAGTCTCATCCTAATACAAATTAAAATAACAGTGCGGACATCATCCGTATTTTATAATTTTGACAAAATTTGAGGGCTTGATACCCGCTTAATTTTGTTTAAAATAAATAGTAGTTAAGGATTCTAATTTTTTTTTTTATAATATTATATTATGGTAAAATTTTTGAAAAATAATAATAAATTTAAATTGCGAGGATACTAAACTAACACCAGTCTAGCTCAACACCTAAGTGACACTAAAAGATTCAATAAATGAAGCATTCAAGATTAGATGAATAAGAAGAAACTGTTTAATAAAGCAAAGACTCAATCAGAATTCATTAAAGACTCATCTATGATTTAAAATTTCGTTGGTGTAAGGTACATAACTCTACCTATTTGGTTATCTTGCATGAATGCTATCACAAACTGTATATAAAGATATCCTAAAGTTGATAGGTTAAGAATACTTATTTTTAAAAAAAAAATATATTTACGCATGTGTTTATTTATTTTTTAGAAAATAATAAAGAGACCATAACAAGATTAAACGAGAGCAAGTCATTTTGATGGTGAATAAAAATAAAATAAAATCAAAAGTCTTAAACGACTATTTTTATAATAATTTTATCTCTCAATTCTCCAATACATACTCCAATCAATTGCTTAGCTATCCCACCAAACGTAACCTTCAACGGCTTAGATATCTCTCCTCCATCCACAATTTCAATGTGGCTCGCCGCACCAGAACCCAGACTCCATGAGAAGACGTGAAGTGAAAGGGGGAGTAGTTAGTGATGTATGTTGTTGGCGTTATTTGGGGTTTAATCGGGTAGCGCAAAGCCGCAAACGGAACGCGAAAAATCAATTTTATTTTTGATTTTGTTGATTTTTCTTGGATAATTAAAATAAACTAATTTATTCTAATCACCCAAATTTGAAAAATCAGATCTTGAACAAAAACCTCTAATTATCGAATACTACATTAGTGGGTAAAGTTTTACATTTTGATCATTTTAGTCCTAATTTGTCAATTACAAGAGTAGGTGATTTCCAATCACTTATAAAATAATTTATATATCTAATATACATCAAAATACATCCAATATATGAAAAGTCTCAATTTTGATTTAGGCATAAACCCTAATTTTGTCAATTAATCAAATTAACCAAAATTATCCATAATTAATTCAATAACATACTTTAATCTAATCTCTACAACACCAATAAAGTCTCACCACTTTGAAATAACTCAATAATATTTCTAGGTCATTATTGAGTGGCCTAATTGTTGGGGCGGATATGGGACCCCTACGGTCATATCGGTTCCCCATGCAGCGAAAGTGGGTATAACTCATAGATATCAAGTATGAATGTATTTTTTAAATAATTTAATGGAATATTATATTATATTACGAGTGCATAGGAAAAAACCAGAGCTGAATCGGAGTTCAGAAGCTCAAGAACAGACATAATGCGCATGTGCACTTGCTACAGTGCGCTTGCACTGTAGCAGTGTAAGAGCTAAAAAATTAATTTTCCCAAAATATGTTTTTAATCTTTTCAAAATACTTACATACACCCAAAATCTGATTTTTAATTTCAAAACCAACATCAACACATATTAAAAATAAAATCATATTTTTCAAAATATCAAATATTTTTACAAAAATATAAATTTATTCAAAATACGTACATGCGTAAATTTTGAATCTAAAATATAAACCAAACAAGAATCACACAAAGAAGTGACTCATGAAAAATTCTAGGCCACTCAAATATGATCAAGTGATTCTAGAATGGTAGTCATAACTCAAAGCTTTCATCTAAAGTTCCAAACTCTAATTTTATGTATCATGTCCAACATAAATATTTTTGACTCAATTACAAGCATATTGTGTTTATGCTTCCAAAACATCCATACACAAATTTATTAGCCTAATTTTAACTTCAAGCTATATTATTATGTATCAAATATAAAAACATAACTTATTAGAGAAGATCAAACTTACCTAGTAAGCTTGAACCAAAGATATTGACCGGCGTAAACACACACGTATAACGCAAGCGCACGTATCGTTCAAGTAGTATAAAAATATCGATCCCACGAGGACTTAATTCCTACTGTTGTTATTAATTGTTGAATCTATTTATTTACAGATATCTAATTAAATGGAGAAGAGAATGATTGTTTGATTGGTTGAATGTGGTTTTGCACAATAAATAAATAAATAAAGAGACAAAAGAAAATATTAAGGAAAATAACGAAAGACACAAAGATCTAGGGTTGTGAATCATTCTAATATCTTTTAAAAGATGAAGTGATTATCTTATAGTTGGATAAAATATTGATTTATTAACCTGGAACACGAAATTATGTAAAAGCCTCTTCCGATGGTCAATTACAAATACCCAGTTTAACCCAATTGAACCATATGTCTATGTCAACCAAATTATCTGGAATCATTAAGTTTAAGTTCCAATTATGGCTACCCCCGCCCGACAGGTATATTCCTATCCTGTAAGGAAATCTATTAAAGGGTTATCTATCCTCAAGGAAGATCGTCGGCTATTAAGTCTAAGGCTGAAACCTAAAATCCCTATGTCTAGTTCATTTTAGATTTACCACATCAATCTTATTGGTGATCAGACAACAAGAAGCATTAAGCTTAAGATTTAATAAGTAAACCTTTAAATTACCCAAACTATAAAATAACCCCTTATAAACCGGTGATATTAGAATTCATCACAACCCCAGATAACTAACACATAACTATGGCTAGTAACAACTTAAAAGTAAAAGACATAAAGTAAAAATACTGAAAAGTAAAAGACATAAAGTAAAACTGAAAAGTAAAATAAAATAAAATGCTAAGGTAAAAGGAATTACTTTTACTACTACTAATTAGATATCTCCCATAAAATAATATATAAACTTGTGATAATAATACCAACCGACCATATAGGCGGTATCCTGATTAAGTCAAATTAAGTCCAACCAGCCATAAAGGCGGAACCAAAATTAATTGCCAACCGACCAATCTGGCGGTATCCTTTATTAGTCAGGTTTAAACCAGATTAAAATGAATTACCAACCGACCAATCTGGCGGTATCCTTTTTAAGTCAATATTTTAAATAGTGAATATATTATTTTTAAGGGAGATTAATCTAAATAGTAACAGTAAAAGAATTACCTTTCACCCTAGCTGGAGAAGTTACCTCCTCATGGTAAATAGTAAAAACTGTAAAAGTAAAAAGTAAAAAGTAAAAATTAAATTACTATTATTACAAAAAGTAATTAAAATTATTTACAAAATTAAAAATAAAAAAAACTAAAAATAAAATTTCTAGAGAGAGAAACTCTCTCTAGAGAGAGAAATCAAGAGAGAGAGAGGTGCCCTGAAATCTGAAATTTCGCGCTCTATTTATAGGAAAATTTTTCACTGTTCCAGCGTCGCGACGCCAAGGACCTCAGCGTCGCGACGCTGGATTTGTCGACGTGGCACGCTCTGGTTCGCTGGTTTGAAGATTCTGGATAAGATGATAAGGTGACATGTGGCAGAGTGGTTGGGCTTCAATTATTGTGACACGTGGCGGCTTCTGATTGGTCGCTGAGATTCTTATCCGCCACGTGTCAGATAAGGATAGGATACTCAATTATTGATGCTGACGTGGCGCTGACGTGGCGGTGACGTGGCGACACGTGGGAAAGAGACTGTCGGCACCGTAGGATTGCGACACGCGGCGACACGTGTCACGCTGTGATTGGCTGATGCTGACGTGGCAAGTTGACTTGGTTGACCTTGTGACGTGGCGGATGATGTGGCGTTTGACGTGGCGATGTTGACTTTTTGACCGATGACATGGCTGATGACGAGGCGACACGTGTCAACTCTGAGTGTCGGCAGCATATGATGATGACACGTGGCACGGCGCACCTTAGCAGATCGGCTGTGATGGTGACACGTGGCACGGCGCATTTTAGCAAAGTCAAACTTTTCTCAGATTCTGATTTGTGGACCCGGCGCACGTTAGCTGATTCGGCGCATGCTGGGAGTCGCGACGCGGAAGGTCTGGGCGGCGCGACGCGAAGAAGACCAAAATATCCCTGTTGACGCATTTTTGTCCGTTTTTGCCCCAAATTGCCTCCAGTGCTGTCCAAACTTTATTTATCTGCAAAATAACAATAAAACACATCAAAACGTTCACAAAACTCAAGAAACTATACAAAATATTAGATTAAATGAGTGGGAAATAGTGATATAAATATCACTCATCACACCCCCAAACCTAACATTTTGCTAGTCCTCGAGCAAAATACAGAATAAAATAACAGAATAAAATTTAACTAAGCCATTTTCGTAGGGATCACGGTTGCATTTAGCATATGCAACAAGCCTTTAAACCCCTAGGTGTCCCTAGTGGACGAGTTGTAGTCTCGTGAGGGTTTACAGCAATGATACCCACAAACATTTTACAAAAGTAAAAAGTGAGTTAAAACTAATGCACACAAAAGCAAAAAGACAAGCGAAAAGAGAATAAAGAAGTTAGTAACTAATCAGGTGAAACTTCTACTACAAGTTACTAGTTGTTTTGTTTTATTCTAAATTACTGAATAAGTAAATTCTCCGATTATTTTTACCATTCTCCATATACACAGCCAACAAAATATTAATCAACTCATTTTTGCCCACAACAGTCATAAGTACAGTTGATAAGAGAGTAATATTTTTGTCCTAAAGTTCTATCAGATTTAACACCTTTTGTAGCAATGGAATAATTTTTCTGATTTTCTGATTTTTTCTTTGATTTTTCTGAATTTTGACTTTTTATTTATATACAATACCTTCCGTCTATGTAGCGAGCTTTGGGTTGGTGACTCCCAAACCAGTTGGCTTTAGGGCACCAGGTGTTAAGACACCCCTACGAACTTAATTACTCAGACTTCAGATATGAATATATATTTTTTTTTGTAGCATCTTCGATCCATGTAACGAGCTTTGGGCAATGACTCCCAAACCAGTTGGTTTTAGGGCACTAGGTGTTAAAACACCCTTACAGACTTAATAACCCGGATCTTAGATACTTTATTTTTGTACATCAGAAATTTTTTTTTTTTTTTATTTTTATTCCATTACTATTTATAGATGCTTCCTCCAATTAAACTAGAGCACGGAATATTACAAACTTTTCAATTTTAGCTTATGTCTGCATGTTACTATATATGTTGATAATATCTGTTAACTGAACATATGAAGATTCCTTTTAGTCCGTATTATGGAGAATTCACAAATTAAATAATTTAAAATGAAATAAACAAAAATTAACTTGTTTCGAAATAGGTTTAAGATACGTCTCAGGAGTGAAAACTCCTTACTCAGCTACCTCTCTCAATTCCACCTTTTTAGTTAAAATAAAAACACAAAAATGCAAAATATTTTTGTAATTTTTGAAAATTTTTCAATTTTTTTGTATTTTTTAAAAATTTTGGACTAAAAATAAAAAACAACACACAACTAAAAACAAGGTACTAATCAACTAATTCCCTCCCCCAAACCTAAATGAGACATTGTCCCCAATGTCTTAAACAGTAAAAGGAGAGTTAAGAAGGTCGTACCTGGTTAGCTGAAATCTACAGGAAATTAAAGGTTAAGATCTAGATTAATTCGACGCCTCTTACCACGATCGTCCTCGGACCAATTTATCTTTGAAAGGATAGGGTCAACTTGTGGTTCATAGGCTATGAGTTGGTCTATTAGATCGGAGCAGAGTTTCTGGCAGTGAAGAGGAGTTCTTTCATAGGTTTTGACACGAACCCATTTCTCCGAGCATCATCAAGAAACACACAAAGAAAATCATAAAATCCATCAACGTTGAGCAGTCCAAGCGGTTTCTGGTGTATGTTCAGGTTCGCCCAAGATAGAACTATAAAAATTTCCTCCAGTGTACCCAAGCCACCTGGCAAAGCGATAAAAGCATCAGCACGGTTAATCATTTCTACCAGTCGTTCAGACATACCTGGCACGATCAATTCCTCTCCGTTTGATGAACCAATAAGATTTGCCTCTGCCAAGGGTTTTGGGATGATTCCCATAACGTTACTGCCTCCTTCCTGAACGGCCTTTGAAACGATCCCCATTAATCCAAGATTGCCTCCGCCATATATTAAGTGCATATTCCTTGCAGCTAAGACTCGACCCAATTCCTGTGCTGCTTCTATGTATTGTGGCTTAGTACCAATACTACTGCCGCAAAACACACATATGTTCTCAACTCGTCTTCTTGAAGTGGCTTCCATTTTTTTTTTTTATGTATTTCTTTTTCAAATCAGGATGCCTTCAAAAGTGTAATGACGGGCTGATTTTATAGTACCTGAAAAAGGGTGAGTAATAATAGCACTAATATCTTCCAAAGGACAATTGTTAGCTAAACAACAAAAGAAATCGTGAAAGGTCAAAAAGTCTGGATCCTGTCTACGAAAATAAAGATAATTACAATAGAAAAGCGAATCAAAGCAATAATTAAGACAACGGAATTGTGTACGCAATACGCTACTCGTTTGGTATAAATTCATTAGGATGTGTCTCAAGATTTCATTCCTTACTCAGCCATCGCTAATGAATTGTTTCTCTTTTGATTGCGAAACACAATTCCTTCTGTCTTAAAATGCTTCGTTTGTGCCTTTCCCTACAAAAATAACACACAAAATTAAAAAGTTCACACAAAATTACAACAAATATTACAACAAATTGCATGGGTTGCCTCCCTGCTAGCGCTAAATTTTTCGTCTTCAGCCAGACGTGACTGAAATTCATCTGTTAAGGAGGTTTCAGCGTCGTTTTGGATGTCCGATTAAAGACAATCCCGTGAGCGTTGCTTTTGAAGGGTCTCTTCCAACGGAAAAGTGGCAAAAAGAATTTTGTCATATTTAGTGCTAGTGCCACCTTTTTACTCCTTGTTGTTCCAATGATTCCTGAAAAGAAAGAAAGAAAATCAGGAGGTCTTATATGGTGCTTGACTTGGAATGGAAGTTCCATTCTGTCAAGCTTCTGGGTGATATCTTTGATTTGTACTCCCCAAAACAGCGATGTTTCTCCTGAATGCTCTGGATCTTTATTAAGGTCAGACATTTGCTCCTCCATTTGCTCTTCTTCTTGCTCCACCTTTTCTTCACAGATGTATTGTAAAATTTTTGTATTCAGCTCTTCATCTGTCATTTGTGAAATACATGCTTCAAAATTGTCAACCAGAGGATGCAAAGATGTTTCTGACATTAGGTCTTCATCCTCTGATATGACTGGAATGGATGGTTCAGATAGATCTTCTTCAAACATCATGGTAAAACATGCTCCAAGATCTTCATTTTGAGGATTGAAAGTTTGATCCTCCGTTGTTGGTGCAGTTGGTACAAATAGATCAGCTTCATCCTCGTCAGAATCTGAATAATAAAAGTCAAATTGAGACTTTACCGGTTCGGGCTCCTGAACTGATACCTCTGGTTGTTGATACTGCTCAGCCTCCTCCTCTGTTGAAGTGTCTTTGTGGATTTCTGGGTACTTGAAGGCTTCATCAGTGTCATCTGAAACTGGTTCTTGAGGTATGTAGTTCTGGTTTTCTGTGTAATTGTCTCATTTGATCTGTCATCCTCTGAATGAATTCTGATTGTCTCTGAATTTTTTCAGTTGCTTCAGTTGCTTGTTTCAAGCATTGTATCCAACTTTTCGTCTCGTTTCTTGGAAAAATTTTTGAGCATATCAATCAATTGTTCTTCCTCTGATGGTTCTGGTTTTTGTTGAGGATAGTAGGTGGATGGTGGATAAGATGGAAAGTATGATGGTTCTGGCATCCAGTGATAATGTTGGGCTGGACAACAGGCCTCAGAAAACCGGACTGTTGCTCCCAGATGTGGGGTGTATCTTCTTGTAAAGCTCGTAATCTCAATCTCAGTAGTGTTCCATTTTTTTAATCACCTGAAAATACAATAAGAAATAAAAATTACAGATAAAGATAAAGAAAATTAGATACAAGTAAATTGGATAGCTTCAAAATTAACAACTCAAGAAATATAAGTCCCCGGCAATGGCGCCAAAAACTTGACCGGCGTAAACACACACGTATAACGCAAGCGCACGTATCGTTCAAGTAGTATAAAAATATTGATCCCACGAGGACTTAATTCCTACTGTTGTTATTAATTGTTGAATCTATTTATTTACAGATATCTAATTAAATGGAGAAGAGAATGATTGTTTGATTGGTTGAATGTGGTTTTGCACAATAAATAAATAAATAAAGAGACAAAAGAAAATATTAAGGAAAATAACGAAAGACACAAAGATCTAGGGTTGTGAATCATTCTAATATCTTTTAAAAGATGAAGTGATTATCTTATAGTTGGATAAAATATTGATTTATAACCTGGAACACGAAATTATGTAAAAGCCTCTTCCGATGGTCAATTACAAATACCCAGTTTAACCCAATTGAACCATATGTCTATGTCAACCAAATTATCTGGAATCATTAAGTTTAAGTTCCAATTATGGCTACCCCCGCCCGACAGGTATATTCCTATCCTGTAAGGAAATCTATTAAAGGGTTATCTATCCTCAAGGAAGATCGTCGGCTATTAAGTCTAAGGCTGAAACCTAAAATCCCTATGTCTAGTTCATTTTAGATTTACCACATCATCTTATTGGTGATCAGACAACAAGAAGCATTAAGCTTAAGATTTAATAAGTAAACCTTTAAATTACCCAAACTATAAAATAACCCCTTATAAACCGGTGATATTAGAATTCATCACAACCCCAGATAACTAACACATAACTATGGCTAGTAACAACTTAAAAGTAAAAGACATAAAGTAAAAATACTGAAAAGTAAAAGACATAAAGTAAAACTGAAAAGTAAAATAAAATAAAATGCTAAGGTAAAAGGAATTACTTTTACTACTACTAATTTAGATATCTCCCATAAAATAATATATAAACTTGTGATAATAATACCAACCGACCATATAGGCGGTATCCTGATTAAGTCAAATTAAGTCCAACCAGCCATAAAGGCGGAACCAAAATTAAATTGCCAACCGACCAATCTGGCGGTATCCTTTATTAGTCAGGTTTAAACCAGATTAAAATGAATTACAACCGACCAATCTGGCGGTATCCTTTTTAAGTCAATATTTTAAATAGTGAATATATTATTTTTAAGGGAGATTAATCTAAATAGTAACAGTAAAAGAATTACCTTTCACCCTAGCTGGAGAAGTTACCTCCTCATGGTAAATAGTAAAAACTGTAAAAAGTAAAAAGTAAAAAGTAAAAATTAAATTACTATTATTACAAAAAGTAATTAAAATTATTTACAAAATTAAAAATAAAAAAAACTAAAAATAAAATTTCTAGAGAGAGAAACTCTCTCTAGAGAGAGAAATCAAGAGAGAGAGAGGTGCCCTGAAATCTGAAATTTCGCGCTCTATTTATAGGAAAATTTTTCACTGTTCCAGCGTCGCGACGCCAAGGACCTCAGCGTCGCGACGCTGGATTTGTCGACGTGGCACGCTCTGGTTCGCTGGTTTGAAGATTCTGGATAAGATGATAAGGTGACACGTGGCAGAGTGGTTGGGCTTCAATTATTGTGACACGTGGCGGCTTCTGATTGGTCGCTGAGATTCTTATCCGCCACGTGTCAGATAAGGATAGGATACTCAATTATTGATGCTGGCGGCGCTGACGTGGCGGTGACGTGGCGACACGTGGGAAAGAGACTGTCGGCACCGTAGGATTGCGACACGCGGCGACACGTGTCACGCTGTGATTGGCTGATGCTGACGTGGCAAGTTGACTTGGTTGACCTTGTGACGTGGCGGATGATGTGGCGTTTGACGTGGCGATGTTGACTTTTTGACCGATGACATGGCTGATGACGAGGCGACACGTGTCAACTCTGAGTGTCGGCAGCATATGATGATGACACGTGGCACGGCGCACCTTAGCAGATCGGCTGTGATGGTGACACGTGGCACGGCGCATTTTAGCAAAGTCAAACTTTTCTCAGATTCTGATTTGTGGACCCGGCGCACGTTAGCTGATTCGGCGCATGCTGGGCGTCGCGACGCGGAAGGTCTGGGCGGCGCGACGCGAAGAAGACCAAAATATCCCTGTTGACGCATTTTTGTCCGTTTTTGCCCCAAATTGCCTCCAGTGCTGTCCAAACTTTATTTATCTGCAAAATAACAATAAAACACATCAAAACGTTCACAAAACTCAAGAAACTATACAAAATATTAGATTAAATGAGTGGGAAATAGTGATATAAATATCACTCATCAGATATATTTTTCTTCTCCTTGTTGAAAAATATAGAGAACATCGCTTCTCTAAACACTTCTTTAGGCTAATTTTTCTTATGTTTTGCCTTAATGCTTGCTTGCTTAAAAACTTGCTAAAGCTTGCCTTTTATAGCGAAGCTTAGGTAATTTTTAATTAATAAATTTTTTTATCAATTTTCAAGTGGGTTTAATCTAATTTGTCCAAATATGCATAATCAGATGTGACTAATCATATTTGTCTACTACTTTGATTTAATCTAATTAAATCTGGATAAAGTTTAACTAATTGATTAGTTCATTGTCTACCACTTTGATTTAATCCAATTAAATCTAGACAAAATTTAACCAATTGATTAGTTTATTGTCTACCACTTTGATTTAATCCAATTAAATCAAGCCAAATACATCTATTATTACATATTTTTTAATTACCAAATATCCTCCAATATTAGAGATATTTATGAAATTACAACAAAGCCCTTGTGTGATTTTGGATTAATCCAATTGGGTCAACGTAAATAATTAATGTTATCCAATAACACTTAATTATTTTAATTGATTATTATAATTTAAAATATTATTTATTACCAAACATTACCGGATACCCAAGTGCTCAACGAGTACACTTCGTATTGTGGGACTCTCTAAGTCCAGACACGTTCGTCATACAAGCCTAACTTATATATACGTAATTCGTCCACCTCTGAATTCACAAAGAACTCGAATGACCTTTTTGAACTATACAAGTCGAGGTCATCACATATGTTTAACAATCCCCCGGTCGTAGGCTATTTGAGTTGTGCTTAGGAAACATAGATTACATAGTCAAGTTTCCAAGGCGCACATCTCATATTGTCGACATATCCATGATTATTTACAACTAATCAGAACACCATGTCTGATATATGCGATCCACCCTAGGTGATCAGCATTGGCCAAAGTCTTAAGAATCACAACTTACTTACATGGATACCTTAACCCCTTATGGTACACATATGGGCCGACAAATTCTATCTTGATACGCACTTGATTAACGAGTGCATCGGTCCACATCCAATGACCATCTAGTGATGAGATCATGAAATGTCTCTGATATTTATGGCATCAAAGTGTGGAGTATCACACACAAAATCAATGTTACCCTATATTCAAAGGATCACATATGCTACTTGACTCGATGATATTCCTATTGATGGTGGTGTGTACTTCCAACTATTAGGAATCACATGTGAATTATTCAGTATTCGCTCCAAATAATACCCATATGTCTATACGAGCTTCCCTTACTCATGGTATATCGGGTTAAACAATTCAAACTTCAATTCCATTATACGATTTGTGCTAGTCTTCTAGGTTATAGGAATTTGACCGTATTTCAAAATAAGCGAATAAGAATATTTACTTTAAGAATAGTTTATAATAGTAATATTATCCCAATATCAAATCAATGAGTGCGATGGGTGTGTATACACTAAATTAATTCAAAAAGGGATATGTCATTGTGTGTCTCTATGTAGACGCTATGTTGATAATTGGTTAGAAATAAGCTTGACGTCGGTCAACTTGGCCTTAGAGATAATTTCAACGATGTATTTTTTTTTTGTTTAAGTAGTATTCCAGCTGAGCATGGGATAACCTCAACCCCCAAGAAGTATGAGAGTGTTCCTAAATCTTTAAAAGAGAAGCGAAATTGATAATGCATTGAGAATGCGTCTGATTTCGACATCATTATTTCCTACAAGGATTATATCATCAACATAGACGAGCACATAAACTTTAATACCAGAGATTGCATAAATAAATAAAGATGTGTCAGAAACATAGTTATTAAATCCAACAGATACAAGATACTATTTAAGTTCATAATACCAAGCCCTTGGAGCTTGTTTCAAAACCTATAGTGCTTTCCATAGATGACAGACATACGTGGGATGTTTCTTATCAACAAATCCATAGGGTTGAGTGACCGGCGTATAACGCAAGCATACGTATCGTTCAAGTAGTATAAAAAGTATCGATCCCACGAGGACTTAATACCTAATCTATTAATTTTATGAGGTCAAATGATTACTAGTATCTAACAGGTTGATTGATTGATTTGAATTGGTGATGATTTTAAACTTAAAAACAAGTAAATAAAATTACTTAAAATTAAATTTAATAAAATTCAATATTAAGAAACTATCCAGGGTTGTGAATCTTTCCAATATCTTTTAAAAGATGAAGTGGTTATTTCATGTTTGTGTAATATATCGGTTTACTAACCTGGAATACGAAATTATGCAAAAGCCTATGTCAATGGTCAGATGCAAATACCCAGTATAACCCAATTGAACCATATGTCTTTGTCAACCAAATTACCTGAATTCATTAAGATTAAGTTCCAATTGTGGCTACCCCCGCTCGACAGGTATATGTCTATCCTGTAAGGAAATCTATTAAAGGGTTATCTATCCTCAAAGAAGATCATGGGCTACTAAGTCTAAGGCTGAAACCTAAAATTCCTTTGTCAAGTTTATTTTAGATTTACCAGATCAATCTTATTAATGGCCAGTTAACAAGAGGCATTAAGCTTAAGACTTAATAAATAAACCTTTAAATTACTCAAACTATAAAATAACCCATTATAAACCGGTGATATAAAATTCATTACAACCCCAGATAAATAACTTAGTTACGACACATAACTAGGGCTAGTAAAAACTTAAAAATAAAAGACATAAAGTAAAATGGTGAAAAGTAAATTCGGTAAAGTAAATACTGAAAAGTAAAATTACAATAAAATAAAATGCTAGGGTTAAAAGATCCATTTTTACCACTACTACTTTAGATATCTCCCTTAATATAATATATTAACTTGTGATGATATTACCAACCAGCCATATATGCGGTAACCTGATTAAGTCAAATTAAGTCCAACCAGCCATAAATGTGGTATCAATATTTGTCCATAATCCAGCCATATAGGCGGAAATTACCAACCGACCAATCAGGCGGTATCCATGCTTAGTCAGATTAAAACCAGTTTATAATTGATTACCAACCGACCAATATAGCGGTATCCTTGTTAAGTCAAATTTTAAATAGTTAATATATTATAATTAAGGGAGATTAATTTAAATAACAGTAATAAAAGTTTTACCTTTCACCATAGCAGGTGGAAGTTACCTCCACATAACTGAATAGTAAAAACTGAAAAAAGTAAAGAAAGTAAATTACTATTACTATTACAGAAAGTAAATTAAATTAATTACAAAACTGAAAATTAAAGAAAACTAGATACAAACTCCTTATTTATTTAGAGAATTACAGAGAGGAAGGTACATCTGAAATCAGAAGAATGAGCTAAATTTATAGGTCTCGGTAGGCTTCGCGAGTCGCGATGCGGGATGCACGTCGCGACGCTGACGTGTCGTGCTCTGATTAGTCCGTCGAGATTCTTATCCGATGACGTGGCATTTTGGATGATTAATTCAATAATTGAGCTGATGTGGCAGTGACGTGGCGATGATGTGGCAATGACATGGCGACATGTGGCGATAGTGATTGTCGGGACCGTAGGATTACGACACGTGGCGTGCTGTGATTGGCTGATGATGACGTAGATGCCAAGTGGTAAACTGACTCGGCATTTGACTCAGTCTTATGATGACATGGCGATGACGTGGATGACATGTGGCGATAGCGATTGTCAGCACCATAGGATGATGACACGTGGCATATCGCACGTTAACATGATCAGATGTGATGTTGACACGTGGCACGACGCACGTTAGCAGATTCAGTGCATGTTAGCAAAGTCAAACTTCTCAGATTCTGACACGTGTCCCCGACGCATGTTAGCATAAGGCGGCACACGTTAGACGTTGCGACGCGTCAAACGATGATTTTGCCCTTTTGTCTGTTTTTCACTGTTTTGGCCCCAAATCACCTTCAGAGAGTCCTGAAACTTTATTTATCTACAAAATATCACAAAACACATCAAAATATTCACAAAACTCAAAAAACTATACAAAATATTAGGTCAAATCAGTGGGAAATAGTGATACATTTACCACTCATCATTGAGTCATGTACATTCATTTATAAGTGTGCCATGAAAAAATGTATTGTTGACATCTAATTGATGTAAGGACCAACATTGGGCAACAACTAGACTTAACATGATTCTAACGATGGTTAGTTTAATATCTGGACTCTTGGTTTCCGTGAAATCAATACCAAGTCATTGATGAAACCCATTGACTATGAGACGAGCCTTATAACAATCAATAGTGCCATCTGAATTTTATATTATACGAAACACCCATTTACATCCAATAAGATTTTGATGATAAATCAAAATAATGGTATGCAATTTGAGAGAAATAATAGCCAAATAATATACATGGCTTGGATTTGGATGCAAATTTATTAGTTGTGTATGGCCGAAGCCAAGAGTAGCATAGGCACCTAAAAATGTGTAAGTTATGAAAATTTTAGGATAATGTGAAATAGCTTTTCATATTATGATATGAGAGACAGATTATACCTAAATATATGGTTAATTAGATACACAACTGTCATAAATGCATAAGGTTAGTAAGTTTGCGGAACATGGCATGATGTAATAATGTAAATCTTGTTTTAGTAACGTGCCTATGTTTACGTTCAGCAAATCCATTATATGAAGGAGTGTGTGGTGGTGACGTAAGGTGGGAAATACCATTCAAAGCTAAATAGTCTTTCATAGCAAGAAATTCACCTCAATTATCAATATATATGCATTTGATTGGAGTATTAAAAAATTTCTCAACAAGGAATTTAAACTTGACAAAAACATTAAACACATCTGATTTTCGTTTCAACGAATAGAATCAAATATATTTTAAAAAATAATCAATGAAAAAAGACATAATATTTTAGACCATTCGTAGAGATAACAAGAGAACACCAGATAATAGAGTAAATTAAACTTACGGGCTTCTCACTAGCTAGAGACGACTTATGAAATGACAATTTTGTGGATTTTTTTACGAAGATACAAATTGCATTTATTTTTTTATGTGAACACACAGTGGACAAAATAAAATAACATAAACATTTTTAAAATAAAATTTAACTAAGTCACTTTCGTAGGGATCACGGTTGCATTTACCGTATGCAACAAGCATTTAAACCCCTAGGTGTCCCTAGTGGACGAGTTGTAGTCTCGTGAGGGTTTACAGCAACAATACCCAAAAACGTTTTACAAAAGTAAAAAGATAGTAAAAACTAATGCGCACAAAAGCAAAAAGACAAGAGAAAAGATAATACAGAAGTTAGTGACTAATTAGGTGAAACTTCTACTCCAAGTTACTAGTTGTTTTATTTCTTTCTAAATTACCGAATAAGTAAAATCTCCGATTATATTTACCATTCTCCATATACACAGCCAATAAAATATTAAACAACGCATTTTCGCCCACAACAGTCACAAGTGCAGTTGAGAAGAGAGTAATATTTTTGTTCTAAAGTTTTATCAGAATTCACACCTTTTTACAGTAATGAAATAATTTTTCTGATTTTTTTTTATTTATATACAATATCTTCCATCTATGCAGCGAACTTTGGGCCAGTGACTCCCAAACTAGTTGGCTTTAGGGCACTAGGTTTTAAGACACCCCTACGGACTTAATTACTCAGACTTCAGATATATATATTTTTACAGCATCTTTCGATCCATGTAGCGAGCTTTGGGCCAGTGACTCCCAAACTAGGTGGCTTTAGGGCACTAGGTGTTAAAACACCCTTACAGACTTAATAACTCGGATTTCAGATGTTTTTTTTATCCCATCGCTTTTTGAGATGTTTCCTCCAATTAAACTAGAGCACTGAATATTACAAACTTTTCAATTACAACTCATGTCCATATGTTACCATGCACGTTGATAATACCTGTCAACTCAACATATTAAGATCCATTTTAGTCAGTTTTATGGAGAATCCACAAATTAAATAATTTAAAAGGAAATAAACAATAATAAACTTGTTCCGAAATAGGTTTTAGATACGTCTCAGGAGTGGAAACTCCTTACACAGCTATCTCACACCAATTTCACCCGATTAATCAAATTAAAAACATAAAAACACAATTTTTTTTTTGATTTTTGTAAAAATTTTCAATTTTTTTTGTATTTTTCGAAAAATTTTAGACTACCAATAAAAACAACATACAAACAAGATACTAATCAACTATTCCCCACCCCCAAACCTAAATGAGACATTGTCCCCAATGTCTTAAACAATAGAAGAAGAGTTTAGAAGATATTACCTGGTTAGCTGAAATTCTACATCTAAATGGAAAATTTAAAGGTTAAGATCCAGATTTATCCGACGCTTCTTACCACGATCATTATCGGACCATTTTATCTTGGAAATGATAGGGTCAATTTGTGGTTAATATGCTAAAATTTGTTCAATTAAATCCTGGGCAGTTCTGGCAGTGAAAATGAGTTCTTTTAGAGGTTTTGATATGAACCCATTTCTCCGGGCATCATCAAGAAATACACAAAGAAAATCATAAAATCCATCTGCGTTGAACAATCCAATTGGTTTCTGGTGTATGTTCAAGTTCGCCCAAGATAGAAATGTAAAAATCTCCTCCAACGTACCCAAACTATCTGGCAAAGCAATAAAAGCATCAGCACGGTTAATCATTTCCACCAGTCGTTCAGACATACCTAGCACGATAAGTTCTTCTTCGTTTGATGATCCTATAAGATCTGCATTTGCCAAGGGTTTTGGGATGATTCCCAGAACTTGACTGCTTCTATTGTACGGCCTTTGAAACGATCCCCATTAATCCAAGACTGCCTCCGCCATATACTAGGTGCATATTCTTCTCAACTATGACTCGTCCCAATTCATGTGCTTCTGCTACGTATTGTGGCTTAGTACCAACACTAGTACCACAAAAGACACATATATTTAGAACTTGTTTTCTTGAAGTAGCTTCCATTTTATGTATGTTTCTTTTCTCAAATCTGGATACCTTCAAAAGTGCAAAGATGAATTGAATTTATAACACCTGAAAAGGGTAAGTAAAAATAATAGCACTAGTACCTGCCAAATGATAATTATTAGTTAAATAGTAAAATAAATCGGGAAAGGTCAAAAAGGTATGGATCATGTTGGAGAAAATAAAAGAAAACGACAAAATAAATCACAATTATTAAGAAAAGACAAAGAGATATAATATGTACAAGAAACGTAGTGGCTTGATTGACGTCTATGCGTCAGAGACAAACTTCTCATCCATTTTTCTTATAAATTGGCAAACATGATCTTTTTGAGTTAGATTCCCGAGACTTAACTGTTGTCTTTCCTTTTGGAATTGTGTATATAACATGCGAATTTCGTGATACACATTTCCACTGGGATGCATCTCAAGAGTTTTAGATATGTCATCCAAAGACTCCTTACTCAAGCCATCCCTAATGAAATTAATCTTATCTTCACGGTTATCAGACACCATTCCTAAAGAACGACAACGAGTATCACAAAACATGCGAGCACATTTATAGCATACACACATTCTTTTAGCTCTTCTCTTTTTAGCATAGGTGCTTCTTCCTAAACAAGACAGATGTGAAATAAAAGAGTCAGAAGACTCACCAGCCAATCGGACCCGTGCTTCAATAATCCAACGAATGTTAGTTGGAATACCTTTGATCATCATTAGTCTCATCCGTTCCAAGTGAACTTTGTAGACTTTCATCGGAGATTTTTGAGGGAGAGAAGGAAATTGCTTGTGAAGATTTGCGAGAGCTTCTTCCATCGTGAAATGACTTTACCTGTAAAAATTAAACACACAAAAATAAAACACACCAGATCACAATATATACACAAATTACATGG
This sequence comes from Zanthoxylum bungeanum, assembly GCA_019454045.1. NCBI lineage: Eukaryota > Viridiplantae > Streptophyta > Magnoliopsida > Sapindales > Rutaceae > Zanthoxylum > Zanthoxylum bungeanum. Next base: position 105,843 of record SKCR01038360.1, read on the forward strand.
GTTTCCTCCCTGCGAGCGCTAAGTTTAACGTCGTCATCTAGACTTGACTTCTCGAACGTTAGGCTGGATATTAAAGTGTGACACTTTCTTTTTATCGCTCAAATGATTCTCCCCAGTAGTGCTTAACACGCTGACTGTTAAACTTGAATGTGTTGTTGGTGTTGGGATCCAGTAACTCAACAGCTCCATATGGTAAAACCTGAGTGATCACAAATAGACCTGACCACCTTTATTTCAACTTTCTAGGGAAAAATTTTAACCTTGAATTGTACAACAACACCTGCTGCATTGGTTCCAATTGTCTGCGCACTATTTTTCGGTCATGCCATTTTTTGGTCTTTTCTTTGTATAATCCGACATTCTCATAAGCCTGTAGACGAAACTCCTCCAATTCGTTGAGTTGGTGAAGTCGTTTTTCTCATGTATCTTGTGGATCAAGATTCAACTTCTTCAGTGCCCAGTACGTCTTGTGTTCAAGCTCAACTAGCAGATGGCATGCTTTTCCAAACACTATTCGATATGGGGACATACCAATGGGTGTCTTGTAAGCTCTTCGGTAGGCCCATAATACGTCATCTAGTTTTGTAGACCAGTCCCTCCTTGTTGATCCAAGGTTCTTGACCGTCGTAAACACACACGTATAACGCAAGCGCACGTATCGTTCAAGTAGTATAAAAATATCGATCCCACGAGGACTTAATTCCTACTGTTGTTATTAATTGTTGAATCTATTTATTTACAAATATCTAATTAAATGGAGAAGAGAATGATTGTTTGATTGGTTGAATGTGATTTTACAAAATAAATAATTAAAAAGACAAAAGAAAATACTAAGGAAAATAACAAAAGACACAAAGATCTAGGGTCGTGAATCATTCTAATATCATTTAAAAGATGAAGTGGTTATTTTAAGTTTGTGTAATAAATCAGTTTACTAACCTGGAACACTAAATTATGCAAAAGCCTCTGTCGATGGTCAGACGCAAATACCCAGTTTAACCCAATTGAACCATATGTCTATGTCAACCAAATTATCTGGATTCATTAAGTTTAAGTTCCAATTATGGCTACCCCCGCCCGACAGGTATATTCCTATCCTGTAAGGAAATCTATTAAAGGGTTATCTATCCTCAAGGAAGATCGTGGGCTATTAAGTCTAAGGCTGAAACCTAAAATCCCTATGTCTAGTTCATTTTAGATTTACCACATCAATCTTATTGGTGATCAGACAACAAGAAGCATTAAGCTTAAGACTTAATAAGTAAACCTTTAAATTACCCAAACTATAAAATAACCCCTTATAAACCGGTGATATTAGAATTCATCACAACCCCAGATAACTAACACATAACTAGGGCTAGTAACAACTTAAAAGTAAGAGACATAAAGTAAAAATACTGAAAAGTAAAAGACATAAAGTAAAACTGAAAAGTAAAATAAAATAAAATGCTAAGGTAAAATGAATTACTTTTACTACTACTAATTTAGATATCTCCCATAAAATAAATATAAACTTGTGATAATAATACCAACCGACCATATAGGCGGTATCCTGATTAAGTCAAATTAAGTCCAACCAGCCATAAAGGCGGAACCAAAATTAAATTGCCAACCGACCAATCTGGCGGTATCCTTTATTAGTCAAGTTTAAACCAGATTAAAATGAATTACCAACCGACCAATCTAGCGGTATCCTTTTTAAGTCAATATTTTAAATAGTGAATATATTATTTTTAAGGGAGATTAATCTAAATAGTAACAGTAAAAGAATTACCTTTCACCCTAGCTGGAGAAGTTACCTCCTCATGGTAAATAGTAAAAACTAAAAAGTAAAAAGTAAAAATTAAAAATTAAATTACTATATTAACAAAACGTAATTAAAATTAATTACAAAACTAAAAATTAAAAGAAAGTAGAGAGATAACTCTCTCTTTAGAAAGATTATAAGAGAGAGAGTGGTGCAATGAATTCTGAAATCTCGAGCTCAATTTATAGGCATCGGTAGGATCCAGCGTCGCGACGCCAGGTCCTCAGCTTCGCGACGCTGAATTTGTCGACGTGGCACGCTCTGGTTCGCTGGTTTGAAGATTCTGGATAAGATGATAAAGTGACACGTGGCAGAGTGGTTGGGCTTCAATTATTGTGACACGTGGCGGCTTCTGATTGGTCGCTGAGATTCTTATTCGGACGTGTCAGATAAGGATAGGATATCCAATAATTGATGCTAACGTGGCGCTGACGTGGCAATGACGTGGCGACACGTGGGAAAGAGACTGTCGGCACCGTAGAATTGCGACACGTGTCACTTCCTGATTGGCTGATGATGATGTGGCACGACACGTGGCAATTTGACTCGTTGACTTGCTGACGTGGCTGATGACATGGCGACGACGTGGCGACACGTGGCGATGATGACTGTCGGTACCGTAGGATACTGACACGTGGCACAGCGCATGTTAGCAGATCGGCTGTGATGGTGACACGTGTCACGGCGCATTTTAGCAAAGTCAAACTTTTCTCAGATTCTGATTTGTGGACCCGGCGCACGTTAGCACTGTTCGGCGTATTTTAGACGTCGCGACGCTGAAGTCTGGGCGTCGCGACGCGCTTAAGACCAAAATATCCCTATTGACACATTTTTGTCCGTTTTTACCCCAAATTGCCTCCAATGCTTTCCAAACTTTATTTATCTACAAAATAACACAAAACATATCAAAACGTTGACAAAACTCAAGAAACTATACAAAATATTAGTTTAAATGAGTGGGAAATAGTGATATAAATACCACTCATCACAACCCCAAACCTAACATTTTGCTAGTCCTCGAGCAAAACATAGAGTAAAATAACATAAATAAATTAACTAAGCCACTTTCGTAGGGATCACGATTGCATTTAGCGTATGCAACAAGCCTTTAAACCCCTAGGTGTCCCTAGTGGACGAGTTGTAGTCTCGTGAGGGTTTACAGCAATGATACCCAAAACATTTTTACAAAAGTAAAAAGTTAGTTAAAACTAATGCACACAAAAGCAAAAAGACAAGCGAAAAGAGAATAAAGATGTTAGTGACTAATCAGGTGAAACTTCTACTCCAAGTTACTAGTGTTTTGTTTTATTCTAAATTACCGAATAAGTAAATTCTCCGATTATTTTTACCATTCTTCATATACACAGCCAACAAAATATAATCAACTCATTTTTGCCCACAACAGTCATAAGTGCAGTTGATAAGAGAGTAATATTTTTGTCCTAAAGTTCTATCAGATTTCACACCTTTTTTTATAGCAATGGAATAATTTTTCTCATTTTTCTGATTTTTTCTTTGATTTTTCACTTTTCTATTTTTTATTTATATACAATATTTTCCATCTATGTAGTGAGTGTTGGGTCGGTGGCTCCCAAACCAGTTGGCTTTAGGGCACCAGGTGTTAAGACACCCCTACGGACTTAATTACTCAGATTTCAGATATATATTTTTGCAGCATCTTTGATCCATGTAACGAGCTTTGGGCCAGTGACTCCCAAACCAGTTGGTTTTAGGGCACTAGGTGTTAAAACACCCTTACAGACTTAATAACTCGGATCTCATAAGTTTTTTTTTTGTTTTTTTGTTTTTTGTTTTTTTTTTTCCTCCACTGCTTTTTGAGATGCTTCCTCCAATTAAACTAGAGCACTGAATATTACAAACTTTTCAATTTTAGCTCATGTCTGTATGTTACTATATATGTTGATAATATTTGCTGACTGAACATATGAAGATCCATTTTAGTCCGTTTTAAGGAGAATTCACAAATTAAATAATTTAAAAGGAAATAAACAAAAATTAACTTGTTTTGAAAATAGGCTTGAGATACGTCTCAAGAGTGGAAACTCCTTACTCGGCTATTGAGTCTATTAAAGGGTTATCTATCCTCAAGGAAGATCGTGGGCTATTGAGTCTAAGGCTGAAACCTAAAATCCCTATGTCTAGTTCATTTTAGATTTACCAGATCAATTTTATTAATGGCCAGTTAATGAAAAAGCATTAAGTTTAAGACTCAATAAATAAATTTTTATATTACCCAAGCTATAATCTAACCCTTATAAAACGGTGATATTGGATTTCATCACAACCCCAGATAACTAATTTAGTTACAACACATAACTAGGGCTAGTAAAAACTTGAAAATAAAAGACATAAAGTAAAAATGCGGTAAAGTAAATACTGAAAAGTAAATTACAATAAAATAAAATGCTAAGGTAAAAGGAATTACTTTTACTACTACTAATTTAGATATCTCCCATAAAATAATATATAAACTTGTGATTCTTTTTCCAACCAGCCATATAGGCGGTAACCTGATTAAGTCAATTAAGTCCAACCAGCCATAAAGGCGGAACCAAAATTAAATACCAACCGACCAATCTGGCGGTATCCTTTATTAGTCAGGTTTAAATCAGATTAAAATGAATTACCAACCGACCAATCTGGCGGTATCCTTTTTAAGTCAATATTTTAAATAGTGAATATATTATTTTTAAGGGAGATTAATCTAAATAGTAACAGTAAAAGAATTACCTTTCACCCTAGCTGGGGAGTTACCTCCTCATGGTAAATAATAAAAACTGTAAAAAGTAAAAAATAAAAATTAAAAATTAAATTACTATATTAACAAAATGTAATTAAAATTAATTACAAAACTAAAAATTAAAAAACTAAAAATTAAAAGAAAGTAGAGAGAGAAACTCTCTCTTTAGAAAGATTATAAGAGAGAGAGTGGTGCAATGAATTCTGAAATCTCGAGCTCAATTTATAGGCCTCGGTAGGATCCAGCGTCGCGACGCCAGGTCCTCAGCATCGCGACGCCGGATTTTTCGACGTGGCACGCTCTGGTTCGCTGGTTGAAGATTCTGGATAAGATGATAAGGTGACACGTGGCAGAGTGGTTGGGCTTCAATTATTGTGACACGTGTCGGCTTCTGATTGGTCGCTGAGATTCTTATCCGCCACGAGTCAGATAAGGATAGGATACTCAATTATTGATGCTGACGTGGCGGTGACGTGGCGACGACGTGGCGACACGTGGGAAAGAGACTGTCGGCACCATAGAATTACGACACGTGTCACTTCCTGATTGGCTGATGATGATGTGGCACGACACGTGGCAATTTGACTTGTTGACTTGCTGACGTGGCTGATGACACGGCGGTGACTTGTCGACGACGTGGCGACACGTGGCGATGATGACTGTCGGCACCGTAGGATGTTGACACGTGGCACGGTGCATGTTAGTAGATCGGCTGTGATGGTGACACGTGGCACGGCGCATTTTAGCAAAGTCAAACTTTTCTCAGATTCTGATTTGTGGACCCGGCGCACGTTAGCACTGTTCGGTGCATTTTAGACGTCGCGACGCGAAAGTCTGGGCGTCGCGACGCGAAAAAGACCAAAATATCCCTGTTGACGCATTTTTGTCCGTTTTTGCCCCAAATTGCCTCCAATGCTTTCCAAACTTTATTTTATCTACAAAATAACACAAAATACATCAAAACGTTCACAAAACTCAAGAAACTATACAAAATATTAGGTCAAATGAGTGGGAATAAGTGATATAAATACCACTCATCACACCCCCAAACCTAACATTTTGCTAGTCCTCGAGCAAAACATAAAATAAAATAACATGAAAATAAAATTAACTAAGCCACTTTCGTAGGGATCACGGTTGCATTTAGCATATGCAACAAGCCTTTAAACCCCTAGGTGTCCCTAGTGGACGAGTTGTAGTCTCGTGAGGGTTTACATCAATGATACCCACAAACATTTTTACAAAAGTAAAAAGTTAGTTCAAACTAATGCACACAAAAGCAAAAAGACAAGCGAAAAGAGAATAAAGATGTTAGTGACTAATCAGGTGAAACTTCTACTCCAAGTTACTAGTTGTTTTGTTTTATTCTAAATTACCGAATAAGTAAATTCTCCGATTATTTTTACCATTCCTCATATACACAGCCAACAAAATTTTAATCAACTCATTTTTGCCCACAACAGTCATAAGTGCAGTTGATAAGAGAGTAATATTTTTGTCCTAAAGTTCTATCAGATTTCACACCTTTTTTATAGCAATGGAATAATTTTTTCTCATTTTTCTGATTTTTCTTTGATTTTTCACTTTTCTATTTTTTATTTATATACAATATCTTCCATATATGTAGTGAGTGTTGGGTCGGTGGCTCCCAAACAGTTGGCTTTAGGGCACCAGGTGTTAAGACACCCCTACGGACTTAATTACTCAGATTTCAGATATATATATTTTTGCAGCATCTTTGATCCATGTAACGAGCTTTGGGCCAGTGACTCCCAAACCAGTTGGTTTTAGGGCACTAGGTGTTAAAACACCCTTAAAGACTTAATAACCCGGATCTTAGATACTTTATTTTTGTAAATCAGAAATTTTTTTTTTTTTTTTTACTCCATTGCTTTTTGAGATGCTTCCTCCAATTAAACTAGAGCACCGAATATTACAAACTTTTCAATTTAGCTCATGTCCGTATGTTACTATATATGTTGATAATATCTATCAACTGAACATATGAAGATCCATTTTAGTCCGTTTTAGGAGAATTCACAAATTAAATAATTTAAAAGGAAATAAACAAAAATTAAATTGTTTCGAAAATAGGCTTGAGATACGTCTCAGGAATGGAAACTCCTTACTCGGCTATCTCTTACCAATTTCACCTTTTTAGTCAAAATAAAAAAACAAAAACACAAAATATTTTTGTAATTTTTTTGAAAATTTTTCAATTTTTTAGTATTTTTCGAAAAATTTTGGACTAAAAATAAAAACAACATACAAACTAAAAACAAGGTATTAATCAACTAATTTCCTCCCCCAAACCTAAATGAGACATTGTCCCCAATGTCTTAAACAGTAAAAGGAGAGTTAAGAAGGTCGTACCTGGTTAGCTGAAATCTACAGGAATTAAAGGTTAAGATCTAGGTTAAAAACTTGACCGGCGTAAACACACACGTATAACGCAAGCGCACGTATCGTTCAAGTAGTATAAAAATATCGATCCCACGAGGACTTAATTCCTACTGTTGTTATTAATTGTTGAATCTATTTATTACAAATATCTAATTAAATGGAGAAGAGAATGATTGTTTGATTGGTTGAATGTGGTTTTACAAAATAAATAATTAAAAAGACAAAAGAAAATACTAAGGAAAATAACAAAAGACACAAAGATCTAGGGTCGTGAATCATTCTAATATCATTTAAAAGATGAAGTGGTTATTTTAAGTTTGTGTAATAAATCAGTTTACTAACCTGGAACACTAAATTATGCAAAAGCCTCTGTCGATGGTCAGACGCAAATACCCAGTTTAACCCAATTGAACCATATGTCTATGTCAACCAAATTATCTGGATTCATTAAGTTTAAGTTCCAATTATGGCTACCCCTGCCCGACAGGTAGATCCTATCCTGTAAGGAAATCTATTAAAGGGTTATCTATCCTCAAGGAAGATCGTGGGCTATTAAGTCTAAGGCTGAAACCTAAAATCCCTATGTCTAGTTCATTTTAGATTTACCACATCAATCTTATTGGTGATCAGACAACAGAAGCATTAAGCTTAAGACTTAATAAGTAAACCTTTAAATTACCCAAACTATAAAATAACCCCTTATAAACCGGTGATATTAGAATTCATCACAACCCCAGATAACTAACACATAACTAGGGCTAGTAACAACTTAAAAGTAAAAGACATAAAGTAAAAATACTGAAAAGTAAAAGACATAAAGTAAACTGAAAAGTAAAATAAAATAAAATGCTAAGGTAAAAGAAATTACTTTTACTACTACTAATTTAGATATCTCCCATAAAATAATATATAAACTTGTGATAATAATACCAACCGACCATATAGGCGGTATCCTGATTAAGTCAAATTAAGTCCAACCAGCCATAAAGGCGGAACCAAAATTAAATTGCCAACCGACCAATCTGGCGGTATCCTTTATTAGTCAAGTTTAAACCAGATTAAAATGAATTACCAACCGACCAATCTGGCGGTATCTTTTTTAAGTCAATATTTTAATAGTGAATATATTATTTTTAAGGGAGATTAATCTAAATAGTAACAGTAAAAGAATTACCTTTCACCCTAGCTGGAGAAGTACCTCCTCATGGTAAATAGTAAAAACTGTAAAAAGTAAAAAGTAAAAATTAAATTACTATTATTACAAAACGTAATTAAAATTATTTACAAAACTAAAAACTAAAAATAAAAAAAAACTAAAAAAACTAAAGAATCTAGAGAGAGAAACTCTCTCTTTAGAAGGAATTGAAGAGAGAGGAAGGTGCAATGAATTCTGAAATCTCGAGCTCAATTTATAGGCCTCGGTAGGATCCAGCGTCGCGACGCCAGGTCTTCAGCGTCGCGACGCCGGATTTGTCGACGTGGCACGCTCTGGTTCGCTGGTTTGAAGATTCTGGATAAGATGATAAGGTGACATGTGGCAGAGTGGTTGGGCTTCAATTATTGTGACACGTGGCGGCTTCTGATTGGTCGCTGAGATTCTTATCCGCCACGTGTCAGATAAGGATAGGATATCCAATAATTGGCGACGATGTGGCGACACGTGGGAAAGAGACTGTCGGCACCGTAGAATTGCGACACGTGTCACTTCCTGATTGGCTGATGATGATGTGGCACGACACGTGGCAATTTGACTCGTTGACTTGCTGACGTGGCTGATGACATGGCGGTGACATGGTGACGACGTGGCGACACGTGGCGATGATGACTGTAGGCACCGTAGGATGCTGACACGTGGCACGGCGCATGTTAGCAGATCGGCTGTGATGGTGACACGTGGCACAGCGCATTTTAGCAAAGTCAAACTTTTCTCAGATTCTGATTTGTGGACCCGGTGCACGTTAGCACTGTTCGGCGTATTTTAGACGTCGCGACGCTGAAGTCTGGGCGTCGCGACGCGCTTAAGACCAAAATATCCCTGTTGACGCATTTTTGTCCGTTTTTGCCCCAAATTGCCTCCAATGCTTTCCAAACTTTATTTTATCTACAAAATAACACAAAATACATCAAAACGTTCACAAAACTCAAGAAACTATACAAAATATTAGGTTAAATGAGTGGGAAATAGTGATATAAATACCACTCATCAGTTCTCTCCAAGATTCTTTTGATTTCCCTATTTGAAACTTCAACCTATCTATTTGAATGTGGATGGTAAGTTGTGGCAACCTTATGAGCAACTCCATATTTGGATAGGAGTGCATCAAAGTATCTGTTGCAGAAATGTGTGCCATCATCGCTGATGATTCCCGTAGGTGTTCCAAAGCGAGTGAAAATATTATTTTTAAGGAATTTGATCACCATTTTTGAATCATTTGATGGCAGTGCAATTGCTTCAACCCATTTAGAGACGTAGTCTACAACAACCAGTATGTACATGTTTCCGAATGATGGAACAAAGGGACCCATAAAATCAATACCCCACACATCAAATATCTCCACTTCCAAAATGTTTTGCAAAGGTCCTTCATTTCTCCTCGAAATATTCCCCGTTCTCTGGCACATGTCACATTGAAGAACAAAAAGATGAGCATCTTTAAAAAGAGTGGGCAAGAAAAAACCTGATTGAAGGACTTTGGCTGCAGTTTTATTCCCGCTGAAATGTCCGCCATATGGTGATGAATGACAGTGTTGCAAAATATGTTAGAGATTCTAAGGGTCCCAAGGATCATAAATCAAGCATGAACATGTGTGAATAACATCGAGAAGTCGCGGAATACTTACATCGAGCGGTTGAGCGACGCTTTGGGCAACAAAAATTCTATTTTCTGCCTCTGTTATTCGGCAGTGAGCTGCTGTGATAGTTCACTGAGTTGCGGCCATTTGAGCTCCTTCGTCAAGCTCCAAGCTTTGTCGAATGGTTCCCGGCTCATGGGTGGACTTCCCTATCACCTTCGCATGATCCCGGAGTGTGCTAGCACTCTTGATTTTGCCACAAAATCACACTTGCTTCCCTTCTAATTTCGGTTCTGCCCAGCAGAAAATAAAACCAGAAAAGCTCAGCCCTTGGGCGTGAGAAAGATGAATAGAATGAGAAGAATTGGCTTCCAATTCGTGTGTAAAGAGAGAGAGAAGAAAGTTGTGTATATAAGCTTATTTAATTTCCAAAATCAAATAATAAACATATACCAAAAATGTGTAAAAGCTTTCTAAAAGTCAACTTACAAATTTTTGGCTCCAAAAACATTAAATGCTTTCTATCAACACTCACAAAATCACATCAATCAATCAATGGTCACATCACTCAAAGTGATTTGATTTGACGCTTGATGTGACGCTAGATGCGACTAGCGATTTGACGCTCGATTTGACTTGTGTGCCGCACTCGAATTCGAAATGCGAATGCGCTCGCAAATAATCCCGGGCTCGGGTTCGCTAATTCCAAATTAACGAATTTTCCGTTGCGTCGTAATTAAATGATTACGCCTAGCGAAGTCACTATTCACGTCGCTTACGAAGTAATTCTAAATTAATTCGTTCGCCCGAATTAAAATCTAATTTTAATTCCGCGTCGAAATCCAATTTCGTTTAATATATCCAATATATTAATTTATCGATTAATTCCAAATTAATCGTTCCCTCTCTTTAAATGATATTTTATCCCAGATAAAATATCTCCGCAATTAATCCCAGATTAATTTTCTCTCTCTTCTAATTAATCCCAGATTAATTTAGAGTGTGAGTCATACGTCATCGGTGAATCTTTGGGAAGCGACCCATGAGATCCCCAGATATGTTGGCAGTAATTTCGGTCGTCGGACTATCCGAACACGTAAGTACCTCATACTACGTTTATACCGATTTACAAGACAAGGTTGGCCTCTAGCAAAACGCAATGCCTACCCAATTCTCCGGAAATATCCTTACAGGAATAAAAGATATGTATCAGGCGTAGTATACATAGTATTGCGTATTTCTGTCCAGTATCGGATGATCACATGCAAGGCCTGGGGCTGGTACAGTGTCTGCCCCGTATGAAGCATATATCGGATAACGAGCAACTAGTCTCTTTAATATCAGATAATCATGACCAAGTCATATTATCCCGATGGTTGTAACCTTTTTAGAGAACCAGTTATGTATCCATGCGCGATCATCATCTCCATATGACTGGATTGATACTTCCGTCTTGACATAACACCCAACACACTACAATTCTCAATATACCCATCATAGGCGTACACAGAACCTGTTAAAGTCCTGGACGACCGCAACCAAAGTATATTGATTGTCGCAACTATTAGCGGTGAAAGTCTCAGGTTAAGACCAAATACACCTACCCTGATTTCGGACTTCCATAGACACATAGTCATACTACCAATGGAATTCCGAGGGGGTCTATCCATAGCGAAGCTGTTTCCCATACCATCGGTAAAACACAACCTCCTATTACACTTGCATGAGTATCCTATACCCAAATATATGAGAACTATGTCGTTGTGCCCTCACAACGCGCACAAGTGTAATACTAGTCTTTTACGCATTCATCGATGTCCAATCTCGATAATGCTCTGACTAGGGATGTTTAATGATTTATCCTTCATGGACTGATACTGTCTCATATCATTCTCAATCCAGGAACAAATCACAAGGACCTCCTATCATTTATATATCTAGGTGATCTAATCACAAATGATAAGAGTGCAATCTCATTTGTCACATAGTTAATTTGTACAACAACACCATGATATGTACAAATAGTGACGCTATGGGTCATAATTGTCCAACAATCTCCCACTTGGCCTATAGCTAGTCACTCGAGTGTCTTACACCCGAACTATGTACGGTTGGCTCAAATTGTTGAGAAAAGCTTTCATCAGCGGATTTGTTTGATTATCATCTGATGCGATTTATTCGATCATCACATCGCCACGATGTATGATCCGAGCGAATCAGATGAATATCGAAGTATGTATCTGGATCGTTGATGAGACCATTAATTCTTTAGCCTGTGCTCAAGCCTAGCTTAGCTGCTAACAGAATTATATCTAATCTAATTAGATTTGTTTATCGACCCAAAAGGCTTCTATTGCCGCTTCAGCTGCAGTAATAACCCGTATTTGTTGTTTATTCGGTAACAGTATCTTGCTTGGAAGATTTCCAGCTCACTGTACCGTTATTCAAATTGTATAGTACCGTTTGCGACTTATAGTCGTCTTATCGGTTTAGGAAACTTGCAGTAGTGATCCCAGTCACTTCAAGTTCTCCATCTCCATAGATTAAGACAACATCCTTAGTTCTCTAAGATACTAACGGATGTTCTTAACTTCAATCGGATTGGCCTGTTTGTGAATCCATATGCTCAAAGCGTATGAGACACCAGGTAGCGTACATTTTTCAATGTACGGTTTCTCGGAGAGTTTTCTCGAAAGCCAAGCTTTCACCGATTGTTATTATGGGAATATCATTTCCAAGAAATGACATATTATCACTATTTTATAGGACAACCACTGTCAGTGCGCTCCCACTAACCCTCTTATATACACAAAAATCTTTTCGTTTTGAATTAAATCATACTCCATTATGATTACCTCAAAACGATAATTCCAAAAACTCAATGCTTGCTTCAATCCAAACATGGATCGAATAACCCGCAAACCTTGTTTGCTAGTTTTGGTACGACAAAACCGACAGGATGTTGTAAACATCCTCCGAAAGGTTTCCCTTTCAGGAAAGTGATTTTCCCGTTCAGCTGACATATTTTATAAATGAAACACGCAGCTTTAGCAAGCATTATCCAAATGGATTTACCGTGGCAACAGGTAAAAGGTTGAATCGTAATCAACACAATGTTGATAACGATACCTTTCCGCTAAAAGCCTAGCTTTATACGTTGGTATGTTGCCATCCATGTATGTCTTCCTTGAAGACTTATAGTACCAATAGGCATAACGCCTTGCGGTACATCAACTTGTATCCAAACTTGTTGATATACATGGAATCCATCTCGGATTCATGACACTTTGTCATAATAGGGAGTCGATACCTTGTATCACTTCCTCATACGTAGTCAGTTGGTATTCCTAAATAAGATAGACATCTTTATGAAGTGAGATCAGAAACTCATACCCCAGGTTGTTTTTCTGACTCTCTCCGACTTACGCGGTTCTTGTGTATTCGAAGATTATGGTATAGTTTCATCCTTGATGAACTATTTATGTTCCATTAAGGATCGATGCCTGGAATAGTATTACTCTGAATTTCATCGAGTTTTACTATCCTCCCACTTACCACTGCATATTGGTATTCCTCTTAGGAAAATCGCATGGTGAGCAACAATCTAATTATTCTCATGTGAGATTGTATAAGTACAATACTTTGGTATCCCTAGGATAACCTACAATTGGCACTTATCCTATTTGGGTTTTAGTTTGGTATCATCCAAACATATGCCTAGCATTCCCAAATTTTCAGGAATGAGAAACCCGGTTTCTATCCCGTTCATATCTAATATGATATCTGTCAAACAGATTTTTATGGAACCTTATTCTAAATACGTTCTGCACTGTTTTTGCGTATCCGTTGAAGGAAATGGTAGCTCAGAGCGACTCATGATTAACTTTATCATGTCCAACAAAATTCGATTACTCAGTTCGGACACACCGTCAACATGACGTGTTCCGGGAGGAGTCCTTATTGAAAGAATACTATACTCTTTCAAGTATATTAGAAACTTGTTGCTTAAGTATTTTCCATTACGGTCTAACCGTGACGGTATAATACTATAGCCGATCTGTTTGTCTATTTCGTGTCGAAAACTTTAAAAGTTTCCGATTTGTGTTCTAAAAGAAACACATAACCATAACGTGATGCCACATCCGTAAAGGTCACGAAATATTCATATCCACATCTAGCCTAGCTAGACATGGGCCCACTTGCTTCACTATGAACTAGGGCTAACAGATCAGTGTCATTTACACTTTTACCAAGTAAATAGTGTTATAGGCACATTGCCCAATAAACTAGATTCGTAGACTTTATTTGAATGTAATCAAATCAGTCCGAGTACCCACTCTTCAAAAGTGTGGATATACGAGTCTTGTTTGATTGTGTCCCAGACAACAATGCCACAATATGTTTCTTCTGATCAAATCAGTTTGAGCTATTTGTTTGTCATTTTAGAGATTTTATTTATACTCAAAATATAAATTCTGTTATTCACATCTAATGTGCTTATCTCAATATCATCTTTATATAATAAAACACTTTAGTGTTCTAGAATATAAAGGTTCACCCGCATCGGGTTAAACACTGATATAAAGATAATGTTTCTAGTCAAACTAGTTACATTATAACAGTTTCCAAATTTAGGTACACACCCGAGGGTAGTTCCTAAAATTAGGTTTCTGCGGTCAAAACAGCGACTTTCATCCCGTTTCCAATTTGCAGATAAATCTCAACTGAAGTCAGTATCCTGCTCACAGTAGATTCTGAACATCAATATATATATATATATATATATATCACACTAAGTATCTAAAATCCAATTTTAATACTAGTAGTGAATATATTTATGACAAACATATTTGAAGTTAGAGCCTTGCTCGTCTTCAATTCATTCATGTCTGCTTTGTCCAAACGGCAGTCACGCTTCCGCGATCCCGTTTGCCACAATTAAGCAGACATTTTGGGATATGTCATTTATCTTCCTAGAAGATTATAATGATTTTTGCCTTTGCTCTTTTTCCACATTCCAGAAGCCTTTGGCCAAGCCTCGGGTTTCTAGAATATCGAAGTAAGGTGCGCCTTGCGCTACTTACCTAATTACAAAGTTTGACTTTATCTCCTTAAGAATAGTCATTAACTCTCCAAGAGTTATCATTGCAATTTAGTAATTCTAAAATCTAATTATAGATCTATGAAGATCCTTCAATTTCATTATCATACTTTAAGGGTCTAATCTTTAGTTCTGATTCAGAAATTAAGGAGTCTACTGCGACAAGCTTAATGGATTAAGCACTAAAGTTATCATCACATAATCTTCCAAAGATTATGCTATATTATTTGCTTAACTCCGAGCTTTAGGCATAATATATTATTTTATCAAATAAAATAACTTATTATTTTTCCAAGACCATCCTGAAATTTATTCCCAATTTGAAAATTAAACCATTTAAATACATTTTCCCTAGGATTATGTTTTAAATGTCAATCTTTCAATTTATCTTGATTTTAATAGTCCAACTATTTAATCAACGATTGAGGTACTATTTATTATAATGATTACAATAGTCCAACTATTTAATCAACTATAATTTAATAGATTAAAATCAATTATATTGATTACTATAATCCAATTATATTGATTACTATAATCCAATTATAAAATACTATAAATGAATAGTTTGAATATAGTCCAATTATTTATTAAACAACATTTAAATATTAGTCCAACTAACATTTAATTTATAACGACGAATGATATTTGTTTGAGCACGTATGGCAAGTAATTAAACGAATATTGCAAATTCAATTCTTGCCTCCCACTATTTTTCGGCGAGCCTCTAACCCTCTGTCGAGTACTCGGGAAACCGCGTTACTAGTGGGCTAGGTTCCCGTTAAATATCACACAATCTTGACTTTGGCCAACAAATTGTATGATAATTAACTAGGTAGATCTCTAAGATCGATTGGATCCATCCAATTCCTAGATCCGGTAGGGGGACATCCAAGTCGAAACATATATCTTATATATGCCAATACATCCAATGTATTACCTAACCTTTTCCTCTGAACCAACTAAGCCTTGGCTTTGGCACAACAAACTTAGTGATCCCAGTTAAGCGCGACCCATTGACCATGGAAAGCTTCGTAATCAATGTCGAGATAAGAAGTGGTATTGACTTTGGCCCAAAAACTTGACCGGCGTAAACACACACGTATAACGCAAGCGCACGTATCGTTCAAGTAGTATAAAAATATCGATCCCACGAGGACTTAATTTCTACTGTTGTTATTATTAATGATACTATTTATTTACAAATATCTAATTGAGGGAGAAGAGAATGATTGCTTGATTGATTGGTTGATTGTAGATTTGCTAAATAAATAAATAAATAAAAGACAAAGAAAATACTAAGGAAAATAACAAAAGACACAAAGATCTAGGGTGTGAATCATTCTAATACCATTTAAAATGAAGTGGTTATTTTATGTTTGTGTAATAAATCAGTTTACTAACCTGGAACACTAAATTATGCAAAAGCCTCTGTCGATGGTCAGACACAAATACCCAGTTTAACCCAATTGAACCATATGTCTATGTCAACCAAATTATCTGGATTCATTAAGTGTAAGTTCCAATTATGGCTACCCCCGCCCGACAGGTATATTCCTATCCTGTAAGGAAATCTATTAAAGGGTTATCTATCCTCAAGGAAGATCGTGGGCTATTAAGTCTAAGGCTGAACCTAAAATCCCTATGTCTAGTTCATTTTAGATTTACCACATCAATCTTATTGGTGATCAGACAACAAGAAGCATTAAGCTAAGACTTAATAAGTAAACCTTTAAATTACCCAAACTATAAACAACCCTTATAAACCGGTGATATTAGAATTCATCACAACCCCAAATAACTAACACATAACTAGGGCTAGTAACAACTTAAAAGTAAAAGACATAAAATGAAAATGCTTGAAAGTAATTGCGGTAAAGTAAAAACTGAAAAGTAAATTACAATAGAATAAAATGCTAAGGTAAAAGGAATTACTTTTACTACTACTAATTTAGATATCTCCCATAAAATAATATATAAACTTGTGATATTATTTTACCAACCGACCAATCTGGCGGTATCCTGATTAAGTCAAATTAAGTCCAACAGCCATATAGGCGGTAATTTGTCCATAATCCAGCCATAAAGGCGGTAACAAAATAAATTTACCAACCGACCAATCTGGCGGTATCCTTGATTAGTCAGGTTTAAACCAGATTAAATTGAATTGCCAACCGACCAATATAGCGGTATCCTTTATTAATCAGTATTTTAAATTGTGAATATATTATTTTTAAGGGAGATTAATCTAAATAGTAACAGTAAAAGAATTACCTTTCACCCTAGCTGGGAAATTACCTCCTCATTACTGAAAAATAAAAACTGAAAAATTAAAGAAAGAAAAGTAATGTGCGTAAAAGTAAATTCGGAAAGTAAAAACTGAAAAGTAAAGAAAAGAAAGTGCGAAACTGAAAATTAATTACTGAAAACTAAAAATAAACAAACTAGATACAATCTTCTTATTTATTCATTAAGAATTTCAAAGAAGAAAGTATGAATTTTACAAATGAAATGGCTTGGTATTTATAGGCAAAATTTTGCCACCATCAAATCATCCATCAAATTCTCCACCAAATCCATTATTAATTTCTCCACTAATTACTCCACCAAATCCATAATTGCTCCACTAATTGCTTATCTTGTTTGGTGTTGATTTGATAATTTTTATTAATTATTAATTAATTAATATTTTGCTTTGAAAATGATTGATAATGACTTTTAATAATTACACTCCACACACTTCTGGATGGTTCATCAATTTCGGTCATGAAATCATCAGAATTCGAAAATATTTTATCTTTCAAAGTTGTAGATCTTTGAGTCTTCTTTAATCTGGAACTTGAATCAGCTCAATCCGATATCTGAGTAAAAAGTTATGCCCAAAATACGACAGATGCACAAAACTGGAATTTCCAAAACTGCATTTCGTCAAAACGCCCTTTCAAGTTTCCAATCTCCAAAATTAATATATCAAGTCCAATAATTGCCCTTATTTGACCCATATTTCATCCTAAATGATTTCATTGAGACCCGATATTATTTTATCTGCAAAATAAACTAAAACACATCAAAACATTCATCAAACCCGAGAAACTAAACAAAATATTAAGTTAAAGGGGCGGTAAATATTGATATATTTTCCGCTCATCACACCCCCAACCTAACATTTTGCTAGTCCTCGAGCAAAACAATAAATAAAAACAATAAAATTAAACTAAGCCACTTTCGTAGGGATCACGGTTGCATTTAGCATATGCAACAAGCCTTTAAACCCCTAGGTGTCCCTAGTGGACGAGTTGTAGTCTCGTGAGGGTTTACAGCAACGATACCCACAAACGTTTTACAAAAGTAAAAAGTTAGTTAAACTAATGCACACAAAAGCAAAAAGACAAGCGAAAAGAGAATAAAGAAGTTAGTGACTAATCAGGTGAAACTTCTACTCCAAGTTACTAGTTGTTTTGTTTTATTCTAAATTACCGAATAAGTAAATTCTCCGATTATTTTTACCATTCTCCATATACACAGCCAACAAAATATTAATCAACTCATTTTTGCCCACAACAGTCATAAGTGCAGTTGATAAGAGAGTAATATTTTTGTCCTAAAGTTCTATCAGATTTCACACCTTTTTATAGCAATGGAATAATTTTTCTCATTTTTCTGATTTTTTCTTTGATTTTTTTCTTTTCTTTTTTTTTATATACAATATCTTCGTCTATGTAGCGAGTGTTGGGTCGGTGGCTCCCAAACCAGTTGGCTTTAGGGCACCAGGTGTTAAGACACCCCTACGGACTTAATTACTCAGACTTCAGATATATATATTTTTGCAGCATCTTTGATCCATGTAACGAGCTTTGGGCCAGTGACTCCCAAACCAGTTGGTTTTAGGGCACTAGGTGTTAAAACACCCTTACAGACTTAATAATTCGGATCTCAGACGTTTTTTTTTTTTTTACTCCATTGCTTTTTGAGATGTTTCCTCCAATTAAACTAGAGCACTGAATATTACAAACTTTTCAATTTAGCTCATGTCCGTATGTTACTATATATGTTGATAATATCTGCTAACTGACATATGAAGATTCTTTTAGTCCGTTTTAAGGAGAATTCACAAATTAAATAATTCAAAATGAAATAAACAAAAATTAACTTGTTTCGAAATAGGTTTGAGATACGTCTCAGGAGTGGAAACTCCTTACTCAGCTATCTCTTACCAATTTCACCTTTTTAGTCAAATTAAAAACACAAAAAAAAAAAAAAAACACAAAATATTTTTGTAATTTTTGAAAATTTTTCAATTTTTTTGTATTTTTCGAAAAATTTTGGACTAAAAATAAAAATAACACACAAACTAAAAACAAGGTACTGATCAACTAATTTCCTCCCCCAAACCTAAATGAGACATTGTCCCCAATGTCTTAAACAGTAAAAGGAGAGTTAAGAAGGTCGTACCTGGTTAGCTGAAAATCTACAGGAAATTAAAGGTTAAGATCCAGATTAATCTGACGCCTCTTACCACGATCGTCCTCGGACCAATTTATCTTTGAAAGGATAGGGTCAACTTGTGGTTCATAGGCTATGAGTTGGTCTATTAGATCCGGAGCAGTTCTGGCAGTGAAGAGGAGTTCTTTCATAGGTTTTGACACGAACCCATTTCTCCGAGCATCATCAAGAAACACACAAAGAAAATCATAAAATCCATCAACATTAAACAGTCCAAGCGGTTTCTGGTGTATGTTCAGGTTCGCCCAAGATAATACTATAAAAATTTCCTCCAATGTACCCAAGCCACCTGGCAAAGCGATAAAAGCATCAGCACGGTTAATCATTTCTACCAATCGTTCAGACATACCTGGCACGATCAGTTCCTCTCCGTTTGATGATCCAATAAGATTTGCCTCTGCCAAGGGTTTTGGGATGATTCCCAAAACATGACTGCCTCCTTCCTGTACAGCCTTTGAAACGATCCCCATAAGTCCAAGATTGCCTCCGCCATATATTAAGTGCATATTCCTTGCAGCTAAGACTCGACCCAATTCCTGTGCTGCTTCTATGTATTGTGGCTTAGTTCCAACACTAGTACCGCAAAACACACAGATATTTTCAACTCGTCTTCTTGAAGTGGCTTCCATTTTTATGTATTCTTTCTCAACTCTGGATGCCTTCAAAAGTGCAATGACGGGCTGAATTTATAGTACCTGAAAAGGGTGAGTAAAAATAGCACAAGTATCTTCCAGAGGACGATTAGTAGCGAAATAATATCGTGATAGTAAAAAAAGTCTGGATCCTGTCGGAGAAAATAAAAGAAAACAACAAAACAAATCACAATTATTAAGAAAAGACAAAGAGATATAATATTTACAAGAAAAGTAACGGCTTGATTGACGTCTATGCGTCAGGGACAAGCTTCCCATCCAATTTTCTTATAAATTGGCAAACAGGGTCTTTTTGAGTCAGATTCCCGAGACTTAACAGTTGTCTTCCTTTTGGAATTGTGTATGTAATTTGAATGGCTATGTGAACATATCCACTGGGATGCGTCTCAAGAGTTAAAGATATATCATCTAAAGACTCCTTACTCAAGCCATCCCTAATGAATTTAATTTTGTCTTCGCGATTATCAGACACCATTCCTAAAGAACGACAACGAGTGTTGCAATTAAATCGTGCACATTTGAAACAAACACCCATTTGCTTAGCTCTACGTTTCTTTGCATAGGTGCTTCTTCCAAAACCAGGCAGATGTGAAATAAAAGAGTCAGAAGACTCACCTGCCAATCAGACTCGTGCTTCAATTACCCAACGAATATCATTAGGAACACTGTGAATTGTCAGTAACCTCATCCGTTCCAAGCGAGCTTTGTAAACTTTCATCAGAGATTTTTGAGGGAGAAAAGGAAATTGCTTGTGAAGATTTGCGAGAGCTTCTTCCATTTGAAATGACTAATCCTGCAAAAATTAAACACACAAAAATAAAAACACACCAAATCACAATATATACACAATTGCATGGGTTGCCTCCCTGCTAGCGCTAAGTTTAAAGTCGTCAGCCAGACTTGGCTTCTCGAACGTTAAGCTGGATCTGAAAGTGTAACACTTTCTTTTTGTCGCTCAAATGATTCTCCCCAGTAGTGCTTGACACGCTTGTTTTTAACCTTGAAAGTTTTGTTAGCGTCAGGATCATGTATCTCAACGGCTCTATTTGGTAAAACTTTGGTGATCACAAATGGACCTGACCACCGTGATTTTGGCTTCCATGGGAAGAATTTCACCCTTGATTTGTTTAACAGTACCTTCTGCCCTGGTTCCAGTTGTATGCGCACTAACTTCTCATCATGTCTTTCTTGCCCTTTTCTTTGTACAATTTGGCATCCTCAAAAGGCTGATTGTGAAATTCCTCCAATTCGTTGATTGGTGGTGGAACTTTTTCTCTTCTGTTGCTTGTAGTGCAAGAATTGGCTCTTTCAGTACAAAAGACGCTTTATCTTTAGGCTCCACAGGCAATTGACATGTTTTAAGTTTGTCAGTAGAACTTTGCATTGCATTGGAGTTCTGAATGGTACTGTGTATCACATCGAGTCTGAAACATTCCTCCTTCTTTTCATCATCTGGGAAATTCATGGCCTTGAAAACATTGAATGTTACTTCTTGGTCCTGTACCCTCATGGTTAATTCTCCTTTTTGTACATCAATAATGGTTCGACCTGTAGCCAAGAATGGTCTCCCAAGGATGATTGGCACGTCTGCGTCTTCCTCCATATCAAGGACAATAAAATCTGCTGGGAAAATGAATTTGTCAACCTTGACCAGCACATCCTCAACTACGCCTCTCGGAAATACGAGCGTTCTATCAGCAAGTTGCAGTGAGACTGAAGTTGGCATTGTTTCTCCAATCTGTAATTTCCTGAAAATAGAAAAAGGCATCAAGTTAACACTCGCACCTAAATCACACAAAGCCTTACCAAAGTTATGTTCTCCTATGACGCAAGGAACAGTGAAACTGCCAGGATCTTTCAACTTTGGGGGAAGTTTCCTCTGAATGATGGCACTGCATTCTTCTGTTAATGCTACTGTCTCGTAATCTCCCAATCTCCGTTTTCGTGAAAGAATATCTTTCATGAATTTGGCATAGGTGGGCATTTGTTCCAACGCTTCTGCAAATGGAATGTTGATATGCAGCTTTTTGAAGATCTCCAGGAACCGAGAAAACTGCTTGTCCAATTTGTTCTTCTGAAGACGTTGAGGAAAAGGTGGAGGTGGAGTGATCTGTTCTTTTTCCTTTGCTTCTTTTTCCTCCATCTGTTGCTTTGTTTCTTTTGGAACTTCCTCAGCAGTTGTTTTGACTCCAACATCTTTGTTGATTTCAGTACCGCTTTTTAACATGATGGCATGACATTGCTCATTCCATGTTTCCTTGGATTTGGCTCTGTGTTGCTAGGAAGGGTACCTGGCGGTCTGTAACTCTGAGCATTTGCCAGTTGTCCAATTTGATTCTCCAGTGCTTTGATAGAGGCAGAATGGCTTTGAAATATTATCATATCTTGCTGCTTGAGAGTCGTATTTTGCTTCCATCTTTTTCAAGTAGGTCAACACTTCTGTTATTCCTGATTCATTTGCCTGCTCCTGGCTTTTGTTCTGTTGCTGGAATTCAGGTGGATAGTTCTGCTGTTGGCCTGAATTGTTGCTCCATGAAAATTAGGATGATTCCTCCACCCTGGGTTGTAGTGTTGTTGGAATATGGATTGTTCCTTGTCTGTTGAAATTGTTGACATAATTCACCGTTTCTTCATGTTGGTTTGACTCTGGTGCTCCTCCATATGGTGAACTTGTGGATCCAGTGATGTTCACAACTTGCGTGCTAAGTGTTTCTAGACATTTGCATATCTGATCCAGCCTGGTATTCACTGCTGTGTTTGCTCCAACTTCATAAATTCCTGCAATTCTTTGGATCATGCTCCTTTCTGTTGGCCACAAGGAATTGTTGTTGGCCATTTCTTCGATTAGGTCCCAGGCTTGATCTTCTCCTTTTGCCATCAAGGCTCCTCCAGCAGCAGCAGCATCGATTGTGGTTCTCATTATTCCAGAAAGTCCATTGTAGAATGTCTGAACTTGTAGCCACTTTGGAATCTCATGGTGAGGACATTTCCGGAGTAAATCTTTGTACCTTTCCCAAGCTTCGCAGAGGGATTCTGAATCTTGTTGTACAAAAGATGTGATGTCATTCCTCAATTTTCCGGTTCTGGCTGGTGGAAAGTACTTTGCAAGAAATTTGGTGGCTAAAGTGTTCCAAGTTGTGATAGAACCTGCTGGTAGTGAATGTAGCCAAGCTTTAGCTCTGTCCTTCAAGGAGTATGGAAAAACTCGCAGTCTCATTGCTTCTTCTGATGCTCTGTTGTAGTTAAAAGTGCCGCAAACTTCCAGGAAGTTGCTGATGTGGGAATTAGGATCTTCAGTTGCATTCCCCCCAAACTGAACTGACTGCTGAATCATCTGAATGCATGTTTTGATGTCACACGCATTTGCTGGTAAGGGAGGAAGTACAATACAGGAAATGAGTCTGTCAACCACCGGAATGGTTCTGTCTCGAATGGGAATTGGTGGTGCAACGTTCAAAGGTTCAGGTTCCATGTTGACTAAAGCTTCTTGGCCTTCTCGCCTTTCCCTTCTCAACTGTCTGATGGTTCTTTCAATTTCTGGGTCAAGCGGTCGGAGTTCAAAGCTTCTGGTTCGTCTCATGTAGTTTCTGAGAACCTGAAACACAAGAAAACAAAAACAATAAGTAAAAAGAAATTAGATACAAGTAACGTATCTAACCCCTAAACTAATAGTAAAAGATAAATAAGTCCCCGGCAACGGCGCCAAAAACTTGACCGGCGTAAACACACACGTATAACGCAAGCGCACGTATCGTTCAAGTAGTATAAAAATATCGATCCCACGAGGACTTAATATCTAAATGTTGTTATTAATTATTGAGGTCAAATGATTACTAATATCTAACAGGGAGAAGAGAATGATTTGATTGATGTGTGATTGTAGATTCTAAATTAAATAAATAAATAAAAAAGTCAAAGAAAATTTTAAGAAAATTCAAATTAAAAAGATCTAGGGTTGTGATTTCTTCCAATATCATTTAAAAGATGAAGTGGTTATTTTAAGTTGGGTAATAAATGATTTATTAACCTGGAACACTAAATTATGTGTAAGCCTCTGTCGATGGTCAGACACAAATACCCAGTTTAACCCAATTGAACCATATGTCTATGTCAACCAAATTATCTGGATTCATTAAGTTTAAGTTCCAATTATGGCTACCCCCGCCCGACAGGTATATTCCTATCCTGTAAGGAAATCTATTAAAGGGTTATCTATCCTCAAGGAAGATCGTGGGCTATTAAGTCTAAGGCTGAAACCTAAAATCCCTATGTCTAGTTCATTTTAGATTTACCACATCAATTTTATTAATGATCAGACAACAAGAAGCATTAAGTTTAAGACTAATAAATAAACCTTTAAATTACCCAAACTATAAAAAACCCTTATAAACGGTGATATTAGAATTCATCACAACCCCAAATAATAACACATAACTAGGGCTAGTAAAAACTTAAAAGTAAAAGACATAAAAAAAAAATGCTGAAAGTAATGCGGTAAAGTAAAAGCTGAAAAGTAAATTACAATAAAATAAAATGCTAAGGTAAAAGGAATTACTTTTACTACTACTAATTTAGATATCTCCCATAAAATAATATATAAACTTGTGATTTATTTTACCAACGACCAATCTGGCGGTATCCTGATTAAGTCAAATTAAGTCCAACCAGCCATATAGGCGGTAATATTTGTCCATAATCCAGCCATAAGGCGGTACCAAAATAAATTTACCAACCGACCAATCTGGCGGTATCCTTGATTAGTCAGGTTTAAACCAGATTAAATTGAATTGCCAACCGACCAATATAGCGGTATCCTTTTAATCAGTATTTTAAATAGTGAATATATTATTTTTAAGGGAGATTAATCTAAATAGTAACAGTAAAAGAATTACCTTTCACCCTAGCTTGGGAAATTACCTCCTCATTACTGAAAAGTAAAAACTGAAAAATTAAAGAAAGAAAAAGTTGTGCGTAAAAGTAAATTGCGGAAAGTAAAAACTGAAAAGTAAAGAAAAGAAAGTGCGAAACTGAAAATTAATTACTGAAAACTAAAAATAAACAAACTAGATACAATCTTCTTATTTATTCATTAAGAATTTCAAAGAAGAAAGTATGAATTTTACAAATGAAATGGCTTGGTATTTATAGGCAAAATTTTGCCACCATCAAATCATCCATCAAATCTCCACCAAATCCATTATTAATTTCTCCACTAATTACTCCACCAAATCCATAATTGCTCCACTAATTGCTTATCTTGTTTGGTGTTGATTTGATAATTTTTATTAATTATTAATTAATTAATATTTTGCTTTGAAAATGATTGATAATGACTTTTAATAATTACACTCCACACACTTCTGGATGGTTCATCAATTTCGGTCATGAAATCATCAGAATTCGAAAATATTTTCTCTTTCAAAGTTGTAGATCTTTGAGTCTTCTTTAATCTGGAACTTGAATCAGCTCAATCCGATATCTGAGTAAAAAGTTATGCCCAAAATACGACAGATGCACAAAACTGGAATTTCCAAAACTGCACTTCGTCAAAACGCCCTTTCAAGTTTCCAATCTCCAAAATTAATATATCAAGTCCAATAATTGCCCTTATTTGACCCATATTTCATCCTAAATGATTTCATTGAGACCCGATATTATTTTATCTGCAAAATAAACTAAAACACATCAAAACATTCATCAAACCCGAGAAACTAAACAAAATATTAAGTTAAAGGGGCGGTAAATATTGATATATTTTCCGCTCATCACCAACAACCAAAACTTGGACAATACAATGAACAGTAACAAAGCTTCTTGATTCAAACACATCTTCGACAGACATAGGCCTTGACTTGGCCAACAAACCAATGTCGTCTTAGATCTTAAGTGAGAATCACTCAATTGAAGAAAAAACGCTTAATATTGTTTGAGGGGTTTCGCGTGCAAATTGGCAACCAATTTATTATCTTTGTTAAGGTTATATCATACACCCTTAAAAAGGCATTCTAAACACATAATAAGCGCATATGTAAAAAAATGAATATGCGGATGGATACTTTACACATTGATCCTATATCAAATCCTCAATTCTCTCTCCTTGCTAGCACAAGTATTTCATTCTACCCGTTACACACACTTCTAAAGAAACCTCATTTTTACATTGAGGGGAATAGGTGAGAAGAGAATACAAAGATAGAGAGGTAATAAGGCTGGACACGCATGTCCAATTAATAATCAAATTTATTACAACAATTCTAAAATTGCCCCCCATTAAATCACCGATATACATTATCATGCATCGCAACCATGTATCACCAAGCATGTTATCAATCAATCTAATCCAATAATTAATCTGATAATTAGTGATCATCCAATGTTCAAAAACAATGATTTGATTTTGCTCGAGTCAAACTCGTTTTGCGAATAAGTACTTAAAGTACGAATTCTCGAATTAAATTAAACTACACAATTAAATCCAATTCAATTTGTATTTAATTCTAATTCGCTATTTAATTACAAATTAAATACTACACTTTATTAATAAACCTTTTACGACTTAAATTCCAAATTTAATCGTTACGGGTCTCAAAGCCCGTTTAACGTCCAACGTTAATTTAATTAAAGTCCAATTGGCTTTTAATTAATTTCTTAAGGCGTGGACTTTTGGTCAACTCGGGTCGAACCCAATAACCAAAGTCCAATCCAGGAGTTACCCCATAAGCCTAGAAATCAATTTTGGCCCATTAGGCCCAATTAAATTTTAAAGGTCCATTAAGTCGCATTTGGGCTTTATGGATGCGGTTTTGGGCCCAATTGGATCCAACAAATTTAGCATAAACCCAACTTAGTACAACCAAGCCCAATAAGTCCAATTACAACACTTAAGCCCAATTTCACAAAATAGGCCCAATATAATTAAATTACAAAAATTCCAATTTTCCCAATTTAATTACATAAAGTGTATTACATAATTAATTACCCAATTAACATTTCTAAAACATCAATTAGCACTAATTAATCATGCCATTAACATTAAAACATGTCCAACACATTTTAATCAAAAATCAAACCCATTCATGCTTCTTTATGTCTCGGCAATATTGGGGATTTTATGTCCGATTCGAATTCAATCCAATTAATTCCGTAATCGACATTAAATCAACATCCCGAATGATTTCCAACACATCCAATGATCAAAAAATCAAAAAATCACCAAGACAAAATAGGGCGTTATATTCGGCCAACACCAAAATTTTGGGCAAATTTGTTCCAAACAATTTTTAATCAAATTGATCCAATCAATCATCAATTAAAACACATTTAAGCATACTAATTCATCCAATTTCATTATACATGCTCAAAATCAAGTTTATCCAAATTTTAAGCCCTAAACATTTTCATGCTTTTCCTTGCTCATGATGCCATTGATGGAGTTTACTAAGGTCCCAATGATCAATAAATCAAGCATGAACATGTGTGAATAACATCGAGAAGTCGCGGAATACTTACATCGAGCGGTTGAGCGACGCTTTGGGCAATAAAAATTCTATTTTCTGCCTCTGTTATTCGGCAGTGAGCTGCTGTGACAGTTCACTGAGTTGCGGCCATTTGAGCTCATTCGTCAAGCTCCAAGCTTTGTCGAATGGTTCCCGGCTCATGGGTGGACTTCCCTATCACCTTCGCATGATCCCGGAGTGTGCTAGCACTCTTGATTTTGCCATAAAATCACACTTGCTTCCCTTCTAATTTCGATTCTGCCCAGCAGAAAATAAAACCAGAAAAGCTCAGCCCTTGGGCGTGAGAAAGATGAAGAGAATGAGAAGAATTGGCTTCCAATTCGTGTAAAGAGAGAGAGAAGAAAGTTGTGTATATAAGCTTATTTAATTTCCAAAATCAAATAATAAACATATACCAAAAATGTGTAAAAGCTTTCTAAAAGTTAACTTACAAATTTTTGGCTCCAAAAGCATTAAATGCTTTCTATCAACTCTCACCAAATCACATCAATCAATCAATGGTCACATCACTCAAAGTGACATGATTTGACGCTTGATGTGACGCTAGATGCGACTAGCGATTTGACGCTCGATTTGACTTGCGTGCCGCACTCAAATTCGAAATGCGAATGCGCTCGCAAATAATCCCGGGCTCGGGTTCGCTAATTCCAAATTAACGAATTTTCCGTTGCATCGTAATTAAATGATTACGCCTAGTGAAGTCACTATTCACGTCGCTTACGAAGTAATTCTAAATTAATTCGTTCGTCCGAATTAAAATCTAATTTTAATTCCCATCGAAATCCAATTTCGTTTAATATATATAATATATTAATCGATTAATTCCAAATTAATCGTTCTCTCTCTTTAAATGATATTTTATCCCAGATAAAATATCTCCGCAATTAATCCCAGATTAATTTTCTCTCTCTTCTAATTAATCCCAGATTAATTAAGAGTGCGAGTCATACGTCATCGGTGAATCTTTGGGAAGCGACCCATGAGATCCCCGGATATGTTGGCAGTAAATTCGGTCGTCGGACTATCCGAACACGTAAGTACCTCATACTACGTTTATACCGATTTACAAGACAATGTTGGCCTCTAGCAAAGCGCCATGCCTACCCAATTCTCCAGAAATATCCTTACAGGAATAAATGATCTGTATCAGGTGTAGTATACATAGTATTGCGTATTTATGTCCAGTATCGGATGATCACATGCAAAGCCTGGGGCTGGTACAGTGTCTGCCCCGTACGAAGCATATATCGGATAACAAGCAACTAGTCTCTTTAATATCGGATAATCATGACCAAGTCATATTATCCCGATGGTTGCAACCTTTTTAGAGAACCAGTTCTGTATCCATGCGCGATCATCATCTCCATATGACTGGAGTGACACTTCCGTCTTGACATCACACCCAACACACTACGATTCTCAATATACCCAGCATAGGCGTACAGAGAACCTGTTAAATTCCTGGACGACCGCAACCAAAGTATATTGATTGTCGCAAGTATTAGCGGTGTAAGTCTCAGGTTAAGACCAAATACACCTACCCTGATTTCGGACTTCCATAGACACATAGTCATACTACCAATGGAATTCTGAGGGGGTCTATCCAGAGCGAAGCTGTTTCCCGTACCATCGGTAAAACAAAACCTCCTATTACACTTGCATGAGTATCCTATACCCAAATATATGAGAACTATGTCATTGTGCCCTCACAACGCGCACAAGTGTAATACTAGTCTTTTACGCATTCATCGATGTCCAATCTCGATAATGATCTGACTATGGATGTTTAATGATTTATCCTTCGTGGACTGATACTGTCTCATATCATTATCAATCCAGGAACAAATCACAAGGACCTCCTATCATTTATATATCTAGGTGATCTAATCACAAATGATAAGAGTGCAATCTCCTTTGTCACATAGTTAATTTGTACAACAACACCATGATCTGTACAAATAGTGACGCTATGGGTCATAATTGTCCAACAAAATACCGTTGACCTCCTCTTGTGGAACACATTGTCTCAGTAGTTGATCAATACAACGTTTGAACAGGTACGGCTTATCCCATACATAGTGTTTGACTTCTTTGAAAAACTTCTTTTGCTGAGTTGTCCATTCCAACAGTTATTTTCCTGATACAATGAAGTTGACATAGTCATTTTCCTGGAAAAGTTTCTTTGATTGACATTTCTTTGCCAGTTGTTTCTCCATTCTCGAGCCTCGATAAATGATCTGCCACTTGGTTTTCTGTCTCTTTTCTGTCTTTGATCTCCACGTCAAATTCTTGCAGAAGAAATATCCAGCAGATAGGAGCGGAATTTGTCAAAAGCGTACACAATTGCGAGCAACTCATTTTCAGTGGTTGTGTAGTTGAGTTGAGCTTCATTCAAAGTTCTGCTGGAGTAGTAAATAGTGTAGAAAATCTTTACTTTGCATTGTCCCAAAACTGCACCTACATCAAAATCACTAGCGTCACACATTACCTCAAATGGAAGGGTCCAGTCTGGTGCTACAATGATAGGAGCAGAAACCAACTTCTGTTTTAGGATCTCAAAAGCTTCCTTGAATTCTTTGGTGAAGTTTGAAAGGCACATCCTTCTCCAGAAGATTGCACAGAGGTTTAGCAATCTTGGAAAAGTCTTTAATAAATCTCATGTAAAAACATGCATATCCAAGAAAGCTATGAATCCCTTTGATTGATGTCGGTGGAGGTAGTATTTCAATTGTTTCAATCTTTGCTTTGTCTACCTCGATTCCCTTTTGTGAGATCCGGTGTCCAAGAACAATGCCATCCTGCACCATGAAAAGGCATTTCTCCCAATTGAGTACCATGTTGGTATCTTTGCATCATTGTAATACATGTTCCAGATTTTGCAAGCAGTGTTCAAAAGAGTTTCCAAACACATAGAAGTCATCCATAAACACCTCCATACTCTGTTCCAGCATGTCTGAGAAGATAGCCATCATGCAACGCTGAAATATGGCATGAGCATTACATAGTCCAAATGGCATCCTGCGGAATGCAAAACTACCATAGGGACATGTAAAAGTGGTTTTCTCCTGATCTTCTAGGGCGATGGAAATCTGATTGTACCCCGAATATCCGTCTAGCATCTGATCAATGAATGGCAGCGGAAAATGGTCTTTCATTATTGCTTTGTTCAGCTTCTGGTAGTCCATACAAACTCTCCATCCAGTCACAGTTCTTGTTGGAATCAGCTCGTTCTTTTCATTTGTGACTACAATTATTCCTCATTTCTTTGGTACACACTGCATAGGACTCACCCAAGTGCTGTCTGAGATGGGGTAAATGATTCCAGCATCCAACCATTTGATTATTTATTTCTTTACGACTTCCTTCATGATTTGATTGAGTCTTCGTTGATGCTCCACTGTGGGTTTGTACTCATCGTTCATCAGAATCTTGTGCATGCAAAATGATGGACTAATGCCTCGAATGTATGCTATAGTCCAGCCAATGGCTCTCTTGTGCTCTCGTAACACTCTCAGTAACTTTTCTTCATGTTCCAATGTTAGTGAATAAGAAATAATAACAGGTAATTCAGAAGATTTTCCAAGAAATGCATATATGAGATGGCTCGGAAGTAACTTCAGCTCCAGTTGTGGTGGTTCTTCAATCGAAGGCTTGATTCGATCTTTCTTTGGGAGTTCCAGACTTTCAATTGGTGGTGTTGGTTTGAAACGAAATGGCTTGTCAAGATAGTTGATACATTCCAGAATCTCAGCATCAAGCTCGCTGTCAGTCATGTTGGTGATGCAAGCTTCAAGTTTGTCCATGGGAGCTGTATCAGTATCTTGGATGAGACTATCAACAACATCAATTCTGAAACATTCTTCCTCATTTTCATCGCTAGGGAATTTCATGGCTTTGAAAAAATTTAAAGTAACTTCTTGGTCCTGAACTTTCATGGTTAGTTCTCCTTTTTGTAACATCAATCACAGTTCGACCTGTAGCCAAAAATGGTCTCCCAAGGATAATAGGTACATCTTTGTCTTCTTCCATGTCAAGGATAATGAAATCTGCTAGGAGAATGAGTTTATAACCTTTGACCAGCACATCTTCAACGAATCCTCTCAGAAATGTGAGCATTCTATCAACAAGTTGCAGCGAGACTGAGGTAGGCATTGCTTTTCCAATTTGTAGTTTTCTGTAAATAGAAAAATGCATTAAATTAACACTTGCATCTAAATCACATAAAGCCTTACCGATGTAATATTCTCCAATGGTGCATGGAATAGTGAAACTGCCAGGATCTTTCAACTTCGGGGGAAGTTTCCTCTGAATGATGGCACTGCTTTCTTCCGTCAATGCTACTGTCTCGTAATCTCTCAATCTCCGTTTTCATGAAAGAATGTCTTTCATGAATTTGACGTAGCTGGGCATTTCTTCCAAGGCTTCTGCGAATGGAATGTTGATATGCAGCTTTTTGAACACCTCCAGGAATGGAGCAAACTGCTTGTCCAATTTGTTTTTCTGAAGACGCTGAGGATAATGTGGAGGTGAAGTGATTTGATCTTTTTCTTTTGCTTCTTTTTCTTTTGCTTCCTTTTGAATTTCTTCAATAGTTGCCTTGATTCCAACATCTTTGTTGATCTCAGTACCACTTTTCAAAGTAATGGCTTGACATTGTTCATTCCCTCAGTTCCTTGGATTCGGTTCTGTGTTGCTGGGAAGATTTCCTGACGGTCTGTAACTCTGGGCATTGGCCAGTTGTCTAATTTGATTCTCCAATGCTTTTATGGAAGCAGATTGGCTTTGAAAAATAGCATCATATGCTGCTTGTTTCTTTTTTAATATTTCTGCAACCCATTCTTTCATTTCTGGTTCTTTTTCAAATTCCTGGCCTTTGTTCTGTTGCTGGAATCCAGGTGGTGGATAGTTCTTTTGCCCTGAATTGTTGCTCCATGAAAAAATGGGACGATTCCTCCACTCTGGGTTGTAGGTGTTGGAATATGGATTGTTTCACTGTCTGTTGAAATTTTTGACAAAATTCACCGTTTCTTCAAGTTGGTTTAGTTCTGGTACTCCTCCATACGGTGAACTTGTGGCTCCAATATTGCCTTGCATACCGAGAGTCTCCATGAATTTACATATCTGATCTAGCTTGGCATTGACTGCTGAGTTGGCTCCAACTTCATAAATTCCAACAATTCTTTGGATTATGTTCCTTTCTATTGGCCACAAGGAATTGTTGTTTGCCATTTCTTCAATTAGGGCTCAAGCTTGATCTTCTCCTTTTTCCATCAAAGCTCCTCCAGCAGCAGCGTCAATTGTGGTTCTCATTAGTCCAGAAAGTCCATTATAGAATGTTTGGACTTGAAGCCATTTTGGAATCTCATGGCGAGGACATTTTCGGAGCAAATCTTTGTACCTTTCCCAAGCATCGTAGAGAGCTTCCGAGTCTTGTTGTACAAATGATGTCATATCATTCCTCAGCTTTCCAGTTCTGGCTGGTGGAAAGTACTTTGCAAGAAATTTGGTGGCTAGAGTGTTCCAAGTTGTGATGGAACCTGCTGGTAGTGAATGTAGCCAAGCTTTTGCTCTGTCTTTCAAGGAATATGGGAAAACACGCAGTCTCATTTCTTCTTCAGCTCCTCGTTGTAATTGAAAGTGTCGTAAACTTCCAGGAAGTTGCTGATGTGGGCATTAAGATCTTCAGTTTCATTCCCCCTAAACTGAACTGACTGCTGAATCATCTGAATGCATGTTTTGATGTCATACGCATTTACTGGTAAGAGAGGAAGTACAATACAGGAAATGAAGCCGTCTACCATCGGAATGGTTCTGTCGCGAATGGGTATTGGTGGTGCAACTTCCAAAGATTCAGGTTCCATGTTGACTAAAGCTTCTTGGCCTTCTCGCCTTTCCCTTCTCAACTGTCTGATGTTCTTTCAATTTCCGGGTCAAGTGGTCGGAGTTCAAAGCTTCTGGTTCGTCTCATGTAGTTTCTGAGAACCTGAAACACAAGAAAACAAAAACAATAAGTAAAAAAAAAATTAGATACAAGTAACGTATCTAACCCCAAAACTAATAATGAAAGATAAATAAGTCCCCGGCAACGGCGCCAAAAACTTGACCGGCGTAATCACGCGCATATAACGCAAGCGCACGTATCGTTCAAGTAGTATAAAAAGTATCGATCCCATGAGGACTTAATACCTAATCTATTAATTTTATAAGGTCAAATGATTACTAGTATCTAACAGGTTGATTGATTGATTTGAAATGGTGATGATTTTAAACTTAAAAACAATTAATAAAAAATTACTCAAAATTAAATTAAATAAAATTCAATATTAAGAAACTATCCAGGGTTGTGAATCTTTCCAATATCTTTTAAAAAATGAAGTGGTTATTTCATGTTTATGTAATATATCGGTTTACTAACTTGGAATACGAAATTATGAAAAAGCCTCTGTCGATGGTCAGATGCAATACCCAGTATAACCCAATTGAACCATATGTCTATGTCAATCAAATTACATGGATTCATTAAGATTAAGTTCCAATTGTGGCTACCCCCCCACCCCGCCCGACAGGTATATGTCTATCCTGTAAGGAAATCTATTAAAGGGTTATCTATCCTCAAGGAAGATCGTGGGCTACCAAGTCCAAGGCTGAAACCTAAAATTCATTTGTCAAGTTTATTTTAGATTTACCAGATCAATCTTATTAATGGCCAGTTAACAAGACGCATTAAGCTTAAGACTTAATAAGTAAACCTTTAAATTACCCAAACTATAAAATAACCCATTATAAACCGGTGATATTAAAATTCATCACACCCCAGATATTAAAATTCATCACAACCCCAGATAACTAACTTAGTTACGACACATAACTAGGGCTAGTAAAAACTTAAAAATAAAAGACATAAAGTAAAATGTTGAAAAGTAAATTCGGTAAAGTAAATACTGAAAAGTAAAATTACAATAAAATAAAATGTTAGGGTTAAAGGATCCACATTTACCACTACTACTTTAGATAGCTCCATTAATATAATATTTTAACTTGTGATGATATTACCAACCAGCCATATAGGCGGTAACCTGATTAAGTCAAATTAAGTCCAACCAGCCATAAATGTGGTATCAATATTTGTCCATAATCCAGCCATATAGGCGGAAATTACCAACCGACCAATCAGGCGGTATCCATGCTTAGTCAGATTAAAACCAGTTTATAATTGATTATCAACCGACCAATATAGCGGTATCCTTGTTAAGTCAAATTTTAAATAGTGACATGGCGATGATGTGGTAATGACGTGGCGACACGTGGCGATAGTGATTGTTGGCACCGTAGGATTACGACACGTGGCGCACTGTGATTGGCTGATGATGACGTGGACGCCAAGAGGCAAGCTGACTCGGTATTTGACTCGGTCTTCTGATGACGTGGTGATGACGTGGATGACACGTGGTGATGGCGATTGTCAGCACCATATGATGATGACATGTGGCATGGAGCACGTTAGCATGATCGGCTGTGATGTTGACACGTGGCACGGCGCACGTTAGCAGATTCAGTCATGTTAGCAAAGTCAAACTTCTCAGATTCTGACATGTGTCCCCGGCG
Source organism: Zanthoxylum bungeanum (assembly GCA_019454045.1). NCBI lineage: Eukaryota > Viridiplantae > Streptophyta > Magnoliopsida > Sapindales > Rutaceae > Zanthoxylum > Zanthoxylum bungeanum. The sequence continues at coordinate 140,986 of SKCR01038360.1, forward strand.
CATGTTAGCATGAGGCGACGCACGTTAGACGTCACGACACGGGAAGCGTGTCGTGACGCGTCGAATGACGATTTTACCCTTTTGTCCGTTTTTCACTGTTTTGGCCCCCAAATCACCTCCAGAGAGTCCTGAAACTTTATTTATCTACAAAATATCACAAAACGCATCAAAATATTCACAAAACTCAAGAAACTATACAAAATATTAGGTCAAATGTGTGGGAAATAGTGATACATTTACCACTCATCATTGAGTTATGTACATTCATTTATAAGTGTGCCATGAAAAAATGTATTGTTGACATCTAATTGATGTAAGGACCAACAGTGGGCAACAACTAGACTTAACATGATTCTAACGATGGTTAGTTTAATATTCGGACTCAAGGTTTCCGTAAAATCAATACCAAGTCATTGATGAAACCCTTTGATTATGAGACGAGCCTTATAACAATCATGGTGCCATCTGAATTTTGTATTATACGAAACACCCGTTTACATCCAATAAGATTTTGATGATAAATCAAAATAATAGCATGCACTTTGAGAGAAATAGTAGCCAAACAATATACATGGCTTGGATTTGAATGCAAATTTATTAGTTATGTATGGCCGAAGCCAAAAGTAGCAGAGGCACCTACAAATACGTAAGTTATGAAAATTTTAGGATAATGTGAAATAGCTTTTCATATTATGATATGAGAGACAGATTAGACTTAGATATATGGTTAATTAGATACACAACTGTCATAAATGCATAAGGTTAGTAAGTTTGCGGAACATGACATGATGTAATAATGTAAATCTTGTTTCAGTAACGTGCCTATGTCTACGTTCAGCAAATCCATTATATGAAAGAGTGTGTGGTGGTGACGTAAGGTGGGAAATACCACTCAAAGCTATATAGTCTTTCATAGCAAGAAATTCACCTCAATTATCAGTATATATGCAAGTGATTAGAGTATTAAAAAATTTCTCAACAAGGAATTTAAACTTGACAAAAACATTAAACACATCTGATTTTCGTTTCAACGAATAGAATCAAATATATTTTGAAAAATAATCAATGAAAAAAGACATAATATTTAAGACCATTGGTAGAGATAACAAGAGAACACCAGACAATAGAGTAAATTAAACTTACGGGCTTCTCCCTAGCTAGAGACGACTTATGAAATGACAATTTTGTGGCTTTTTTTACGAATATACAAATTGCATTTATTTTTTTTATGTGAACACATAATGGAAAATGAAATGTGTTTAGAGGAAATTAAGTGATCCAAGATTTTGGCCGAGGGATGATCCAGACAGTCAGACAAATGTTTTAATGGTATAGAATGCAATGACCGGTTTGGAAGAAATAGTTTGCCACTCATATAACTCGTCTTTGGTCTTGCCACGCCGGAGCACAGATCTGATCTTCAGGTCTTTCACATAAAACGAGTCCAAATCTTCTGTCCCATCAATTGTGCTCCACTTCGTGCTCCACCAATCAAATTTGGACAACTAATATCTCTCATTAAATGATTATCACAAGTTCTAAGCCTTTTTTCACTAAAGCAAACCTCATTCTATCTGTAATTTTGTATAGCACTACGACCAGCTAGCTAAACTAACTAAAAAAGTAAAATCCCAATTAATAACGACCAAATTTAACCTAAGCAAAATATATATTCTCTAATAAAATGCATACGAGCATAAAGGGCCTCATGAAGTGATCAAAACTCAGACTGCATATCGATAACCAGTATGTTAATTAATTTTAACACGCAATTTTCAATAAAAAATTCCACATGATACATTCAATAAAACATAAACATATAGATTTAGAAAAACCTGAAAATGGTTGAAGAAGATTGTAAAACTAAAACCAAGTTAAGTTGTCTCTGTTATTAAGAACTTATTAGCCTCGTCTCGGTGCTCTACGAAATTTCTTGTGACTAACGTTCTCTCATGATTACTTGATTGCTTCATGTAGAAGTGGTACTCATTTCTTCAAGAACTTGAAAGGAAGAATGATGGAAACTCTCAAGCTCTCAACTTCCGAAGTATGTAAGAATATGATTAATTTTTGGAATACTTGAAATGAACACAAGACCCCCTTTTTATAGGCATGTAATAGTGTCTTTGTGGAAACCATTTTGGTTTAGGGTGTAACCCTCCTAAGGGTTATGCCCATTCCTAATGTCATTTAAAGCGTAGAGATACATACTTTTACTTTAGAGGATATGTCCATTCAAATTTGTGCCATTTCCCATAAGGCACTTGTGGGAACACAGAAATCTGGGGCGACGCATGCTGTCCTAGGCTCGCGGCCTAGTCGGGAGTATGGAGTAGCCATGGGGGACTAAACCGGAGAATGATGGAGTCGCCACCCGGTGTGAACCGGGACAAAGATTTAAGGCCGCACTCACCCCTCGCAAGGGAAGACCTCAAACCGTTGGGTTCGGAATGGTCCCTTACTTATGCCATTTGTAATGAAAGGATTTACATAATAATTTAATCAGGCTTAAGTAACACTTATTCCTAAGAATATCATGCCTCTATATTCACGGGTACAAAATAACACTTATACATACATTTCGCATATATCTCATATCTAAGAACACATGCCTGAAAATACCTCAAAGTAACAATGAACATACAACTTCATTCAGCATATCATATTCATGAAAAACACAAGCATACATAATAATCGCGCAAGCATACATGTGAGCACTTTTCCAAGTGATACGTGGAATTGAATCCCAAGTACAGACCGCATTACCGTCCATTCGGAATCGGCTACGGAATTTATGTCTGGGTTTCCATCCGATATATCACAAGAAATAATACTCCAAAGTCATCATGGCATAGGTATATGAATCGTAATGCGTTAAATCAAGACTAAGGCAATGACGCAACTAATGGAATAAACATGCTTTTCATTATTATGTGCACAAAGATAAGAATGACTATGTGTGGTTCCATAAGAAATCACCTAAGAAACAATTATACATGGCATGTGATGAATATGTCTCAGTTCAGTGTGTTCGCGTTCGTGTAGCGTTCGTAAACACGTTCGAACGGAAATGAAACAGAATGCTCACGTTCGTGTAGCATTCGTAAACGCGTTCGAACGGAAATGAAACAGAATGCTCACATTCGTATGGCGTTTGTTAACGCGTTCGAACGGAAATGAAACAGAATGCTCACATTCGTATGGCGTTCGTGAACGCGTTCGAACAGAAATGAGACCTGATGCATGATAAGGCAAAATGCATACGCGTTCGAGTTGCGTTCGTAGACGCGTTCGAATGGGGACAGATCTGATGCATGAAATTGGACGCAATAAATAAATGGCGAATAGTACAATACGAGGCGCAGCAAAGCATCGTGGTAAAGGGCTTTAACCCTTCCCCATAGGGGATCTTTCATTCCACTTACTAAGCCCATGCGCTCGATCGCATCATGCATACAAACATAAAGACAATCATATCAAAACCAAGTATGCCCGATTGAACACATCTTACATCCAATCCGGACACACATCAACCGGCGCGGCAAAGCATCGTGGTAAAGGGTTTTAACCCCTTCCCCATAAAGGATTTTTCATTCCACTTACTAAGCCCATGCGCTTGATTGAACCATGCATAAAAAGATAAAGACAATAATATCAAACTAAGTATGCCCGATTGAACGTATCTTGCATCCAACCGAACACACATCAACCAGCGCGGCGAAGTAGTATCACAAAGGTGGCCTTTTAAGCTCTTCGTCTCTCGAATAGAGGACCTTTGGACTAACTCACTAAGCCCATGCGCGCGATTGAATCATGCATAAATAAACAACATACAGAATTCAAGTGACGAAAAAATAAACAAACCAAAGCAACACAAGGCAAAAGATAGTGCCGTTTACTCAAGCGGTACGTGGAGTTGTGTCCCAAGTACAGACCGCACTACCGTCCATTCGGATTCGGCTACGGAATTTACGTCTGGGTTTCCATCCTATATACCACAAGAGACGACATTCTTCCATTCATCCAATACCCACAACACACATCATACACAAACAAGATTTAACAAACAAGTAAAATACAATCAAAATAAATAACAAAAATCAAATAAAGATGAGTGTGAAAAGTACCCTCAGGTCTAACCTTTTAAGCCGTCTCTCGGACTCGCGTTTCACGAAGATCGGAAGGGGTAAAGCTCCGTAACTTTTCTGGTTCACTGGTTTGCATTTTCCTTCGCTGTTTTGCCGCTCAAGCTACTGTTTCGAGTCCGTTTTGCTGCTGTTTCCTTGTGGTTTCGCTGCCGTTTCCTCTGTATTCTTTTGCTTACTGTTTTTGGGTGTGTTCTTCCTGTAATTTTCCTGTGTGTTGTGTATGAGCTAGCTAGCTAGGGTTGAGAAGGTTGGTGAAGGGTTCTTTTTATAGGCAAAGGGTTAGGCTTGACAAGGAAATGGATTTGGCTAATTAAAGAGGAATTTGATTTGGTGTTGGATAAGGGAAGTCAAAGATTGAGGGGGGACAAATCTTGGCTAGATAGGGAAGGTTGAATATTTAGTTTATGTTGATTAGGCATACAATATTTTAAGTTTGGGAATAATATATTGGTTGATTGATTTTAACTTGGTATGATTATATTTGATTGGTTTTAATTGGTTAGGATTGATTTTAATTAGGCATATCTTCTTTTTTTAATTTTAGTATATGATATATTCAAATTATTTAAATTAGGCATGATTTTAGTTTAAGTTTGGTAAATGTTTTATTTAATTGGTAAATGGTTTTAAATATTTTATTTAATGTTTAATGTTTAAATTAATATTTATTTATTTAATTTGGGATGTGTTTTATGGGCTTGGTGGGCTAATTGGGCTTGGGTGTGAGGCTAGCAGCAAAACCAGAATTACCGACACCGTTCGAACGCTTCCTCGAACGCGACACGAACGCCCGCAATCTGCCCGACGTTCGAACGAAGTAACGAACGCAGCACTAACGAAGACAGTGAGCTTGTTTATTCTGAATTTCCCCTTCCGATATCCGTTTCCCACGGCTTCCGTGACTCAAAAGGTAGTGCCTCCAAATGAGACTCATCATTGGGTTTCACATGCAAAAATACAATGCCTACAGCACTTCTTAAGGGACACGTCTCTACTACATTTTTACTATATATTAAGAAAATTTCCTACAATTCTCTAATGTTAATGTAGACACTTAAGAGAATTTGCGGTAAATAAAACTGCATCAGAATAGTTATTTTCGCCTTGAACCTTTCCTATAGTAAATGAAAATCGGATTTATTTGGTGAATCAATGACCCATAGTCTTGAACTGTTCCGCCATTGGTGTAAAACCAAGACAATAGACATCACACATCTTTACTTCAACCATTTCCCATTCTACGGTTGTGTTCGGTTTGGCCATGAACATCGGTTCTGGCTTCATCAAGTACTTCAGGGAATCCAGCCTTTAAAATTCTCATGGAAGCGGCCTTACTTCTTACTTGAAATATATGATATATTATGAAAGGTGTTGGAGTTGGGGCTTGGAGCGTCAATCTGAATAATGTATGTTATATTATATTTTATTATTTATTAATAAAATAAATATATTTTCATTTCAAACCTTATTAATGGTAATGTCATTATGCATATTAGATTGATGTATAAATATGTTGAGAATGACATCAACCTTAGAATAGTCATTTAGTAATACTGGACACTGGGTGGTCCGACATTGGGATAATATTACTATTATAAAATATTCTAAAAGTAGATATTCATAGTCGTTGATTTTGAAATACGGTCAAATTCTTATAACCAAAAAGACTAGCACATGTTGTATATTGGAATTGAAGTTCCAATGGTTTAACCCGATGTACCATGAGCTTTGGAAGCTCGTATAGACATGTGGATATTCATTGAAGTGAATACTGTGTGAGATCCTATACACTTAGATTCCATATATTTCAGAGACCTTTCATGATCTGACCGCTAGATGTTCGTTGGATGTTGACCGATGTACTCGTTAATCAAGTGCATATCAAGATAGGATATGTCGACCCGTATGTATACCATAAGGGGTTTAGGAATCCATGTGAGTAAGTGTACGGGTAAAATTTGGGCCAAGGGCATTTCCGATATTTCACCTCAGGCCCAATGTCAGATACAACCCAAAACCCTCCACCATACAATATCCGAACAAGACTTAGGCCAATAGCCCAATTACCTTATCAGACCCTTACACAAAAGAGAGGCTAACCTCTTGATCTGCCAGCTGCCTAACCAACTGAAAAGAAACGTACTCTCCACGATTTTATATATTAAGGAGACCTACCTATGTTAGCCTATAAAAAGAGCCATAATTCAGAAGAAAATGGGGGAGAAGCATTACAACCCTAAGCTAAGTTATTCTCACCAGAATCCTTTGGAACACCGGCCACCGCCCTCACGACAGTCAACAGAAGTCAAGGTAACATCAAGTCTTACTCTTTCATTATTTACAGCTCGTCTTCATTACTGACTTGAGCGTCGGAGTGCCTACGGCACCCACCACACCGGTGGGCAGTAACCTCCACGCTCACTATAACTTTGTTTTGCAAGATCGCCAGTGCCCCCAACCTACAAATTCTCGATTGTAGACCTCAGGTGAAAATCAGCATCCATAATTTGGCGCCTACCGTGGGGCCTTAGCGATTCAACATTTAGGAATGTCGTCTTAACATCCATTTGATGAATGTATAAATCATAAATTGATGTTAAAGCAAACAACACCCTTATAGAAGTGATTCTTGTTACAGGAGCATACGTATCAAAATAGTCAATCCCTTCATTTTGTCTAAAACCTTTAGCAACTAGTTTTGCTTTGAAGGTTTGCACAGAACCATCAGTATTGTACTTTCTTCTAAACACCCATTTGCAACCAATGGGTTTAGAACTGGGAGGTAAATCGACTAAAATCCATGTACCATTTGATAAAAGAGAATCCATTTCATCATTTATTGCCTCTTTCCAGAAAGTAAAATCTCTTGAACTCATAGCATCACTATAAGTTTTAGGATCCCCTTCCAAATTTAAAACAAATGGTATTTTATTTAATACTTCATCTTTATTTCCTTCGACCAAGAAAACTAGTGCTTGTGAAGAGATAAAATCGGGACCTAGGTTCTTCTCTTTTCTAACTCTTTGAGTCCTCCGAGGTTTAGTGGGTGACTCAATAATTTTTTATTTGTTAGAAGAACTAGAATTCATGTTGGTGTCTTGTGTTACCATAGGGTCAGAAATTTCTCTATTTGATTGTGGATTGACGTTTGAGTTATTAAGAAAGCTTGTTTCTAAGAACTCAACATCTCTAGATTCTATAATAACACCAGAATCTAAATCCAGTAATCTATATGCTTTTGAATTTTCTGCATATCTCACAAAGACACTTTTAAGAGCTCTAAGACCCAATTTGGTCCCTTTAGGATCCGGAACCCTATAAAAGGCCAAACAGCCTCATACCCTCAAATAGCCTAAATTAGGCTTTCTATTTTTCAACACTTCATAATGAGAAGTTTTGGTTTTCTTTGAAGGTATTCTGTTATGCACATGGCAAGCTGTTAATAAAGCTTCCCCCCATAAATCATTCCAAGTGGTAGGCAATTTTGCAATTACAGCAGCCACTTGAAGTGGTTCAGACACTTCTACTTTTAAATCTTTGAGTCTAGACACCAAAACAAGTAATTCATCCACTTGATCCATCACAGACTTATTATCTGACATGTGAAATTCAAAAAACTTCATACTAAGAAATATGTCAGCACCTTATTTTACACACATGTATTTATTCTTCATAGCCCTCTAGATTTCTTGTGGGGATTTGATAGAACGAAATAGATCATACATCTGATCAGACAGTGAGTTCAGAATAAATCCTCTACAGTGAACTTCATCTTCTTCACGTTTTTTGTGAGATGCCTTGATTTCCTCTGTGTCTTTATCAGATGGTGCAGGAATCTTTGGCAGATCAGTGCTTAATAAATATGCGACACCCAATTCAGTAAGTAGGAAAATTAATTTGTCTTTCCAGCGAGTGAAATTTGTTCCATCAAAGCGATCCAATTTGAAAACTTCAGGATTAAACATCTTGTTGAAAACAGAATCAGAACCAGAAACAGCAGCCTCCATTATTGATAATTCATTTAAGATTGTTAGAAAAAATGGAACAGAATCAATAAAATAGAGAAGGCTTTGAACGTGTATTCACTGTCCTTAAAGGAATTATGCCCCCACTATGTTGCAACCGGATTAATGGCAATTCCTTCAGGATATACAAAGCCACACAGAATTTCTAGATATCAATTCTATAAATTATCCCAAGAACATATAAAGAATTCGGTTATTGTAATAGAGAGATAGAGAAGAAAATTGGATCCTTTAAGAATAGAAATATATGTATTTATAAAATCTCAAACCTAAAGTCACAACCTTTGGTTAGGACACAACCATACACTTGGAAGTTGGAAGCAGTTTTTTATATTAAATAAAAAACTGTCAAAAGATAAATTCGAAAATAATTAAATTGATTTAATTCAATTCGGAATTAAATTGTAAAATCATAATTATCTCTACCATTTGAGGATATTATGGTAATTATAAGTTTGTAATAATATGTGGTTTTGGCTTGATTTAATTGGATTAAATCAAAATGACAAACATTTAACTAATTCATTTCCTAATCCTTGACTTGATTTATTTGGAGTAAATCAAAGTGGGAGACAATGAAGATTAGTCACACATAATTATACATGTTTAAAAAAATTAGATTAAGCCCACATAAAAGTTGATTACAACTTTTATTAATTAAAAATTGCCTAAGTTTTGCTATAAATAGCAAGCTTTAGGAAGGTTTTAATTAAGAAAGCACAAGCTTGAGAAAGCTAAGTACAAACAAATTCTTAGAGAAATTAGTCTAAGTTAAAGAAGTGTTTAGAGAAGCTTGTGAGGTTTCTATAACATTTCATCTATGAGAAATCAAGATTGGATATTGAAGTGAAGTTTGCTAGCATTGGAAATCAAGATTCGATCTTGAAGTCAAGCTTGCACATCTTGCAGGTTCTCCAACCATTTCAACAAAGAAGAAGTAGATTGGATCTTGCATCAAGCTTGCTAGGAAAGTTTAAACTTCTCTTGAGTTATGAATTATGTATTAGATGCATGATCACATAGCTTAATGTTGAAATAAGGCTAATAAATTGTGTTATGATGTTTTGGAAATATAAACACAATATGCTTGTAATTGAGTCAAAATATTTATGTTAGACATAAACATAAAATTAGAGTTTGGAACTCTAGATTAAAACTTAAAGTTATGGCTACCATTCTAGAATCACTTGACCACCTTTGGGTGACATAGAATTATTTACGAGAGATTTCTTATTGGGATTCTAATTTAGTTTGTGTATTGGATTCAAAATTTACACAATTGTGTATTTAAAATAAATTTATATTTTTGTAAAAATATTTGATATTTTGAAAAACTTGATTTTTATTCTATAACATGTGTTAATGTTGGTTTTGATGTTAAAAATTAATTTTGAGTGTTTTTGAAGTGTTTAGGGAAAATCAGAAGAGATTAAGGTAAAATACCATAATCCCTTCAGCTCACTGGAAAGTGAGCTGAAGGAATTAAGAAAACAAAGAAATAGATTAAAAAAAGAGTTTCAGACTTGTGCACTACAGTGCGCGCGTGCATTGTAGCGCATGTATTTCACGCGCGTCGCGCCCTTGACGCGTGTTGATTTTGTTTTCGCTCGTTCTTGAGCTTCTGGACTCCGATTCAGTTCCGGTTTGTTCCTATACACTCGTAATGGAATATAGTATTTCATTAAATTATTTAAGATTACACCAATACTTGATATTCACGGGTTAGACCCATTTTCGTTGCGTGGGGCATCGATCCGACCCTAGGAGTTCCACAACTGCCCCAACAATATCAAGATTGGATCTTGGGGTGAAGCTTGCTAGCATTGGAATCAAGATTAGATCTTGGAGTCAAGCTTGCAATCCTTGGAAGTTCTCCAACCATTCAACCAAGAGAATGAGATTTGATCTTTGCATCAAGCTTGTTAGGTGAGTTTGAACTTCTTTTAAGCTATGTTCTTTATTAGTGAAATATTTAGTGATGAATTATTTATTGGATGCATGATTACATGGCTTAATATTGAAATAAGGCTAATAGATTGTGTTAGGTTGCTTTGGAAATATAAACACAATATGCTTATTAATTAGGTCAAAGATGTTCATGTTGGACATGGAACAATTAATAAGAGTTTGGAACTGTAGATTAAAAGCTTAGAGCTATGGCTACCATTCTAGAATCAATTGACCACATTTAGGTGAACTAGAATTGTTCATGAGACATTTCTTATTGGGATTCTAAAATTGGTTTATGATTAGATTCAAACAAATGCATATAAGTATTTAGAATATGTGTATGCTAGTTGTATAACATGTGTTGATAGTGGTTATGAAGTTAAAATTGGATTTTAGGTGTATTTGAAGTATTAAGAGAAAATTGGAAGTGTTTAATAATGGTTTGAAGTAGAAAATGCTCATTGTTTAGGGCAGTGCCGCGACTCAGACCCCTGAGCGTCACGATACTGAACATCAGACCTAGGAGCGTCGCGACTCCCAGCCTTCCGAGTCGCGACGCCCTGACGTTCAGCTCTAGCATGCTCTCGGCATTTGGAGCATCCCGACACTCAAGCTCTCGCGTCGTGACGCGTTGAGCTGATACTTACTGAAATTATTTTTCTCTGTTCTGGAGTCTCCGAAGTCCAAATTGGTCCATGTTTTTTCTTACGGACTCGAAATGGAATGTAGTTTTGTATAAAAATATTTTAAAATATATTCATGCTATATATCCATGAGTTAGACCTATTTCCGCTGCGCGGGGCACCGATCCGATCCTATGGGTTCGACAACAATCCCAACAAATAGAACCAAATATATTTTGAAAAATAATCAATGAAAAAAGACATAATATTTAAGACCATCCGTAGAGATAATAAGGGCTTCTCACCAAACTAGAGACGACTCATGAAATGACAATTTATGGCGAAGACACAAATTGCACTTATTTTTATTATGTGAACACAAGTGGACAATGAAATGCGTTTAGAGGAAATTAAGTGATCCAGGATTTTGGGCGAGGGATGGTCCATGCAGTCAGACAGTTGTTTCAATGGTATAGAATGCAATGACCAGTTTGGAAGCAATAGTTGGCCACTCATATAACCCGTCTTTGGTCTTGCCACGCAGACGCAGGAGCACATTTCCGATCTTCAGGTCTTTCACATAAAAACATGTAGGTAAGAATTAAAATGAAACTTAATTAGTGAGACAAAATTGAGATATATATAACAAATTCTTCTTAATGGAAAGAACACATATAATATTAGATAAAACAAAAGGTTTTATTAGTAGAAAGCAGAGAAATGGAATCCGTGTGTGTCACAGGAAGACCTGTATCATCTTCGATCATAACTCTGTCAGGCCCATTATATTCAGAGTGTAATAATAAATTATGTAGATCACTGGTAATATGATGAGAGGCACCAGAGTCCAAAATCCCATCAGAACTGCCAAGGGTGTCGCGAGATTAGCTTGAGGGGCATGATGGCAATACTGAGGTGTCTGCGAGGCGTTGGAGTTTAGAGATAGCCATAGAACATGTTTTATGTGAGGGCAGTTCCTGGCAGAGTGCCCCTGTTGGCCACATAACTGACATGTGTCGCGATAATACCGTGGAGAGTAATTCTGTGAGTGAGGCTGTGGAGGCCGAGTATTTGATGGGCAATACGAATTGTTAAGACTGGTTGAAAATGGTGTTCGGTTCTGGTTTGCATGATGATGGTGCGGTCTGAGGGTTAAACCCAGACTTTTGAATTAGGGGTTGAATGGCAATATTAGCGGTGACATGATTTGGGGATTCTTTGATGCTTTCATGATGCAGTTGTGCCTCAAACGTGATCAATTTTTCATGGAGTTCATCAAAGGATATAAAGACTTCATGAGCTCGAATGGCTAAGCTGAGTGAGGAAAATTCTTCTCCAAGTCGAGCGAGAATCTTATCAGCGAGGAGATTTGGGCCTAGTGGGTCATTCACCATCGATAAGGTATCAGAGACGGACTTTACATACTACATATATTCTGTTACTGAGTTGTTATTCTTATGAAGACGATCGGTTAGTCTTGAAACATGCATAAGCTGTCCTCAAGATAGAGTCGCATAAGTATGAAGAGAGTTCCATGCGTCTTAAGCTGTTCTGGATGTTGCAATGAATGGTATAAGAGAGGAAGATAATGAACCAAGGATGGCATTAAGGAGCTACTGGTCCTGACAAATCGACATAGAATGCGCCAAGTTAGAGATAGGTCCACTAGCAAAAGGAATAGTAGGTGGAGGACGTGAAAGCGATCCATCAATGTCGCCGACTAGTTAGTTTTGTATCCTATGAGAAGAGTATGAAACTGCTGATATCAAGAGGAGTAATTTGTTTGTGTAAGTTTGATCGGGCACTGGGCAAAGACATGAAATAGAGTCGGGATTCCAAATAATTTTATTTGAGATATAAAATAAAGATTCCGAAAGAAAAAATTATTTTGAATTCAGACTCGATTTTTTATTTAGGATATAAAATTATTTTAAATCTCATCGAAATTCAGGATTTTACAAATCACCTTTTTAGGTAAGTTATTATTTTGTATGTTAAAAAAAACTTAATCCGGACCCTCTCATAGAAATCACTTGGACAAAAGTGGCAATAATTGCTCAACTATGGACAAAAATAATGACTTTGGTAGTGACGTGACGTGGTCGGAGTCATGATGAGTATGGTGAAATAACCAATCGTTTTTAGTCAAGTTCTTCAAATATTTTATGAAAATTTAACAAATAATTTTTTTATTATCAAATTCTTTACCTAAGAATAATATAATTTACTCAAACTGAAAAACATGAAATTTTGAGACATTATTAGAGTAGCAAGTGTGAATTTTTTTTTTTTTTTTAAGTGTTATAAATTTTATCGTCAAATCATTCGATTTGGACTTAAACGAAACATGTAAAATTCTCAACTATCCCAGACTCTTATAAAAATATACTTTCTATACTCAAACTCATGGCAAGTGTGATGTTGTATGTGTCAATTCAACTTTTTTAATGCAAAAATGATAACCTTACCCACATCATTACTTACACTTATCCGAACCCTCTCAATGTAACTACAGTGAATTATTGTAGCTCACTGTAGCTACAGTAAGAAAATTGGGATAAGTGTAAGTAAGAATGTGAATAAGTATATCATTATTCTTTTTAATGAGGTTACTAGTGATAGATAGGTGTCTGTATTTTTCACCATTTATTTTAATTAATTTTTTTTTTTAGTTTCATATCAAAAATATTGATCCACAAAAGTTAGTAAAAAAAATAATTTTAAAATATAAAAATTAATTAAAATTATTTATCTTATGATTAAATATTATTTATTTTTTAGTGATTTTATGTTAATTTTTATTCTATTTTTTTATGGACATATGGGTTCAAATACTACCATACGACCGCCAGCAACATTTTATCTGCATAAATAAAAGCTATAGCCAGTGTTGATTTTCAAGCTACCATAAAATCTACACTCTCCAAAAACATCCTTCAATGGCAGCTGCTGAAGTAGAATGGCCCAATCGGCTAACAGAACTGCAAAGAAAAATCAATATTAGGCCAACATTATTAACCGAGACCGCCGGTAATAGCTCTTGTTGCATCTTCAGAGTCCCTCAAAGCCTAGTGGAGATAAACGAGAAGGCTTACAAGCCCCGTATAGTTTCCATCGGCCCTTACCATCACGGCCAAGAACATCTCAGGATGATCGAAGAGCACAAATGGCGATATCTTCGCCAGCTTCTTGGTCGAAAACCAGAAGATGATGATACCCTCAGCCTCTGCTTCCAAACTGTTGCTTCTTTAGAGGCCGATATAAAAGATTGTTATTCGGAGTCTAATGATCATCAGTTCAGCAGCCACCAGTTCGTTGAAATGATGGTTCTTGACGGTTGCTTTATCATTGAACTATTTTGCAAATTAACTGGGTTAGTTCCTAGAGACCCGAGTGATCCAATCTTTACAATGAAATGGGTGATCCCTTTTCTTATGCGGGATCTTCTTAAATTAGAAAACCAAATACCCTTCTTTGTTCTTCAAATTTTGTTTCAAATATTAGTACCAGATTCAAGTATCTCTTTAGCTCGCCTCACTTTGGAATTCTTCAGTTACACGATAGAAAGGCCAGCTTCAGTACTAAACAAAGCCGATTCTTTTGATGGGAATCACTTGCTTGATTCAGTCCGTTTGAGTTTCCGTCCACCGGCTAATCAAGAAAGTCATAGGCGGGACACATTCCTCCGATTCATTCAGCCGGCGGAGAAGCTTCATCGAGCTGGAATCAAGTTCATGACAAGGAACCGCAGAGAGAGTTTCTTGGACATCAAATTCACCAACGGGGTTCTCAAGATCCCTCCATTATCAATGGATGATTTCATAAGTTCTTTTTTTCTCAATTGTGTTGCTTTTGAACAATGTTATGGTGATCACTGCCCTTATAAGTACATGACCGATTATGCTACTTTCATGGGTTGTTTGATTCACTCTCCTACTGATGCAGGGTTCCTTTGTGACTACAAAATTATTGAGAATTGTTTTGGTACAGATGAGGAAGTTGCTTGTTTCTTCTCTAATGTGGGAAAAGATGTGGCGTTTGATATAAGGAGGAGCTACCTTTCCAAGTTGATTGAGGATGTGAATGAGTATTATTGGAATGATTGGCATGTGAGATGGGCCAGCCTTAGGCACAAGTATTTTGACTCTCCATGGTCGGGCATTTCAGTACTCGCTGCCATCTTCCTACTGATACTCACCACGATTCAGGCTGCCTTTGCTGTGATTGCATATCTTCGTCCTCCTCATAATTGAGTAGTGCTGATCACTGTAGCTATAGATAATGTTCAATCCAAGAAGTGTGCTTTACTTAATAAAATTATTGTATGGATATGACTGCTTATATTGTCATTCTTGAACCCTAAACCGAGGGAGCCCTAGTGAACTAGCGAAAATTATATTATGTGTCGGGTGTATATGTCATCTCTCTCATAATAGGCGGGCCTCATAATTGTGTGGGGCCCGCCTACTATGAAAGAGATAACATATACACCGACACATAATATACCACCTCGTGAACTAGGCCGCACTTTACTATTGTGCTTCAATGTGTGGAACATGTGCGTTATTAACTTATTATTCATGTGGCTGCAAACTTAAATGCATGGTCATGTGGCTACATAGAGTTGTTCATATCCATGTACTATTTTTATTATTGTGAACAAATATTGTACTATTCAGGGGCAGAGTAATTTAAATTATATAATAATCAAATCCGTAGGCCCGAAGAAAATTTATTATTCGGAATCAGTAACTTTGACACTTTACCTAAATAATTAAATACTTTTTTTTTTAAAACTTTAAATGTTAATTCTTATTATAAAGATATGGTTGGAATTAGAAACCTTATCATTAAACCTTTTTTTTTTTTTATGTTTGGAAATGTTGAAAACTCCGCTGTCAAATTACTCATTTTGAATTTAAATAGAGCAGATAAAATTTCCGATTATCCTAAGCTCTTACAAAAAAATATATCAACTGGACTCGAATCCAAAACCTAATAATCAAGTTTTAAGTCATTTGTCTTGTCATTAAACACTAATTATTATTTTTCATTATTATTACTGGTGATCGCAAACACCATTATTTTTAAACATATAGACTGAAAATAAATTCTCATTCCACCACCATTATTTTACTGATTATCTTAAGTTCTAAACCTTTTTTCAATAAAGCAAACCTCATTCTATTTGTAATTTTGTATAGCACTACGACCAGCTAGCTAAACTAACTAAAAAAGTAAAATCCCAATTAATAACGACCAAATTTAACCTAAGCAAAACATACATTCTCTAATAAAATGCATACGAGCATAAAGGGCCTCATGAAGTGATCAAAACTGACTGCATATCGATAGCCAGTATGTGTTATTAATTAATTTTAACACGCGATTTTCAATTAAATTTTTCATATCATACATTCTATAAAACATAAACATATAGATTTAGGAAAACCTGAAAATGGTTTAAAAAGATTGTAAAATTAAAACCAAGTTAAGTGGTCTCTGTCCTTAAGATCTTATTAGCCTCGTCTCGGTGCTCTACGGATTTCTTGTGGTTAACGTTATCTCATGATTACTTGATTGCTTCATGTACAGGGGGTACTGATGAGTGGTAAATCTATCACTATTTCCCACTCATTGAACCTTATATTTTGTATAGTTTCTTGAGTCTTGTGAATATTTTGATGTGTTTTGTGTTATTTTGTAGATAAATAAAGTTTCAGGACATTCTGGAGGTGATTTGGAGCAAAACTGTGAAAATTGGCAAAAAAGGGCATTTTGGTAATTTACCGCGTCGCGACGCCTAACATGCACCGGAGTCTGCTAACGTGCGCCGGGTCAACGGGTCAGAATTTGTGAAGTTTGACTTTGCTAATGTGCGCCGTGCCACGTGTCACCATCACAGAAGATTTGCTAACTTGCGCCTGCCACGTGTCATCATCCTACGATGCCGACAATCATCATCTATGCTATCTTGCGCCGTGCCACGTGTCGACATCAAAATGGACTTGCTAATGTGCGCCGGTGCCACGTGTCGCGATCTAACGCTGCCGACAATCGCCCTCAGCGTGACGTAAGCAATGACGTCATGAACAGTGCCACGTCATCGGATAAGAATCTGAGCCGGTGAATCAGCAAGTGACACGTGTCACTGTAGCTGGCGTCGCGACGCTGAACCCTTTGGCGTCGCGACGCGGGACCCCTATCCGCGCCTATAAATTGAGCTCGAGATTTCAGAATTTGTTGTATCTTCCTCTCTCTTTAATTCTTTCTAAAGAGAGAGTTTCTCTCTCTAGATTCTTTAAGTTTTTAGTTTTTTTTTTTAGTTTTGTAAATAATTTTAATTACGTTCTGTAGTAATAATAATTTTACTTTTGAATAGTAATAGTAATTTATTTTTACCTTTTACTTTTTACAGTTTTTACTATTTACCATGAGGAGGGAATTTCTCCAGCTAGGGTGAAAGGTAATTCTTTTACTGTTACTATTTAGATTAATCTCCCTTAAAAATAATATATTCACTATTTAAAATATTGACTTAATCAGGATACCGCCAGATTGGTCGGTTGGTAATGAAATATTAATTCCGCCTTTATGGCTGGTTATTTTGGTTCCGCCTTTATGGCTGGTTATTTTGGTTCCGCCTTTATGGCTGGTTAAACTTAATTTGAAGTTAATATATTATATTAAGGGAGATATCTAAATAATATATAGTAAAAGTAATTCCTTTTACCTTAGCATTTTATTTTATTTTATTTTTTTTATTTTATTTTATTTTATTTTATGTCTTTTACTTTTCAGTATTTTTGCTTTATGTCTTTTACTTTTAAGTTTTTACTAGCCCTAGTTATGTGTTAGTTACTTGGGGTTGTGATGACTTTTAATATCACCGGTTTATAAGGGGTTAAATTATAGTTTGGGTATTATAAAGATTTACTTATTAAGTCTTAAGCTTAATGCTTCTTGTTGTCTGATCACCAATAAGATTGATGTGGTAAATCTAAAATGAACTAGACATAGGAATTTTAGGTTTCAGCCTTAGACTTAATAGCCCACGATCTTCCTTGAGGATAGATAACCCTTTAATAGATTTCCTTACATGATAGGAATATACCTGTCGGGCGGGGGTAGCCATAATTGGAACTTAAACTTAATGAATCCAGATAATTTGGTTGACATAGACATATGGTTCAATTGGATTAAACTGTGTATTTGCGTCTGACCATCGACAGAGGCTTTTGCATAATTTAGTATTCCAGGTTAGTAAACTGATTTATTACACAAACATAAAATAATCACTTCATCTTTAAAATGATATTAGAATGATTCACAACCCTAGATCTTTGTGTCTTTTGTTATTTTCCTTAGTATTTTCTTTTGTCTTTTTATTTATTTATTTTACAAATCTACAATCAACCAAATCAATCAAGCAATCATTCTTCTTCTCCCTCAATTAGATATTTGTAAATAAATAGTATCAACAATAATAACAATAGTAGGAATTAAGTTCTCGTGGGATCGATATTTTTATACTACTTGAACGATACGTACGCTTGCGTTATACGTGTGTGTTTGCGCCGGTCAAGTTTTTGGCGCCGTTGCCGGGGACTTATTTTTCTTGAGTTATTAATTTTGAAGCTATCCAATTTACTTGTATCTAATTTTCTTTATTTTTATCTGTAATTTTTATCTCTTTCCTTTGTTTTCAGGTGATTGAAAAATGGAACATTATTGGGAGATTGAAAGATCAAGAGCTTTACTAGAAAATACACCCCACATCTGGGAGCAACAGTCCGGTTTTCTGAGGCCTGTTGTACAGCCCAAGGATTATCACTGGATGCCAGAACCAAGCATGCTACATTTGCTCAACAGAACGAAATGGGGAGATGTGTAATTTGTGATGGTAACCACTCGAGCAATCAATGCATATACCTTTCAGAGTGGCAGAATTTTTGAAATCATTCAAGGCATGAAGAGCCATCATATTTTTCATCTTATCCACCATCCACCTTTGATCTTCATCAAGAACCAGAACCATCCGAGGAAGATCAATTGATTCACATGTTCAAAGAACAGGCAGCTCGATTTGATGCACAAATTCAGAGTAACGCAGAATCCATACAGAGAATGACAGATCAAATGAGACAATTCACAGAAAACCAGAACTACATACTTCAAGAACCAGTTTCAGATGACACTGATGAAGCCTTCGAGTACCAATCAATTCACAATGACACTTCAACAGAGGAGGAGGCTGAGCAGTATCAACAACCAGATGTATCAGTTCAGGAGCCCGAACCAGCAAAGTCTCGATTTGATTTTTATTATTCTGACTCTGATGATGATGAAACTAAGCTGTTTGTACCAATTGCATCAACACTTGAGGATGAAATTCTGTATCCTCAAAATGAAGATCTTGGAGATTCCATTGCACAAATGTTTGAAGAAGATCTACCTGAGCCAATCATTTCACCCAGATCAGAGGATGAAGACCTAAAATCTGACATTTCTTTTCATCCTCAGGTTGACAATTTTGAAACATGTATTTCACAGATGACAGATGAAGAGCTGAATATAGAAATTTTAAAATACATCTGTGAAGAAAAGGTGGAACAAGAAGCAGAGCAAATGGAGGAGCAAATGTCTGGCCTTAATAAAGATCCAGAGCATTCAGGAGAAACATCGCTGTTTTGGGGAGTACAAATTAAAGATATCAACCAGAAGCTTGACAGAATGGAACTCCCATTCCAAGTCAAGCATCATACAAGACCTCCTGATTTTCTTTCTTTCTTTGCAGGAACCACTAGAGTAACAAGGAGCAAAAAGGTGGCTCGAGCACTGAATGAGACAAAACTCTTTTTGCCTCTTTACCGTTGGAAGAGACCCTTCAAAAGCAACGCTCACGGGATTATCTTTAATCGGACATCCAAAACGACATTGAAACCTCCTTAACAGATGGATTTCATTCACGTCTGGCTGAAGACGAAAAATTTAGCGCTAGCAGGGAGGCAACTCATGCAATTTGTTGTAATTTGTTTTCATATTTTGTGTGAACTTTTTAATTTTGTGTGTTATTTTTGTAGGGAAAAGCACAAACGGAGCATTTTAAGACAGAAGGAATGGTGTTTGGCAATCATAAAAATGAGAAACAATTCATTAGCGAAGGCTGAGTAAAGAATTAATTCTTGAGACGCATCCTAATGGATTTATATACTAAGCGAGTGGCGTATTGCGTACACAATTCCATTGCCTTAATTATTGCTTTGATTCGCTTTTCAGTTGTAATTATCTTTATTTTGGTAGACAGGATCCAAACTTTTTGACCTTTCACGATTTCTTTTGTTGTTTAGCTAACAAACGTCCTCTGGAAGATATTAGTGCTATTATTACTCACCCTTTTTCAGGTACTATAAATTCAGCCCGTCATTGCACTTTTGAAGGCATCCTGATTTGAAAAGGAAATACACAAAAAATGGAAGCCACTTCAAGAAGACGAGTTGAAAACATCTGTGTGTTTTGTGGTAGTAGTGTTGGTATTAAGCCACAATACATAGAAGCAGCACAGGAATTTGGTCGAGTTTTAGCTGCAAGGAATATGCACTTAATATATGGCGGAGGCAATCTCGAACTTATTTGGATCGTTTCAAAGGCCGTACAAGAAGGAGGCAGTCATGTTTTGGGAATCATCCCAAAACCCTTGGCAGAGGCAAATCTTATTGGATCATCAAACGGAGAGGAACTAATCGTATCAGGTATGTCTGAACGTTTGGTATAAATGATTAATCGTGCTGATGCTTTTATTGCTTTGCCAGGTGGCTTGGGTACATTGGAGGAAATTTTTATAGTTCTATCTTGGGTGAACCTGAACATACACCAGAAACCAATTGGATTGCTCAACGTTGATAGATTCTATGATTTTCTTTGTGTGTTTCTTGATGATGCTCGGAGAAATGGGTTCGTGTCAAAACCTATGAAATAACTCCTCTTTACTGCCAGAACTGCTCCGGATCTAATAGACCAACTCATAGCCTATGAACCACAAGTTGACCCTATCCTTTCAAAGATAAATTGGTCCGAGGACGATCGTGGTAAGAGGCGTCGTGTTAATCTGGATCTTAACCTTTAATTTCCTATAGATTTTCAGCTAACCAGGTATGACCTTCTAAACTATTCTTCTACTTTTTAAGACATTGGGGACAATGTCTCATTTAGGTTTGGGGGAGGGAATTAGTTGATCAGTACCTTGTTTGTGTTGTGTGTTATTTTTAGTCCAAAATTTTTCGAAAAATACAAAAAAAAAATTGAAAAATTTTCAAAAATTACAAAAATATTTTGCATTTTTTGTGTTTTTATTTTGACTAAAAATGTGAAATTGGTAAGAGATAGCCGAGTAAGGAAATTTCCACTCCTGAGACGTATCTCAAACCATTTTTGAAACAAGTTAATTTTTGTTTATTTCATTTTGAATTATTTAATTTGTGAATTCTCCTTAACACTGACTAAAATGGATCTTCATATGCTCAGTTGGCAGGTATTATCAACATACATGGAAACATACGGACATGAGCTAAAATTGAAAAGTTTGTAATATTCAGTTCTCTAGTTTAATTGGAGGAAGCATCTCAAAAAGTGATGGAGTAAAAATAAAAAAAATAAAAAATAAAAAAAAAACGTCTGAGATCCGAGTTATTAAGTCTGTAAGGGTGTTTAACACCTAATGCCCAAAAACCAACTGGTTTGGGAGTCACTGGCCCAAAGCTCGCTACATGGATCAAAGATGCTGCAAAAATATATATATCTGAAGTCTGAGTAATTAAGTCTGTAGGGGTGTCTTAACACCTAGTGCCCTAAAGCCAACTGGTTTGGGAGCCACCGACCCAACACTCGCTACATAGACGGAAGGTATTGTATATAAATAAAAAATAGAGAAAAATCAAAGAAAAAATCAGAAAAATCAAAAAATTATTCCATTGCTACAAAAAGGTGTGAAATCTGATAGAACTTTAGGACAAAAATATTACTCTCTTATCAACTGCATTTATGACTGTTGTGGGCAAAAATGAGTTGATTAATATTTTGTTGGCTGTGTATATGAAGAATGGTAAAAATAATAGGAGAATTTACTTATTCAATAATTTAGAAAGAAACAAAACAACTAGTAACTTGGAGTAGAAGTTTCACCTGATTAGTCACTAACTTCTTTATTCTCTTTTCACTTGTCTTTTTGCTTTTGTGTGCATTAGTTTTTAACTAACTTTTTACTTTTGTAAAATGTTTGTGGGTATCATTGCTGTAAACCCTCACGAGACTACAACTCATCCACTAGGGACACCTAGGGGTTTAAAGGCTTGTTGCATACGCTAAATGCAACCGTGATCCCTACGAAAGTGGCTTAGTTAAATTTTATTATGTTATTTTTTTTAATGTTTTGCTCGAGGACTAGCAAAATGTTAGGTTTGGGGGTGTGATGAGTGGTAAATCTATCACTATTCCCACTCATTGAACCTTATATTTTGTATAGTTTCTTGAGTCTTGTGAATATTTTGATGTGTTTTGTGTTATTTTGTAGATAAATAAAGTTTCAGGACATTCTGGAGGTGATTTGGAGCAAAACTGTGAAAATTGGCAAAAAAGGGCATTTTGGTAATTTACCTACCCGTCGCGACGCCTAACATGCACCGGAGTCTGCTAACGTGCGCCGGGTCAACGGGTCAGAATTTGTGAAGTTTGACTTTGCTAACGTGTGTTGTGCCACGTGTCACCATCACAGAAGATTTGCTAACTTGCGCCTGCCACGTGTCATCATCCTACGATGCCGACAATCATCATCTATGCTATCTTGCGCCGTGCCACGTGTCGACATCAAAACGGACTTGCTAATGTGCGCCGGTGCCATGTGTCGCGATCTAACGCTGCCGACAATCGCCTTCAGCGTGACGTAAGCAATGACGTCATGAACAGTGCCACGTCATCGGATAAGAATCTGAGCCGGTGAATCAGCAAGTGACACGTGTTACTGTAGCTGGCGTCGCGACGCTGAACCCTTTGGCGTCGCGACCCGGGACCCCTATCCGCGCCTATAAATTGAGCTCGAGATTTCAGAATTTATTGTACCTTCCCCTCTCTTTAATTTTTTCTAAAGAGAGAGTTTCTCTCTCTAGATTCTTTAAGTTTTTAGTTTTTTTTTAGTTTTGTAAATAATTTTAATTACGTTCTGTAGTAATAATAATTTTACTTTTGAATAGTAATAGTAATTTATTTTTACCTTTTACTTTTTACAGTTTTTACTATTTACCATGAGGAGGTAATTTCTCCAGCTAGGGTGAAAGGTAATTCTTTTACTGTTACTATTTAGATTAATCTCCTTAAAAATAATATTCACTATTTAAAATATTGACTTAATCAGGATACCGCCAGATTGGTCGGTTGGTAATGAAATATTATTCCGCCTTTATGGCTGGTTATTTTGGTTCCGCCTTTATGGCTGGTTATTTTGGTTCCGCCTTTATGGCTGGTTAAACTTAATTTGAAGTTAATATATTATATTAAGGGATATATCTAAATAATATATAGTAAAATAATTCCTTTTACCTTAGCATTTTATTTTATTTTATTTTATTTTATTTTATTTTATTTTATGTCTTTTACTTTTTAGTATTTTTGCTTTATGTCTTTTACTTTTAAGTTTTTACTAGCCCTAGTTATGTGTTAGTTACCTGGGGTTGTGATGACTTTTAATATCACCGGTTTATAAGGGGTTAAATTATAGTTTGGGTATTATAAAGATTTACTTATTAAGTCTTAAGCTTAATGCTTATTGTTGTCTGATCACCAATAAGATTGATGTGGTAAATCTAAAATGAACTAGACATAGGAATTTTAGGTTTCAGCCTTAGACTTAATAGCCCACGATCTTCCTTGAGGATAGATAACCCTTTAATAGATTTCCTTACAGGATAGGAATATACCTGTCGGGTGGGGGTAGCCATAATTGGAACTTAAACTTAATGAATCCATATTTGGGTTGACATAGACATATGGTTCAATTGGATTAAACTGTGTATTTGCGTCTGACCATCGACAGAGGCTTTTGCATAATTTAGTGTTCCAGGTTAGTAAAGTGATTTATTACACAAAACATAAAAAATCACTTCATCTTTAAAATGATATTAGAATGATTCACAACCCTAGATCTTTGTGTCTTTTGTTATTTTCCTTAGTATTTTCTTTTGTCTTTTTATTTATTTTATTTTACAAATCTACAATCAACCAAATCAATCAATCAATCATTCTCTTCTCCCTCAATTAGATATTTGTAAATAAATAGTATCAACAATTAATAACAATAGTAGGAATTAAGTCCTCGTGGGATCGATATTTTTATACTACTTGAACGATACGTACGCTTTGTTATACGTGTGTGTTTGCGCCGGTCAGGTACTCATTTTTTCAAGAACTTGAACAATGAAGAATGATGGAAACTCTCAAGCTCTCAACTTCCTAAGTATGTAAGAATATGATTAATTTTTGGAATACTTGAAATGAACACAAGACCTCCTTTTTATAAGCATGGAATTGTGTCTTTATGGAAACCATTTTGGTTTATGGTGTAACCCTCCTAAGGGTTATGCCACTTCCTAATGTCCTTTAAAACGTAGAGATACATACTTTCACTTTAGAGGATACATCCATTCAAATTTGTGTAATTTCCCATAAGACACTTCTTAAGGGACATGTCTTTCCTACATTTTTACTATATATTAGAGAATTTTCCTACAATCCCCCACAATTCTCTAATGTTAATGTAGACACTTAAGAGAGTTTCCGGTAAATAAAATTGCATCTTAGTAAATGATAATCAGATTTATTTGGTGAATCAGTGACCCGTAGTCTTGAACTGTTCCGCCATTGGTGTAAAACCAAGACAATAGACATCACACATCTTTACTTCGACCATTTCTCATTCTACGGTTGTGTTCAGTTTGGCCATGAACATCGGTTCTGGCTTCATCAAGTACTTCAGGGAATCCAACCTTTAAAATTCTCATGGAAGCGGCCTTACTTCTTACTTGAAATAGGTGATATACTATGAAAGGTGTTGGAGTTGGTGCTTGGAGCGTCAATCTGAATAATGTATGGTATATTATATTTTATTATTTATTAATAAAATAACTATATTTTCATTTCAAACCTTATTAATGGTAATGTCATTATTCATATTAGATTGATGTATAAATATGTTGAGAATGACATCGACCTTGGAATAGTCATGTAGTAATACTAGATACTGGGTGGTCCGACATTGGGATAATATTACTATTATAAACTATTCTAAAAGTAAATATTCATAGTAGTTGATTTTGAAATACGGTCGAATTCTTATAACCAATAAGACTAGCACATGTTGTATATTGGAATTGAAGTTCCAATGGTTTAACCCGATGTACTATGAGCTTTGGAAGCTCGTATAGACATGTGGATATTCGTTGAAGTGAATGCTGAATGACTCACAGGTGATTCCTATTAGTTTGAAGTACACACCACCGTCAATAGGAATCTCTTCGAGTCGCGTAGCATATGTGATCCTTTGACTTTAGGATATCATTGATTTTCTTGAGATCCTCTACACTTAGATTCCATATATTTCAGAGACCTTTCATGATCTGACCGCTAGATATTCGTTGGATGTTGACTGATGTACTCGTTAATCAAATGCATATTAAGATATGATCTATCAGCCTGTATGTATACTATAAGGGGTTTAGGTATCCATGCAAGTAATTTACGATTCTTAAGCTTTGACCAAAACCAATCACATAGGGTGGATCACATATATCATAAATGGTTTCTAAAGTTGTAAAGAATCGTGGACATATCGACATGAGATATGCGCGTCAGAAACTTGACGGTCTAATATATATTTCCTATGCTTGTAATTGGGTCAAATATGTTCATGTTGGACATGAAACATTAAATTAGAGTTCGGAACTCTAGATTAAAGTTTAGAGCTATGACTACCATTCTAGAATCACTTGACCACCTTTGAGTGACCTAGAATTGTTCATGAGTCATTTCATTATGGGATTCTAATTTGGTTTGTGTTTTGATTCAAACTAATGCATATATGTATTTAGAATATATGTATGTTTGATGTATAATATGTGTTGATGATGGTTTTGATGATAAAATTGGATTTTAGGTGTGTTGAAGTATTTTGAGAAAATCTGAAGTGTTTAAAATTGATTTGAAGGTTAAAATGATCTATGCCAATATTTTACACAGAGCAGCGTCGCGACACTGATCTCCAGCATCGCGATACTGAGCTTTCAGAACTTCTTACGTCGTGACGCTCACATTTGCCCGTCACGATGTCGAGACGTTGAGCTCTCATAGATTGGGAGTTGTGACACCCAAGCCTGAGTGTCGCGACGCGTCGAGAGCTGATGCTCATGAGCACTGAAACTTCATTTACTTTATTCCGGAGTTTCCAGACTTCGATTTGGTCCCTATTTTTTTCTACGGACTCGTATCGAGATATATTATTTCATAAAATAATTTAAAAATATATCAATGTTTGATATCCATATATTAGACCCATTTTCGATGTGCGGTGTACTGTTTCAACCCTAGGGGTTCCACATCCGCCCTAACAGAATGGTATCAGCACATGTTTTAACCACACAACACATGTTACATGTTTGATATGTATTTGAATCTATGCCTCAATATTTTAATGTTTTAAATTATAAATTTTTTGACCCAAACATGTTAATAACTTGATTGTCATAAATCTCCCGTGATTAGGTGATTATTTTATTTTAAATAATTGTATTAATAATTTTGGAGCATTATAGGATGATCTGTCTTGTCCATATGGAGATGAATGCGTTCTTACTACTTATGCCTAAGACTGTCATTATTGTGAGAGTATAAGTGCTTGGAACTTAGGTCATTCTGGTAAAATAATAGTTGTAGTGTGATGAGTTAACGTAGTCACCCAATATTGTCATTATTGTGAGAGTGTACTTACGAAATGCATTAGTGCACATTGACAAGTATACACCTGGAACACGTCTTAATCCAATACCGTCATTATTGTGAGGATAAGAAACGGTTCAGGACCAAACTTAGGAGTCACATGAATGTGATTGACCTTGGAGGTCTACCTAATGAGTTCAAGAAGGCTAAGATCGTCATTATTGTGAGGCTAGAGTAAATGTCATGGGATCCACTTCCCGCTATGAAATTTTGATAATCAAATTTATATTTTTCGGTTAAGGGAGATTAGGAATTACATAAAGTAGTAGAATGATGCTAATAGATTTAAAATCCACAATCGAATTAGTGTTTTTATATTGAAATGAGAAATGTTATACTAGTGTTTAATTGTTGTCTTATAGATGACTGCCGCAAATCCATTAACGCGACTTTTAGATTCTAATAAACTGAAAAGAGCCGAGAATTATTTTGAATGGGAAATGAACATTCGTCTTGTTTTGGAGTTCAAAAAGTTTAGCTATGTGATGATCAATCCATTGCCTATTGAAATCGATCCTGATTCAACTCCCGAAGAGCAACGGACTATTGAAAAATGGAATGATGATAACCTAAGGGTGAAATCTTATATTTATGATCAATGGTTCCAGATTTTCTCAGACAGTATATAGAAGTACCTGATGTTTTGAGCATTATGAGAACACTCAAGAAGTTGTTCGAAGTAAATCGAGAAATAGAAATATATTAGAGGTCTAATGAATTGTTCCATGCTGCACTCAAGGATGGATGCGCAATCAGCATTCATGTTTTGAACATGATCAATCAGATCCGATATTTGGAACAATAAGGCATTATGATCGATGAACGACTAGACCGAAATTTGATTCTGACTTTTTTCCTAGTACTTATACTGGCTTTGTGTTAAACTTTTATATGTATTCGATGTAAGCCAGTTATGAAGAACTTCATAACATGCTACGCACGAAGGAGCATGATTTAAAGAAAGACAATCTCACTTTATAACCTCCATGGTGGAGCAGGCTATTCAAAGACTTCTATGAAGTCTAAGTAAATCAAAATGGGAAATAAGAAGATATCAAAAAAAACTTCAAGAAGCACAAAACTACAAGACCGCATGTAGCTCGTGATGAATATCTACACTGCAAGAAGTTTGGACACTGGAAGAAAGATTATCCAGACCTAAAAGGAAAGGCATGACCCTCAGGTACGTTTTGTATTTTTCCTATTATTGACATCTCATTAGCCTTAGATGCAAATATTGGATGAGTGTTAGACATCGTTGCAACTCCATGCAGGTCATGAGGGTTAAAAGAATACTTAACAAATGGGAGATCCAGCTTAGAGTTAGGATTGGTGAGACATTGGATGTCAAAACCATATGAACAATTATTCTAGATCTCCCTAATAAATATAAATTAATTATACATGACTGTTATTATGTACCATCTCTCATCAGACAAATAATATCATTACTGATATTGGATAAAAGGGGATATAAAATAAGCATTAAAGATAGTGCTTTATGTTTATACGATAAAGATAATTATTTGATATGTGAATGTTCTTTATCTAACGGTCATTATATTTTGGAAACATATAAAGATGTATTTAATGTAAAGGAATATACAAGTAAAAGATCATAAATAAATAATACTGAATTATGGAAGATGAGATTGGGCCACATAGATATTAGATATCTATCAAAATTGGTTAAGGATGGTTTGATTGAAAATCTTACCTTAGATCATTATCCAATTTTTGAGTCATGTATTCAAGGTAAAATGAAAAATGCCTCATTTCTTGGTGTTAGACATTGTGCTGAAGATTTATTGGAGCTAATACATAGTGATGTGTATGGTCCATTAAATCATGCCACTCATGATGGTTCAACATGCTTCGTGACTTTCACAGATGATAAGTAAAATATGGATATATTTATTTGATGAGACCAACGAACCAACGGAGGAACCTGAAGTTCAAATGGATGAAGAACCTTCATTACCCACACTCCGTAAGTCCGAAAGGGTATCTAGACCTCCTGAACGCTTGTATTTGATATAAGAAATGAGTCTCGATGTTCTTTTAGTTCAAAGAGACTGACCATTTTACCTATAGAGAAGCGATGTTGGACATCGACTCCATGAAGTGGTAAGAGGCCATGAAATCAGAGTTAGAGGAAATGTGTTTACAAGAGGAAACGCAGGCCTGACGGAAATGTTGAAATCTTTAAAGCCCGACCGGTAGCTAAAGGTTACACGCAGCAACCTGGTGTCGACTATGATGAAACGTTTTCGCCAGTAGCGATGCTAAAGTCTATTAGGATTTTATTATCTATTGTCGTTTACCATGATTACGAGATTTGACAGATGGATGTCAAAATGGCTTTTCTAAATGGATTTCTTAACGAAGAAATCTATATGGAACGGCCAGAGGGTTTTGTATCCAGCGAAAATTCTGGCATGGTATGTAAGCTTAAGAAGTCCATTTATGGACTTAAACAAGCTTCACGAAGTTGGAATCTTTGATTCGACAAGATAATCAAATTGTATGGTCTTCTCAAGAATTCGGAAGAATCATGTATGTATAAGAAGGCCAGTGGGAGAATGGTGGCATTTTTAGTTCTCTATGTTGACGACATCCTGATCATTAGGAATGATATCAGGATGATGCATGGCGTCAAAGCTTACCTCTGTAAGAATTTCTCCATGAAAGACCTGGGTGAAGCTTCGTATGTCTTAAGCATAAAACTCTATAGAGATAGAGAAAAGAAGTTTATTGGGTTATCACAATCAACGTACATAGATAATATCTTAGAATGACACAATTTTGGTAACAGAAAGACAATAAATATACTGTTCAAACATGACCTACATCTTTCGAAGAAGATGTGTCTACAAACAGAAGATGTATTAGAATGTTTAATCAGTTTTATGCTTCGTGTTTGGGCAGCATCATCATGTTTAAGGAACCTAGGACACCACATATCTCCACATTGGTATGATATTGTCCACTTTAGGCCTAAGCCCTCATGGATTTACTCTTGGGCTATACCCAAAAGGCCTCATACCAATGGAGATATTGTCTATACTTATAAACTCATGATTCTCCCTACTTCTAGCCAATGTGGCACTTTTTTTGCATACCTAACAATTATCCCCTCGAACAAAGGACCATTGAGCCTTCCCTCAAACTATCATCTATCTGTCCACTTTAGCCCATGCCAACTCATCGTCACCGTGTTGGGATTAAGACACGTCCATGAAGACCAGAGCATGTCGCTTATCTAACCGAGCACATCCACAGATCACGATCAGGGCTTGCCACCTTTTTGTTCTGCATTCCGAGGATTCATCCACATGGCTAACTCCGGGGCATGGCTCTGATATCAGCTTCGCAGTTAGTGTGACCATCAAATATCAGTCCAATCCAGGTAATGACTATTGGATGGCCATTAAACATATCCTTAAGTATCTAAAAGGTACTAAGGATAAGTTTCTGATTTATGGAGGAAATGAACTACATGTTAATGGGTATACGGATTCGGATTTCCAATCGAATCCTAACGATAGAAAGTCTACATCAGGATTCGTGTTTACCCTTAATGGAGGTATAGTTTGTTGGAAAAGTTCCAAACAGCGGTCCACAGCTGATTCCACCACAGAGGCGAATTATATTTTGCAGTTTCTAAAGCTGTAAAAGAAGCTGTTTGGGTTAAGAACTTTATCACAGAGTTAGGAGTAGTCCCGAGTATCGAGAATCTGATTCCGTTATACTATGATAATAATGGAGCCATTGTGCAAGTAAAGGAACCGAGGGCACATCAGAATTCGAAGAATGTGGAACAGAAGTTCTGTAGGGAATTTTTAGGGGTAAACGCAACAGAATATAGAAAAATAAATTTTCCCGATTTCAATAATGTTTCTCGGGAAATTTAAAATAAACTTATTTATTCTAATTACTCAATACTTAAAAAATGATTTTTTAACCCAAAAATCAGATTTTCTCATATTTTCCGTGAGACCCCAATAGTTCGTATTTTGATCATTTTAGTCCTAATTTGTCAAATATAAATTTAAGTGATTTCAAATCACTACCAAAATGATTTCTATATATCATATATCAAAATAAAACTCACAAGACAAAACCTAAAAATTCTTCAAATTGCCGAATGGGCGTCCAAGTTTCAATTTTTTGCACTTTGGTCCAAATTTGTTCAAAACAAGTTTGGATGAATTCCAATCAATACCAAATCATTTGTACATCTTGTATACATCATTATACAACACATATGAAAATTCCCAATTTTGGTGGAGGTTATGAATCATAATTTCTCAAATTAATCAAATTAACCAAAATTAACACAAATCAAAACTATAATATAATCTTTACAACATCAAACAAGTATCACCACTTTGAAACAACTCAAGAATAATTATATCTCATCAATGAGTGGCCTAACAACTCTAGAATGACAACAAGATCTTCAAATGATCAAAAGAAAACTTATACACCATTTATAAGCTTACTTTATTAAACATACAAGCATAAATCTTTCATTCATGCTTCCAACCATCAAAACACAAACACAAGAGAGTAGAAAAACTTAAGAACTACACATGTTGTAGCCAAGAACAAAAGGAACAAGTTTCCTTCTAATAGAAAATTGGAAATACTTACTTAAATCCAAGCTTTCTTGATTTTTCTTCTTGATTTCTTTTCTTTTTCTCTCAACACAATTGTTTTAAGTTTCTGGTGGCTTGAACTTGTGTGAAGCAAATGAAAAAAATATAACACTTAAATACTTAGGTCATGGCCTAATTTGGCCTAGTAAATAAACAAGATATTTTGTTAATTTTTCAAACAAATATCTAACAAGTCAAATGGCATTTGACCTTTTTCTTTAATGTAAAGTCAACAATTTACACTATTTAATCATTTCCTAACTTTATCATAATGATAGATATTTATATTTTAATTATATTAATCATTTAAAAATTAAATAATTAATTAAATACAAATATCTCAAATATATGTATTATATTTACTTTAAATATCTCAAATACATATATTAATGATATATGTCAAATATCACAATTTGACATTTAATTAATGTGTATTTAATAAAATCATATATTAAATACAAATACACATTAATTAGGAAATGACCAAAAGGTCCATTTGCATGTATCTTTCGTTTAACCGTTAAACGATTTATAAATAATCAATATTATTCATAAAAGTTGCTCTAGTGCTCTACGAGTATTTTTCATTAGGTTCATACATATCCGTCACGAAATCAAATTTTGTGTCCATAATCTACCCACCCGTAAATTATGACGAACACGGATAAATCATTGAACCATACAGGTCGATGTCATTGCATACATATAATCCTTATGTCACATGTATCCAGATTATTCCAAATATATAAATATAAATGTCAAATCTTTATTGATATAATCATATCGACGTTTCTATTTGCAATCTCTTAATAACACTTAGAACTCACTTATACAGTACCCGATTTAACAGATTGCTAATTCCATATTGAACACCTATGCTCTGTACACAGAGCTGACGAATTATATCTTGACACACAAAAGATATTTTGAGGATCAGTTCACACCCAACGGACATGCGGATGTCTGACCTTAATAGGTCGATGACGTGACTGCCATCAAAGTGTGGAGGATATCTCATATATCCAATATGGTATCTCAATAATAGGTCGGTTAATTTATTAATTTGAGAAATTAGGTTCTTAACCTAAACCAAAATTGGGGTTTTTCATATATATGTTGCATAATGATGTATATAAGATGTACAAATCATTTGGTTTTGATTGAAAATCATCTACACTTGTTTTTAACAAAATTGGACCAAAATGAACAAAATTGAAAATGTTGGGAACATTCGGCAAATTGAAATAAATTTGGGATTTGTGTTGTGAGTTTTATTTTGATGTATATGATATTTATAAATCATTTTGGTAGTGATTTGAAATCACTTAAATTTGTATTTGACAAATTAGGACTAAAATGATCAAAATGCAAACCTTTGGGGTCTTACGACAATTAAGGAAAAAATATGATTTTTCGGTAAAAAAATTCAGTTTTTAAGTATTGAGTAATTAGAATAAATAAGTTTATTTTAATTGCCTAAGAAAAATTATTGAAATCAGGAAAATTTAATTTTTCGTGTCCCGCTACGTTACCCGGTAATACCCCCTAAAAATCCCCTACACTTATCGCTTTATTGACATAATTTCCTTAACCACTTTCTCAATAGAATATCTTAGTCGTTCAATCTTAGTATTACACTTCAATTCACAAGTACAATAATTTTTCAAATATCTATATATAAATTTAATCAAGCTTGGATGGAATTACTTGTGTATAATTACACTTTTAACTCTCGACCAAGTATACAACAAATAATTTCCAACTTTATCACATTATTGATTAGGTGTATGCTTGTGATAATTGAATATTCTAATATTAACTTAAACCTATATTACCAAGTTTACAAAATTCAGTATTTACAAAATTCAGTATATGATTTTACTAAGTTAATATTACTACAAATATTCTATAATACCAAATTCCATAGCTATAACATGTATATCATATGACAATAATATATGTTGTATGAATTGTCCATGTTATTATTTTAACTCTAAAAAATTTCAGGATTGATTTGCATTAGTGTCAAGTTCGTTCAGCTGTTCGAACAAAATTTGTCCAGTGAGTTCACGTTCTTGTAACGTTTGAAAATACGTTCGAACAAAACTTTCCAGAGGATTTGTGGTCGAGTTGCGTTTGAAGACGCGTTCGAACGAAACTGTGAAATATATGATTTTTTCCTTATGGGTTCGTCGAGTGTTCGAACGTCCTTACGTAATTTTCATGCACATGATACATTTTCCCAGAAGAAGAACACTAAAACATGCAAAAATAAATTTAACAACACATGTAAATTAAAAGCTCTTAAGATTGTTGTTCAGTACGTGTTATTAATCAATTTTAACATGTAATTTTCAATCAAATTTTTTATATGATACATTTAATAAAACATAAATATGGAGACTTAGAAAAATCTGAAAATGGTTGAAGAAGATTGTAAGACTAGAACCAAGTCAAGTTGCCTCTGTCCTTAAGAATTTATTAGCCCCGCCTCGGTGCTCTACGGATTTCTTGTGGCTAACGTTCTCATGTGATTACTCGATTGCTTCTTGTAGAATTGACACTCATTTCTTCAAGAACTTGAACAATGAAAAATAATGAAAACTCTCAAACTCTCAACTTCCTAAGTATGTAAGAATATGATTAATTTTTGGAATATTTGAAAATGAACACAAGGCCCTTTTTTTTATGGGCATATAATGATGTATTTGCGGGCACCATTTGGTTTAGGGTATAACCCTTCTAAGAGTTATACATCTTCCTAATATCATTTGAAGCCTAGAGATACATACATTCACTTTAGATGATATGTCTCTTCATCTTTGTGCCATTTTCCATAAGACACTTCTAAAGAAACGTGTCTCTTTTACATTTTTACTATATATTAGTGAATTTTCATACACAAATTTCCTCAATCTATTTGATGGGATATGTGGCTTTAATTTTTCTTCATTTCCCCTTAGAAATTAATGTAATATTCATAGCAAAAATTTTACAAATTGAAAGAGTCATGGAATGAAGAGAATTGGAGAAAAACATACGCCATTCTGATATTTTATATATATATAGACACACATAAAACCATAAATATTTACAAGCTTGGTTGATTGGACACCCGTTAAAAGCAAAAAAATTACATTGAAGTCCGTATTTCTTACTAAAATATATAGCCGCATATATTTAGAGAACAACGGTAGGTTCTTTATTTGGCCGGAATCAAAGGCAGATCAACTTCATCACACCAATCAATACACCTAGTCTCAAAATACGAACTCTTAACATTATTAGGCCAATAACTTAACCAAATTTGGCCTCCAATTCTCCACTTTAACACACTCCCTTCCATTTCTCTACTCAATCGCCACGTCACCCCTTCTCCATACTCATCTCTAGCAAAAACCAACCCACCATTCTTCGTAAACGGCCTATTCGCCCCCGTATATCTATTTCTAAAACTTCCACCACCTTCACTAGCATCCCGGTTATCGTATTTCCACGTGGCAAGTTCTTGACCAGTCGTGTTGTCACACAACACTGCGTCAAAAACGGCTGCGTTTCCCTCAACGTCCTGGTCCCACCTCCAGTTTCTCATCTTTGTCTTTGTCGTCGTCCTCGCCCGAGCTTTCACCTTCGGAATCTTTGTGTTTCCGTAACTTCCCTTTAAAATCCTCTGAGTTTCTACTTCTCTCTCCCCGTTGTTCGTTGACCGGCCCAAGGTCAACCCCGCCACGTAAGTGGACCCCACCTCCGGACCCACCCAAATCCTTACCCTCGACGGGAAATGCCTCTCTTCGTTGAACTCCACGTCGTTGGTTTTGTTAAACCCTAGTTTCGCTACGTGGAAGCGTAGATTATCGACACGTGTGTTCACCTGAATATACCCGTCGTAGAACTCAACGGAATATTCCAACTGAATGACTGCCTCAAGCTGTTGGTGCGCCAAGGCGTATCTTAGCACTGATTCTTTAGCTTCAATAACAGGAAACTTGCCGTTATGATCACTGGAGCGCGTGATTTTCATTGCAGACACCGGAGCGTAGCCTTTTAGAATCCAGAATCCCTGTGCCTCCGTGGCATAAGAGAACCCTAGGTGCTGACTTGGCAGAGGTGTTAAAGTTTGTAAACCGACACCTACCTCCCTTAAAATCAACCATTTTGCTAGGATGTAACCCAGGGTGC
The DNA here is from genome assembly GCA_019454045.1 of Zanthoxylum bungeanum. NCBI lineage: Eukaryota > Viridiplantae > Streptophyta > Magnoliopsida > Sapindales > Rutaceae > Zanthoxylum > Zanthoxylum bungeanum. The sequence goes on from SKCR01038360.1 coordinate 176,610, forward strand.
GCATAAAACACAGCTCTGCATCCACTCCTGCGGTTTCCAAAAAGGTTCGCAGTACTGGCGCGTGGTTACACGTTAACGCTTCCATATTGGGAGCTAATACGGAATTGAAGTAAAGAGAACCAACTGCAGAAGGAGCGTCAAATGCACATAACCAAAACAAGCGTGTGAGGAATAATAAATTGAAGAAGCTAGAGAATGATTCAGGTGAGTGAGAGTCCATGATCCATGATATTGGTTCAGCTTTGAGCTTCTGAAGCTGAGAACGGGGACAGGTGCTATCATGCGCCGCGGGCGAGCGGGTGATGATTTCTTGGAGAAGCTGTAGAATTAGCGGGAGAAACGGTTTGTCTGAAGAAAGAAGGCACGTGTCAGAGACCCAGAGAGTACTCTTTTGAGGCTTTAAATCTTCAAAGCCCTCTAAGAACACTCTGAAAGTCAAAGACACGTCGGATTCAGACATGAAAATCTGCTCAGCTCTGAGTTGAATCTCCCGAGTTGAGCTCTCTTTACTCACTGCAGAACTCGCTAGTGTAAGTATGAACTGTGAGTCGGACTCCGCCCACTCGTCTGAGTAGGGAAGCTCACATATCCAGGACCAAATATTCATCATATTGGTTTGTAATTAGGGGGGTGTTTGGTTGTTGGGAAAATGTGAAGAGTGGATTAATTCTTGAGATTCTTGTGGATTTATAATGAAAATGAGTGATGATAGATTGGCCAACTTGGAAGCAACACAATCCACGTAATGGAAATTATGGAACCAGTGGTTTTAATTGGTGACATGTGGGTTTCATCTTAGGCTGCATTAAAGACTGCTGATTTTCTTTCACTTTCTTTCTTCAATTCCTTCGTTTTCTTGTTTATAGAAATTAAGATATCTGATAGTTAAATGTTCGGAATTTTGCATGGATTGTAATATGCGTGGGACGTGGAGTTTTGACGTCTTCTGATCTGTAGCTTACACGTGTTGGATTTTGCACCTTCAATTTTGAATCACACGAATAATTTTTACTAAAATGGAAATGAAAATCAGATATTACGAAAGCAACTGTATGAATATATATATCGTGTGATTTGTTTAATGTGTAATATATAAAATATTTACCATCAACTACCCAAAAGATCCTTACTATTCTAACTGAAAAAATTCGGTATTGCATTTTATATTAATTGTATTTCAAATTGAAATTTTTATTTTTAACGATTTTTTTTTCTTCTAAAATTTATATTATTAGGTACAGGATCCTAAAATTAGATGGAAATTCATGATTTTTTATCCATCCCAAATATCATGAACTTAATGAGTAATTATAAAAAAAAAAACTAAAAAATATTTTCACTTTATTTAATATATATATTTACTATCAACTATCAAATAAATTCTCAGTTGAATATCAGCTAATTAACACTTATAAACTCATTTATATTACATATATAGATTAACGATTTAGTGGGAAATGTCGCTCATATTATGATGAATAATATACTAGCTATGGTATATAATTCGTCCATAATTCTTACATTATTCCCAAATTATTAAATAAAGGTATTTTAGATAATTTAATTCATTAAAAACGCTTCAACATTTACTCCCAAAAATCTAAATTTTAAATTTTTACTAATAGGGGTCAAATAATCTTTGTAAACCTCAAAAACTCAACTTTAAATACAATTAAACATTATTAAAAATTTTGAAAAAATATTTTGGGATTAAAAAATTTATTTTACCTTTATTAAAATCTATACCGAACAAACACTAAATCTAATTAATCATCTATCGTTTGAGATACATTAACAAAAGTGGAACAACCAATAGCAATTATCAAAAGTTCAGTTTCTTCTTTAAATCTAAATTTAAGAAAAGTCATTTGAAGACTGAAAGTCTGAAAGAAGCAAATAGCAATTTCGATACCTCGGGTACATGGTTTAGGTTTGTACAGCAGCTACATATAATTAATTAATGAAACGTGCTTCAACAAATGCCATAAACAAAGAGTTTTGTTTCTTCACAAAGTTGGAATCTAATAATATGGAAGTTGATGTAATTAATGTGGCAAAAAAATTTAGCATTAATTGTCAGCGAGAAAGATTTAGAAGGCATATTCAGCAACAAGCAGCATTAATATTCACGTGACTGTGAAGCAGTATGAATCAATGAATGAAACTTCTGTAAATACACTTCTCGGTTTGGTATTGGAAATTAAATTATGTACCACAAAATGCATTTTCACTACATGAAAAGTAAAACTCGCGCGGTAAAATATACTTTAGCATTTAAATTCCTCTCACTTGGCGATTAATTAAGGAAGGATTTGATTATTGGAAATCAATGTAAACATTGACTAAGTTCAAATAGAAAATGTTAATGGAGAACATATACGGTACACCCATGATGATAATAGGGTTACACTATAAAAAAAGGCATCTTTAGCGTTTAAAGATTTAGTGTCGTTATAAAAATCTTTGCTAAATATAACATTTAGCGTCGCCAAAAACAAGCGACACTAAAAGTAACAACATATTGCGACGAACATATTAGCGACGATGTATGTTAGTTTTAACGTTACCTATGAATTTGGCGACGCTATATGTAATACATTTTGCATCGACTATTTTAGGCGACGCCAAAATACCTGTAATTATTATTATTATTATTATTATTATTATTATTATTATTATTATATTATTATTATTATTATTATTATTAACGCCACCTATGAAGTTGGCGACACTAAAATAGATATATTTAGCATCTATTATTTTTGGCAATGCTAAAAATCATTTTATAATAATAATAATAATTAATTATTATTAATTAGTGTCGCCTATTTTTGGCGATACTAAATTTATTACATTTACCGTCACCAAAAACATATGTCATGCTAAAAAACTTGTAATAATAATAATAATTGATGATATTTATGTACATTACACGCTCACATATTTATATTATTCCTTACATCTTGTTACAATAAATTGGTCATAGCCTAGTGGTAACTATTATGAGTTCAAGTTACACCAATTGTGATAATTTATTGAATTATAAATGTGGATTATTATGAGGGCTTAGGCCCACCGTTGGGTGATACTAGCATTTAGGTGTGGGGCCCCACTCATGGATGGTTAGGTGGGCTCTATGGTGGGTCCCACAAGTCTTTTAAAGATAGTTACGAAAATTTTATTTCAAAGATTTAGCGTTTTATAAGCTTATTTGACGATAAATGTAATTATTGGTAATTAATTATATTTTATTAATATTTTTTTAAGACAGTTACATAAATTTCATTTCAAAATTTGGCAACACTAAACGTCAAAATTTTGCATCGATATTTTTGTTGTCAACGCTAAAACTTTTCACAATCAGTTTTTAGCTTCCTTTTGGCGTCGCCATAGTTCGATGTCAAAATTTTTAGCGTCGACTTTTTCCTCTTTTAGCGTTGACCTTTAATGACGATAAAAAGTCATTTTCTTGTAGTGTTAGAGGAAGTCATTAAGCTTTCAAGTGCATGTGATTAAATAGTTCAAAGATTTCAAATGCATGTGATTAAATAGTAAGCAATGTTTCCAAGTGCATGTGATTATATAGGAAACTATGCTTGTATATTGAATAGTGTAGGATTTTTAGGGGCGGAATCCGGTAACGCAGCGGAAGCG
>SKCR01038361.1:0-202926 GCA_019454045.1 Zanthoxylum bungeanum
CTTGTGGCATGTTTGGTGGAGTGTTTGGTGGAGCAATTCGTGGAGCAATTGGTGGAGAAATTGGTGGAAGCCTTTAGGTTTTTTCTATAAATACCAAGCCATTTCATTTGTAATTCTTATGCTTTCCTTAGGTTTTTGTAAGGAATTTAAGGATTGCATCTTGTTTGTATTTATTTTAAGTATTTAATTTATGCATTTTTATTTTCAGTAATAGCAGCAGTTCTCTTCTTCTTCTCCTTTCTTTTTATGTTTAGTAGTTAAATTTCCGTTGGGGGAAGGGTGAAGCTTTTAAAATTTTAATTTAGATTAATCTCACTTAATTATAATATAAAATTTATTATTCACTAAAAGGAATTACCGCCTTAATGGCTGGTTTTATTTATTTGGCATAATGTGGCACCGCCTATATGGCTGGTCTTTAGGTGACAGATAATTACCGCCTATATGGCTGGTTTATGAACAAATAATAATACCGCCTTTATGGCTGGTTGGACTTCATTTAAATCTGACTTAATAAGGAATACCGCCTACATGGCTGGTTGGCTATCACCGTTAAATTCTATATTATAGTAAGGGAGATTTCTAAATTATAAATAGTAAAAGTGGATCCCCTAACTCCAGCATTTTATTTTTATTCTAGGGAAGTGATAAAACACAATATCCACACTTAATAATTGATTTTTCTTTTTATGGGTAATTCTTTAGGTTGTTTATTAAGTTTTAGTCTTAATGCTTCATGTTGCCTGATCACCAATAAGATTGATGTGGTAAATCTAAAATGAACTAGACATAGAGATTTTAGGTTTCAGCCTTAGACTTAATAGCTCACGATATTCCTTGAGGATAGATAATCCTTTAATAGATTTCCTTACAGGTATCTAAGGAAACTTAATATGGTTTAACGATCTTCCTTGAGGAATATACCTGTCGGGCGTGGGTAGCCATAATTGGAACTTAAACTTAATGAATCCAGGGTAATGTGGTTAACATAGGAATATGGTTCAATTGGGTTATACTGGGTATTTGCGTCTGACCATCGGAAGAGGCTTTTGCATATTTTCGTGTTCCAGGTTAGCAACTGAATTAGTACACATAAATAAGAGAATCAATTCATTTTTTTAACAGTATTGTGTGGAGTCACGACCCTAGATCTTTTGAGTCTTTTGTTATTTTCCTTAGTATTTTCTTTTATTTATTTTTTTTTATTTTAATTAAGCAATTCCACATTCAACAAACCAAAGCAATCAATTCCTTCTCCCTATAATTAGATACCTGTAAATAAATAGATTCAATAATTAATAACAATAGTAGAAATTAAGTCCTCGTGGGATCGATATTTTTATACTACTTGAACGATACGTGCGCTTGCGTTATACGCGTGTGAATGCACCGGTCACTTGCAAACTACTATAACATCGTTTATTATCCTGATTGTTTGAACCTTGGGCGAATTGTTCCCAGAATCAATTTTTTATATCAGGTCTTTCAGGAGATGAAATTATTCGGAATCGTGTTTTAGAAGCATTATACCGACGTATTCTGCGAGCCTACTATGATAAGAAGTGTTTTAGGGTTATTATTGTCATACCGCTCCTGCCAGGTTTCCAGGTTCTCATCCTTGCATGATAATCATGAAATTGCAATTTAGCTGGTTATTTAGAAACTGAAACTGAATCCTAAGCTTCACAGGGTGGTGTTGATGATGGTGGTGCGGCATCTGTCAGAGCCATAATGCACTGTCAGTACAGAATCATTTGCCGAGGACAGAATTCGATATTGCATAAGCTTTATGCTCTTCTTGGTCCAAAGGCTCATGATTACATTTCTTTCTATGGTCTTAGGGCTTATGGTAAACTTTTTGAGGATGGTCATGTGGCCACCAGTCAGGTATTTGTCTTTCACCAATGCAACTTCTTTTATGCACTGTTCTTAAATTATTGTTCTGAGATATTGGCAAATGTTGGTCATATTTCTTCGTAATATAAATTTCAAAAGGTTGAGTGAAGCTCATGATTCATGGATATACGATGTCATATGTTGTGTTCTTATATTTTTGCAGGTGTATGTGCATAGTAAAGTAATGATAGTTGATGACTCTGTAGCTTTGATTGGATCAGCTAATATTAATGACAGGAGTTTACTTGGTTCAAGGGATTCTGAGGTATCAATATATTATATATTATTAATTATTGGGAGTGCACTTTGGGACCTTGAAGCTATTCAGTTGAATCCTCTATGGAAAATGCAGACATCTGTTTACCAGTTATTGAAAATGCGTTGGTCAGAATTTTTTTTTTAAAAAGTTTAAATGATTTGATATAATTGACAAGAAAATGACAGGCAAATTTTACTGTTGGGCATTGACGTGTGCACTGACTGTCATTCGAATGATTTTGGAGGCAGAAGCCAATGTTTTAGATAGATAGTAGCCAAAGTTTACAAGTAGAAGTTGAGTAATTTATACTTATCACATGCTTACCTACAATGGCGAAGTTAGAACTTTGATTCAGTGGGGGTAAAATTTGATTTTAACAAAAAGTGGTAGATACACTTTATTTTAGTTGGGGCAAAAACCAAAATCATCTCATTAACAAACCAGACTTTCAATTTCGAGGGCTCACGAGCCACCAGTACTTCCCTACCTTTATTTTTCTTACTGTTTTTAACAACCTTTTTGCCACTACCTAATAGACCTTTCCATAGCACGTGTTCTGTTCCTATTTAATTTCTTCATCACTTGAAATTTTTTATTTCAGATTGGAGTGTTTATTGAAGACAAAGAGCTTGTAGATTCATTTATGGGAGGAAAGCCATGGAAGGCTGGGAAGTTTTGTTTGAGTCTCCGCCTCTCGCTTTGGTCTGAACATCTTGGTCTTCATGCAAGAGAGTTCAGTAACTTGACCATTTTGCTTTTTCCCAAACTTCCATCTATGCTTTATAGATGCGTTAATTGCCAAGCATTAAAATCATCTCGATTAATTGGCTGATTCTGTATTCTTTCTTTTACCGTCATATTCCCCCCGCAGGTCAATCGAATAGTTGATCCGGTAATTGATTCAACTTACAAAGATATATGGGTTGCGACAGCAAGGGTAAGCTGAAAATATCTTTTTTCCCCTTCGTTTGTCCTTTGAGTGAATTGTGTTAGAAACATCTAATACATATATTCGAATTCGACAGACAAATATTGCTATCTACCAGGACGTATTTTCTTGTGTTCCCAACGATATTATTCACACCAGGTATGATAAAGTCTGCGACGTCTTTCTGCTCATCTCTTTTCACTGCATTAATTAATCATCTTCTTCGAATATGATTTGATTACAAGCAGAGCTGCAATTAGACAAAACATGGCTTCTCGGAAGGAGAAACTCGGGAATATTACCATAGACTTAGGAATAGCTCCGCAGACTCTAGAATCGAATCGAAATGGAGATATCGTGAAGACAGATCCCTCGGAGAGATTACAGGCAGTGCGCGGACATCTTGTTTCTTTTCCTTTGGAATTTATGTGCAGAGAAGATTTAAGACCCGTCTTTAATGAGAGTGAGTATTATGCATCTCAAGTTTTTTATTAAGCTTAGAAAAAAAAATCCCCAGAATTTGATCTTAATTTGCAGAAAATCCTCCGTTTCCATTTCCTTTATATATATATATATATATAGATTGTGATGGAAAATGTCTTTCAAAACCTTACAGAAAAAATTACAATTCTAAGAAGTTTAAAAGGTCTTTTCCTAGCCCCAAAGAAAATTTTTATAAGAAACCTCCAAAGCCTTATAAAAGGCCCAATAGAAAACCTCAAACCTCTAAGCCTAGAACCTCTTTCAATTATAAAGAGGCTACTTGTTATAAATGTGGAAAGAAATGGCATATTGCAAAATATTGTAGAATGAACAAAAAACTTCAAGAGCTAGAGCTCGATGAAGAAATTCTTTCCAAAATAACAAATCTGCTTATTGATTCTTCTGAGTCCGAGTCTTCTGTAACAGGAAACTCTGAACCTTTACAAGTCGATGAGTTAGATGACTCAGCTACTTCTGATCAAACCGATAGTGATTCTGACACAGAATCTTATTTGAAGAAAAAGAAACTTAATGTTTTAACTAAAGAACAAGAAACTTTTCTTGAAGTTGTGAAACATATTTCTAATCTTGATTTACAAAAGGAATATCTAGACAAACTTCTAAAGACTTTTAACCAAGGTGAATCTTCTAAAACTCCTGTTTTAAAACAGAATACTTACGATCTTACTAAGATCCTCAGTAAAAAGAAAAATAAAAAACACACCCAGTTTTCAAGATCTTCAAAAGGAAATTCAAGACATAAAATTTGAAATTAAGAATTTAAAAGAACAACAGAAAAATGATTCTGAAACCATCCAACTTCTCCTCAAAAGTCAGTTGGAAGGAAACTCAGAAAAGGATCCAGACTCTGAAAATGATGAGCCTGAAAATCAAAAACTTGAAAATATTGAATCTCTTCCAAATGATTTTCTTTTTGTTTTAAAGCAAGTTACGACAAGAAAATATCTAATTTGGATTACTTTAATCCTCTCAACAGATTTTCAAATTGACACTGTAGCCTTGTTCGACACAGGTGCTGATTTAAATTGCATAAAAGAAATTATTATTCCAAACAGATTTCATAAGAAAACTCATGAAAGACTTTCTGCCGCGAACAATTCAAAATTAAAGATTTCCTCCAAAGTTGATGCCTCTATCCCAAATGACGGTTTTGAATTCAGGACTTTCTTTCTTTTAACAAATGATATACACCATGCTGTTATTCTTGGAACTCCTTTTATAAACCTCATTACTCCTTACACTGTTAACTATGATGGTATAACCTTTAAAGCAAAAAATAAAAAATTAAAGTTTTCTTTTATTGAAATACCCAAAACTAGGAACTTAAATATTGTAAAAGCTTGTTCTGTTTACCAAAACCAAATTAATGTTTTATTAAAGAAAAAACAAAATGACTTACTCTATTTAAAAAAGGATTTAAACATAGAAAGACTTGAAAAACAACTACAAACTGATTCTATAAAAAGAAAGATTCATGATTTCAAAGTTTTAGTTGAAAAGGAAATTTGTGCTGATCTACCTTCTGCTTTTTGGAATAGAAAGCAACATTTGATCGATCTTCCTTATGAATCATCCTTTGATGAAAAACAAATTCCTAGAAAAGCTAGACCTATTCAAATGAATATGGACCTAGAAAAACACTGCAGGAATGAAATCAAAGATTTAGAATCTAAAGGTTTAATTGTTAAGTCTAGATCTCCTTGGTCTTGCGCTGCTTTCTACGTCAATAAAAACTCTGAAATAGAAAGGGGAACACCAAGACTTGTGATCAATTACAAACCTTTAAACAAAGCTCTAAAATGGATTAGGTATCCCATACCTAACAAAAAGGATTTGCTTCAAAAACTTCACTCTGCTTTCATATTCTCAAAATTTGATATGAAGTCTGGTTTTTGGCAAATTCAAATACATCCAAAAGACCGTTATAAAACTGCCTTTACTGTTCCATTTGGACAATATGAATGGACCGTTATGCCATTTGGTTTAAAGAATGCACCTTCTGAGTTTCAAAGGATTATGAATGATATCTATAATCCTTACTCAGAATTTTGTATTGTTTATATTGATGATGTTTTGATCTTTTCAAAAGACATTGATCAACATTTCAAGCATTTAAAGATTTTTTATTTTGCTACTAGAAAAGCTGGCTTAGCTGTTTCCAGTACAAAAATTTCTCTGTTTCAGACAAAAGTTAGGTTCCTAGGACATTATATTTCCAAAGGAACGATTACACCCATTGAAAGATCTCTTGCTTTTGCAGATAAATTCCCTGATAGAATTCTTGATAAAACTCAACTTCAGAGATTTCTCGGAAGTTTGAATTATGTCCTGGATTTCTGTCCAAATATTAATAGAATTTCAAAACCTTTACATGATAGATTAAAGAAAATTCATGTTCCTTGGACTGATGAACATACAAAAGCCGTTAGATTAATAAAAGATACAGTTAAAGAAATTCCCTGATTGTATCTAGCTAACCCTAGTTTACAAAAAATTGTTGAGACTGATGCGTCTGACTTAGGATATGGTGGTATTCTAAAACAAGTTGAGAATAATAAAGAACAGATAGTACAATATGTTTCTGCACATTGGAATGATTGTCAGAAAATTATTCTACTATTAAAAAAGAAATTTTATCCATTGTTCTATGCATATCTAAATTTCAAAGTGATTTGTTAAATCAAAATTTTTTACTAAGAATTGATTGTAAAGCTGCAAAACATGTTTTAGAAAAGGATGTTCAAAACATTGCATCTAAACAAATTTTTGCACGATGGCAAGCAATTTTAAGTGTTTTTGATTTTGAAATCGAATTTATAAAAGGAGATACAAATTCTTTTCCAGATTTTCTAACCAGAGAATTTCTTCAAAACATATAATGGCGCCCAAAAAGAAAGACACTGGCAAAGCCATCCTAAAAGAACCCTCTGTCCAAAGCACCTACAAAGAATCTCAATCCCCTCCACCCATTCCAAATTTAGCCTCTGGCATTCCTGTAAAGTCTTGGGTTGATACAATCCAAGAAGAAGAATCATCTTCCAAAGCCATCACTTCGCAAGAACAGGTTAATGAATGGATTGAATCCATTTCTAAATCCCCTGAACTCATACTTGCTTTACAAAGCTTTTCAAAAAACCAAGAACTTACTAAAGAAGTTCAAAAGATTTCTTCCAAAGAAATTCCAATTTCAAAATCTCAAAAAGAAATTGTTTTAAGTGGAAGTTCTTCTTCCCAATTTGTTTCTCAAAATTTTTCTCAAAAGTCGGATTGGCATAATAAAACCTATCAACAAAATATTTTAAGTGTTGAAGATGGGTTTTATAATCCTGATCCATTTGTAACTCTTTCAAAGTTTTCCCCAAAGGGTTGGTTCTTCAAACCTTGGGATTTAACAAAACCCCAATCATTCTATCAAGACATTCTTGAATTCACTGAATCAGTGAAGTTCAAACATTTTTATCTTTCTGAAGCTCATTCTGAGCCAGCCTATTCTACAGCCACTATCCTAAAAGTCCTTTCTCCAAAGCAATGGGGAGAACCTCTACATAACCCCAAATTCTTTTCGGCCAATTTTCAAAATCGCCTAAACCATTGCCTATCTTTCTCTTATTGGGATTACCAACAGGCATGGTTTAATACCTTTCTTATTCAAAACCCAAAGAAATCCCATTCATGGTTATTTTTCTTCAATTCAAAAATAACCGTTGAAAGCCTTCCAAACTGGTTCCAACATTGGTGGAATTATTTTGGGCCAAGCCCAGATATTCTTACAACAAATGCAACAGCATGCTTAAACCTTTTTAAAGCCCATTATGTCCCTTCTGTTTCAGAGAAAAGGTTCCCCCATTTCCTCTGTTTTTGTACAAACTTTTTCTTACCTTGGGTCTGGATGTGGAGTCTTCAATTCCACACTCATGAAACCCAATTGCTCATCCAAAGAACCTTTAAAGTAAAATGGTGGTCAAAATTTGATGAAGAGTCCAAGCTGTCCCAACATATGGTCCAGCAATGGCTCTCTGCTAAAGGCCATCTCAAGCCCAATATTGAAGACATAAAGACCCAAAGCACATTCCTCTCCCAAAAGTCAAAGGCCCAGTCTCTTTTAGCTGGTGCCAAAACTGAAGACGAATACTTCAAAGTCATGCATCAGCTCCTCGCTTCTAGGCCAGCTTCCTCGGCTGCCAGCTCATCAAGTAATGATGGGGAGCCTCAGCCATTTATTTCTCTTGGAGATGATAACGAAGATGACTGCTTCGGGATTCTCTCATCATTAAAGCATTAAAGCAAAAAAAAAAGTAATTGAGTAAAAGAAAATTATTTTCTTTTCCCCTTCACTCACTATTCTCATCACGAGAAAAAAACTGTGGGATAAGACAATTTCAAAGACTTTTCTTTTGCTAGAGTCATAAACAAGGAGCATCCAAAGCTCAGACCAAAGACCGGTGGGACCACGAGCATCTTGCTTTTGACAAAGCCATGTGAAGAAAAGAAAAAGCATCCAAAGCTTGATCACGAGCATCTTACTACTTTTGACAAAGCCATGTGAATAAAAGAAAAAGCATCCAAAGCTTGATCACAAGCATCTTACTATTTGAGCATCTTGCTATTTGTAATAATTTAAAGTTGTATTATTAGAGCATCTTACTGTTTTGGATTAAAGATAGGGGTGGTTGTTGGATGTTGGGTATATAGTTCCCATTAACCCTTCAGTTGAGGGCATCCATTTTGTTTTCCTCCCATTTTCTAATTTACTCAAAACTTCTCAAAACCCTTCTTCTACTATTAGTTTAAAACTTTGTTCTTTCAGAAAAATGTAAGCATCCGTTTTACATATATATAAAGCTGTTTATTTTCCTGTAATTCATTTTTTTTAGCATGCTTGCAGACTGATATTCATATCAGTTCTGCCATATAAAACTGTTACGGCTCCTCTGAGGCATAGAGACCAGATCTCTCCCCTCAGTTGTATTTCTCTTCTCCCTCCTCATTCAGAGCACCATTTCTGGGATCCAGATTTGGTACTGTGTTTGCAAACCAAGCCAATCTAATTAAGAGCTTAAATTTTTACCAACGAAGACAGGATCTTTTACTATAAATAAATAAATAACACAAAATTTAAGCTTAATTTTTAAACTAGTCAACGGGAACTCTTCCCAATTGGCTCGTGATGGAGTTAAGTTCAGTTCATGGACCTTTTTCCATTCCAGACGACATGTAGACTCGGTTTGGTCCCTATTCGGTACCAAACGAGTTTGAACTCATAGCCTTTATCAGGTCCAGTCGACGGATACACTCCCCGCTTAACTTGTGATAGAGTATGATCGGGGACAACGCCCAACTCGATCAAACTGGGGACATCCCCATAACTCTTAACTAGCCATATTCAAGACCGTAGCCACATTGTCCAGGCGACACTGAAGACGCCCGATTGTAGCCCAGTTCGGGTAACCAAGACTTTACTGGTTTGGTTCAGACGACACGATCAATGAATACTCTCCAAGCCAATGACTCATTGACTTAGAGAGTATGGGACAAACTGTACAGGCCAAATTTGGTCTAAGGGCAATTTCGACCTTTTATTTCAGACCCCATACTGAACGCACCCCAGACTCCCCAACATAAGATCCAGGCCCAAGTTGCTACTTCAAACCCACACACTAAATGAAGCCCCGAGTTTAGTGTATATAGGCTCCAAGAGGTTTCACAAGCCTAAACCTAGTGAAATACCATACCCAAACCGTATCCAAGGCTCACCATGTGCCAACCCACGAAACGTCCTGACTCATAAATACCTCTCATAACTCGACCGTTTTAAGCCTCCAAATGGACAAATAATCAAAGACAGTAAGTGCGCCCGTTACTCAAGTGTCTATATAAGAGGAGAAACCTATGAGGAACAGACATGGAAGCTATCCTGCTCACAGCCTAATAATATTCTCTTCCAAACTCTGAGAACCACCTACTTACTGCCCTCACGGCAGTTCACGGGGATCAAGGTAATCTCTAACCTTTCTCATTCTCTTATGGCATTTATTGCCCATTTCCTCCGCTGACTTGGGCGTCGGAGTGCCTACGGCTTCCACCACATCGGTGGGTAGATCCTCCATGCTCACTTTACTTTTTTTTTTTGTAGGATCGCCAGTGCCCCAACCTACGAAATCTCGATTGTGGACTCGGGCAAAAACCAGCGTCTACAAGTAAAAAGAACGATGATTCCCTTAACATAAATATTTGTTGGTTGATGTTTGATATATAGTATAAATATATTTATACATATATGTTTGGAAATTTGATTGAGTAATTGATAGCATGAGAACATAAATTGTAAATATAATTTTTGGGTATAACTGTATGCTTGTACTATGAATCGAAGTATTTGAGTATTTTATGACTTTGAAATGAGTTGGAAGGATGAAATGTGATGAGGTGTGTTGTATTAGATGTTGTGTAGGATTATTGTTATGCTGCCGAATTTAGTATAATAGTGGTCGGAGATGCGAGGTTATGCGAGGTTAATAGTGGTGTGTGGTTCAATCCCCATCTTGCACATTTATACGGGATTATACGGTGGGAAACCTTGGGAGGTGAGATGTTGATACTCACCCATTGGTTTCAATCCATTATTATCCGAATCTGGATAGCAAAACTTTGTTTGATTGTGATGCTTTGTGTGAGTATGTTTTGCCTGAGATAGCTTTTATATAACAATTGTTGTTTTTCATGTATTGATTATTATATATACATATTTTATTGGTAAGGTCATGTTGAGAGTATGAGTATTTTTACTAACTGCGCTCTTTAAGATCACCCTCATCTCCCAAACATCCCAAATAGTTTGCCATCGCAACAGTAGTAGTATAAGTACAAGAACTTGACTCGATTACCACAGCCGTCAGTCGGGTTGGTCCGGACATTTCTTTTGGCTTTTGAGATAGGAGAATTAAGACAACTTTCATGTTTTCAAATACTCTTGATGTAAACATTATTTGAGGTTTATTGAATTGCATTTCGTGGAATATTATTTTCTATTTTCAATTTGGTTCAGTTGCATGATATGTAGGTGCTCGAGCTGAAGTTGTTCACAGACCCATTTCTAGGGTTGGGCCCGTTATAGGGAGGGGGTCATGACAGAAATTGTTTTATTTCTTTCTAAATTATCAAATAAATAAATTCTCTTGTACTTTTTACCATTCTTCCATACACCCATAAGACAAAGTACCAATCAATTCATTGTGCCCATAATTTTCATTGATTTTTTATTTTAAAGAGAGTAATATTTTTTCCTAAAATTATATTAGAGTTGACATCTTTTTGGCAAAAAGAGTTTATTTATAAATATAATTTTTTTTAATAATACATCTTCAATCATTGTAACAAATTTTGTGCCAGTGACTCCCAAACCAGTTGGCTTTAGGGCACTAGGTGTTAAGACACTCATACATACTTAATTTCTTGGATCTCAGATGTTAAAAAGAAAAAGTGTCAGATTTCATTAAGCTTTCTCCTTGACCCGTAACGAGCTTTATGCTAGTGACTCCCAGACGAGTTGGCCTTAGGGCACTAAGTGTTAAAACACCCATACATACTTAATTGCTCGAGTTAGAGAGGCTATGAAATCGAACTTATTCACATATATGTTTTTAATTAAAATAACTCAAGTTTTACCGTTTTACGTGAATAATCACTTCTTACTGAGGTAAGATGTCCGATTACTAAATAAAATCTTGATTATTATTATGAAGGCTTTATTATGTCTAAGGCAACAATGGAATGAGTCTTGGATGTGCATGAGCTGCCTTGATTGATTTTGAGCTTAATTTCTGAATGGTGCATTATGAATGACGAGATTTGCGCAGTCTTTGTAGTTTGGACATAACTTTCTCATCCGATGTTCGATTTTGGTGATTCAAGTTGCATTGGAAAGAGGTCTCATGGATATACAATTTTGGAGCTTATGTCAAAGTCCAATTCGAAATCCTTCTTGGTCAAAATACGAAAGAAAGTTATCCCTACGGCTTTTATGTTTTATATTTTTTAATGTTTTGTGATGCTTAAGTGTTGAGCTGAACTTTGATTAAATTAGAAAGCCCATGCATGAAAATTTAAAGGATTTTATATGTTATTGGGTTTATTTTAATAGAATTTTATTATATTTGGGTAGAATTAGGGTTAGCGACATATTTAAAGGGGCATTATTCATTGTAATTGATGATTAATTATGAAACCTTTTCTTTTAACAAAACAAAGTGTCTTATGTCATCTTGAGGGAGTGGATTCCTCATTGGTTCTACGGAACAAAAGCTTATCAACATGTGACAAGCGTTGTGGCGCTGTAACGCTGTTCAAAATTCTCCAAAGAAATAAAGAAAGGTTTTTAAATACATTATCATTCCTAGGATTCTCAATGTCAATAGCTCCATATGGGTAAACGTGTTTCACAATAAATGGGTCAATCCATTTAGATTTCAATTTTCCAGGAAATAAATGAAGATGGTAATTATAAAGTAATTTTTTGACCAATTTTAATATTTTTTTATTGAATTTCGACTATTATGAAATGCCTTAATTTTAGCTTTAAGAATTTTCGCATTCTCATATGAATTATTCCTTAACTTTTCAAGTTCATTTAATTGCACTTTATGTTCGTGACTGGCATTTTCAAGATTTGAATTGAATGCTTTAATAGCCCAATATGCCTTATGTTCAAGTTCTATAGAAAAATGACAAGGTTTTCCGTTAACTATACGATAGGGCAACATTCCTAGAGAGGTGACCGACGTAATCACACACGAGTATAACGCAAGCGCACGTATCGTTCAAGTAGTATAAAAAATATCGATCCCACGATGACTTATTACCTATTCTATTAATTTTATGAGGTCAAGTGATTACTAATATCTAACAAGTTGATTGATTGATTTGAAATGACGATGATTCTAAATTTAAAATAAGTAAAAGAAATTGAGAGTAGATTAATGAAAATTAAAACTATCTAGGGTAGTGAATTCTTCCAATATTATTTAAAAGATGAAGTAGTTATATTATAGTTGGGTAAAATATTGATTTATTAATCTGGAACATTAAATTATGTAAAAGCCTCTTCCGATGGTCATTTACAAATACCTAGTTTAATTCAATTGAATCATATGTCTATGTCAATCAAATTACCTAGATTCATTAAGATTGAATTCCAATTATGATTACCCCCGCCTAACAGGTATATTCATATCCTGTAAGGAAATCTATTAAAGGTTTATCTATCCTTAAAGAAGATCGTGGGTTGTTGAGTATAAGATCTTTAAATTTAAAGTCCCTATGTCTAGTTCATTTTAAGTTTTATCTAGTCAATTTTATTAATGGTCAGTCAATAAAAAGCATTAAGATTATGACTCAACAAATAACTCTTTAATTACTCAAACTATAATCTAACCCTTTTTTAAACCGGTGATATTAGATTTTATCACAACCCTAGATATTTAACTTAGTTACAATACATAGCTAAAGCTGATAAAAATTTAAAAGACATAAAGTGAAATTGCTGAAAAGTAATTGTAGAATAATAAATTGCAATAAAAAGAAATGCTAAGGTAAGAGGGATTAACTTCTACTATTTACTATTTAGATATCTCCCATAAAAAAATATATAATCAGGAGGTCTCGTATGGTGCTTAACTTGGAATGGGAGTTCCATTCTGTCAAGCTTCTGGGCGATATTTTTAATCTGTACTCCCCAAAACAGTGATGTTTCGCCTGAATGCTCTGGATCTTCAATAGGATCAGACATTTGCTCTTCCATTTGCTCTGCTTCTTGCTCCACCTTTTCTTCACAGATGTATTTTAGGATTTCTTCATTTAGCTCTTCATCTGTCATCTGTGAAATGCATGCTTCAAAATTATCAACCTGAGGATGTAAAGAAATGTCAGATTTTAGGTCTTCATCCTCTGATCTGGGTGAAATGATTGGCTCAGGTAGATATTCTTCAAACATTTGTGCAATGGATGCTCCAAGATCTTCATTTTGAGGATACAAAATTTCATCCTCAAGTGTTGGTGCAGTTGGTACAAACAGCTCATCTTCATCTTCCTCGTCAGAATCTGAATAATAAAAATCATATCGAGACTTTTCCGATTTGGGCTATTGAACTGATACCTCTAATTCTTGATTCTGCTCAGCCTCCTCCTTTGCTGAATTGTCATCGTGAAATGCTTGGCCATCGAAGGCTTCATCTGAAAATGGTTCTTGAGGTATGTAGCTCTGGTCTTCTGTTAATTGTCTGATCTGATTGTCATTCTTTGTATGGATTCTGTTTGACTCTGAACTTGTGCATCAATTTGAGCTGCCCGTTCTTTGAACCAATCTTGAGCATGTGAAGTATCTGATCTTCCTCTGATGGTTCTGGTTCTTGATGAAAATCATAGATAGATGGTGGATAAGATGGAAGATGTGGTTCTGTGAAATATGTTGGTTCTTCGTACCATGAATGATTCCAATAATTCTGCCACTCTGAACAGTATATACATTGATCGCTTGGGTGGTTACATCACATATCACACATCTTCCCATCTCGTTCTGATGAGTAAATGTATTATTGTTTGGTTCTGGCATCCAATGATAGTCATTGGGCTGGACAACATGCCTCAGAAAACCGGACTGTTGCTCCCAAATGTGGGGTGTATCTTCTTGTAAAGCACGTAATCTCTCAATCTCCCAACATTGTTCCATTTTTCAACCACCTGAAAATAAAAGAAACAAATAAAAATTACAGATAAAAATAAAGAAAATTAGATACAAGTAAATTAGATAGCTTCAAAATTAATAACTCAAGAAAAATAAGTCCCCGACAACGGCGCCAAAAACTTGACCGTGCATTCACACGCGTATAACGTAAGCGCACATATCGTTCAAGTAGTATAAAAATATCGATCCCACGGGGACTTAATTCCTACCGTTGTTATTAATTGTTGATACTATTTATTTACAAGTATCTAATTGTAGAGATAAGAGAATTGATTTTTTTGATTGGTTGGTTGAATATGGATTTGCTTAAATAAACTAAAATAAAGACACAAAAGAAAAAGACACAAAAGAAAATACTAAAGAAAATAGAAGAACAGACTCAAAGATCTAGGGTCGTGACTCCACACAATATTATTAAAAAGATGAATTGATTCTCTTGTTAATGCGTAATAAATTAATTTGCTAACCTGGAACACGATAATATGCAAAAGCCTCTTCCGATGGTCAGACGCAAATACCCAGTATAACCCAATTGAACCATATGTCTATGTCAACAAAATTACCTGGATTCATTAAGATCATGATAGTCAAAAACCTGGAACACGATAATATGCAAAAGCCTCTTCCGATGGCCAGATGACAATTATTAGTTAAACAGTAAAATAAATCATGATAGTCAAAAAGGTCTGGATCTTGTCGGAGAAAATAAAAGAAAACAACAAAATAAATTAACATTTACTAGACTTAACTGTTGTCTTTCTTTTTGGAATTGTGTGTGTAATCTGTGAATTTCTTGATACACAAATCCACATGGATGCGTCTCAAGAGTTTTAGATATGTCATCCAAAGACTCCTTACTCAAGCCATTCCTAATGAATTTAATCTTATCTTCGCGGGTATTAGACATTACTCCTAAAGAACGACAACGAGTATCACAAAACATACGGGCACATTTATATCTGCAAAATAAACAAAAACATATCAAAACGTTCATAAAACTCGAGAAACTATACAAAATATTAGTTCAAATGAGTGGGAAATAGTGATATAATTACCACTCATCATACCCCCAAATCTAACATATTGCTAGTCCTCGAGCAAAACACAAAATAAAATAACATAAAAATCTTTAAAATAAAATTAAGCTAAGCCACTTTCGTAGGGATCACGATTGCATTTAGCGTATGCAACAAACTTTTAAACCCCTAGGTGTCCCTAGTGGACGAGTTATAGTCTCGTGAGGCTTACAGTAACGATACCCACAAACGTTTGATAAAAGTAAAAAGATATTAAAACTAATGCACACAAAAGCAAAAAGACAAGAGAAAATAGAATAAAGAAGTTAGTGACTAATCAGGTGAAACTTCTACTCCAAGTTACCAATTGTTTTGTTTCTTTCTAAATTACCGAATAAGTAAAATCCTCCGATTATAATTACCATTCTCCATATACACAGCTAACAAAATATTAATCAATTCATTTTTTCCCAAACAGTCACAAGTGTAGTTGATAAGAGAGTAATATTTTTGTCATAAAGTTTTATCAGAATTCACACATTTTTATAGCAATGGAATAATTTTTTCGGATTTTTCTGATTTTTTTTTCTTTTCTGATTTTATTTTTTATTTATATACAATATCTTCCGTCTATGTAGCAAGCTTTGGGTCGGTGGCTCCCAAACCAGTTGGCTTTAGGGCACCAGGTGTTAAGACACCCCTACGGACTTAATTACTCAGACTTTAGATATATATATTTTTTGCAACATCTTCGATCCATGTAGCGAGCTTTGGGCCAGTGACTCCCAAACCAGTTAGTTTTAGGGTACTAGGTGTTAAAACACCCCTACGAACTTAATAATTCGGATCTCATATGTTTTTTTCTCTCATTTTTTTTTCTTTTTTTTTTCTTTTATTTTTTTTACTCCATTGCCATTTATAGATGCTTCCTCTAATTAAACTAGAGCACTGAATATTACAAACTTTTCAATTACAACTCATATCCGTATGTTACTATGCATATTGATAATATCTGCCAACTGAGCATATGAAGATTCATTTTAGTCAGTTTTATGGAGAATTCACAAATTAAATAATTTAAAAGGAAATAAACAAAAATTAACTTATTTCAAAAATGGGTTTGAGATACGTATCAGGAGTGGGAACTCCTTGCACATCTATCTTTCACCAATTTCACATTTTCGTCAAAATAAAAACACAAAAACATAAATATTTTTGTAATTTGTGAAAAATTTTCATTTTTTTTTTGTATTTTTCGAAAAATTTTGGGACTAAAAATCTAATAAAATAAGACAAAATAAACAAGATACTAATCAACTATTCCACTCCCCCAAACCTAAATGAGACATTGTCCCCAATGTCTTAAACAGTAGAAGGAGAGTTAAAAAAGTCATACCTGGTTAGCTGAAAATTTACGAAAAGCTACTGATTAAGATCTATGTCCAGTCTACACTTCTTACCACGATCGCTATCTGACCAGTTCAATTTGGAAAGAATGGGGTCGAGTTTTGGTTCAAAGGCTATGATTTGGTCAATTAATTCTTCGGCCTTTGTCGTAGTCAGGAAGATATCATGTACTGATTTGGTGACAAACTCGTGTCTTTTGGCTTCCGCAAGAAATACAAACAAAAAATCGAAGAAATGCTCAATGTTGAGTAATCCAATAGGCTTCCGATGAATGTTCAAGTGCGCTGACCGGCGTAAACACACACGTATAACGCAAGCGCACGTATCGTTCAAGTAGTATAAAAATATCGATCCCACGAGGACTTAATTCCTAATGTTGTTATTAATTATTGAATCTATTTATTTACACATATCTAATTGAGGGTGAAGAGAATGATTGCTTGATTGATTTGGTTGATTGTAGTTTTGTAAAATAAATAAATAAATAAAAAGACAAAAGAAAATACTAAGGAAAATAACAAAAGACACAAGATCTAGGTTGGAATCATTCTAATATCTTTTAAAAGATGAAGTGATTATTTTATGTTTGTGTAATAAATCAGTTTACTAACCTGGAACACAAAATTATGCAAAAGCCTCTGTCGATGGTCAGAGGCAAATACCCAGTTTAACCCAATTGAACCATATGTCTATGTCAACCAAATATCTGGATTCATTAAGTTTAAGTTCCATTTATGGCTACCCTCGCCCGACATGTATATGTCTATCCTGTAAGGAAATCTATTAAAGGGTTATCTATCCTCAAGGAAGATCGTGGGCTATTAAGTCTAAGGTGAAACCTAAAATCCCTATGTCTAGTTCATTTTAGATTTACCAGATCAATCTTATTGGTGATCAGACAACAAGAAGCATTAAGCTTAAGACTTAATAAGTAAACCTTTAAATTACCCAAACTATAAAATAACCCCTTATAAAACGGTGATATTAGAATTCATCACAACCCCAGATAACTAACACATAACTAGGGCTAGTAAAGACTTAAAAGTAAAAGACATAAGTAAAAATGCTGAAAATTAAATTACTGAAAAGTAAATGCCTGAAAGTAAATTGCTGAAAAGTAAATGCTGAAAATTAAATAAAGTAAAAGTACAATAAAAGAAAATGCTGAGGGAAAAGGATCCACTTTTATTACTTCTATTTTAGATATCTCCATTAATATAATATATTAACCTTGCATGATAATTACCAACCAGCCATATAGGCGGTATCCAGATTAAGTCAAATTAATAATTAATTACCAACCGACCAATCAGGCGGTATCCAGTTTAGTCAGGTTAAAACCAATTTAAATAATTACCAACCGACCAATATGGCGGTATCCTCGTTAAGTCAGGTTTTAACTAGTTTATATATTATAATTAAGGGAGATTAATCTAAATATTAGTAATAAAAGTTTTACCTTTTACACCAGCAAAGGGGAGTTACCTCCTCATTACTGAAAAGTAAAAACTGAAAATTAAAGAAAGAAAAGTACTGTGCGTAAAAGTAAATTGAGGAAAGTAAAAACTGAAAAAGTAAAGAAAAGAAAGTGCGAAAGCGGAAATTAATTACTAAAAGCTATAAATAAACAAACAAGATACAATCTTCTTAGTATTCTTAAGGAATTCCTTAGAAGAAAGTATGAATTTTACAAATGAAATGGCTTGGTATTTATAGGCAAAATTTTGCCTCCATCAAATCATCACCCAAATCAATTATTAATTGCTCCACCAAATCCATTATTAATTGCTCCACTAATCTCTTATCATGTTTGGTGATGATTTGATAATTTTTATTATTTATTTATTAATTTATTTTTTTGCTTTGAAAATGATTGAAAGTGACTTTAATAATTACACACTACACACTTCTGGATGGTTCATCAATTTCGGGCATGAAATCTTCAGAATTAGAAATTATTTTGTCTTTCAAAGTTGTAGAGCTTTGAGTCTTCTTTAATATGAAACTTGAATCAGCTCAATCTGATATCTGAGTAAAAAGTTATGCCCAAAATACGACAGATGCGCAAAACTGGAATTTCCAAAACTGCACTTCGTCAAAACGCCCTTTCAAGTTTCCAATCTCCAAAATTAAAATATCAAGTCCAATAATTGCCATTATTTGACCCATATTTCATCCTAAATGATTTCATTAAGTCCCCATATTATTTTATCTGCAAAACAAACTAAAACACATCAAAACGTTTATCAAACCCGAGAAACTAAACAAAATATTAAGTTAAAGGGGCGGTAAATATTGATATATTTTCCGTTCATCACACCCCAAACCTAACATTTGCTAGTCCTCGAGCAAAAAAACAAAATAAAAATAAAATTAAACTAAGCCACTTTCGTAGGGATCACAGTTGCATTTAGCATATGCAACAAGCCTTTAAACCCCTAGGTGTCCCTAGTGGACGATTTATAGTCTCGTGAGGGCTTACAGCAATGATACCCACAAAGTTTTACAAAAGTAAAAAGATAATAAAACTAATGCACACAAAAGCAAAAAGACAAGAGAAAATAGAATAAAGAAGTTAGTGACTAATCAGGTGAAACTTCTACTTCATGTTACTAGTTGTTTTGTTTTATTCTAAATTACTGAATAAGTAAATTCTCCGATTATTTTTACCTTCTCCATATACACAGCCAACAAAATATTAATCAACTCATTTTTGCCCACAACAGTCATAAGTGCAGTTGATAAGAGAGTATATTTTTGTCCTAAAGTTCTATCAGATTTCACACATTTTTGCAGCAATGGAATAATTTTTCATTTTTCTGATTTTTTCTTTGATTTTTCTCTATTTTTTATTTATATACAATATCTTCCATCTATGTAACGAGTGTTGGGTCGGTGGCTCCCAAACTAGTTGGCTTTAGGGCACCAGGTGTTAAGACACCCCTACGGACTTAATTACCCAGACTTCAGATATAAATATATATAATATATATATATATATATATATATATATATATATATATATATATATTTGTAGCATCTTCGATCCATGTAGCGAGCTTTGGGCCAGTGACTCCCAAACCAGTTGGTTTTAGGGCCACTAGGTGTTAAAACACCCTTACAGACTTAATAACTCGGATCTCGGATTTTTTTTTTTTTTTTTTTTTTTTTTTACTCCATTGCTTTTTGAGATGTTTCTTCCAATGAAACTAGAGCACTGAATATTACAAACTTTTCAATTTTAGCTCATGTCCGTATGTTATTATATATGTTGATAATATCTATCAACTGAGCATATGAAGATTCCTTTTAGTCCGTTTTTAACGAGAATTCACAAATTAAATAATTCAAAAGGAAATAAACAACAATTAACTTATTTCGAAAATAGGCTTGAGATACGTCTCAGGAGTAGAAACTCCTTACTCATCTATCTCTTACCAATTTCACCTTTTTAGTCAAAATAAAAACACAAAAACACAAAATATTTTTGTAATTTTTGAAAATTTTTCAATTTTTTTGTATTTTTCGAAATAATTTTGGACTAAAAATAAAAACAACACACAAACTAAAAACAAGGTACTGATCAACTAATTCCCTCCCCCAAACTAAATGAGACATTGTCCCCAATGTCTTAAACAGTAAAAGGAGAGTTAAGAAGGTTGTACCTGGTTAGCTGAAAATCTATAGGAAATTAAAGGTTAGATCCAGATTAATCCGACGCCTCTTACCACGATCGTCGTCGGACCAATTTATTTTTGAAAGGATAGGGTCAACTTGTGGTTCATAGGCTATGAGTTGGTCTATTAGATCCGGAGCAGTTCTGGCAGTGAAGAGGAGTTCTTTCATAGGTTTTGACACGAACCCATTTCTGGCACGATCAGTTCCTCTCCGTTTGATGATCCAATAAGATTTGCCTCTGCCAAGGGTTTTGGGATGATTCCCAAAACGTGACTGCCTCCTTCCTGTACAGCCTTTGAAACGATCCCCATAAGTCCGAGATTGCCTCCGCCATATATTAAGTGCATATTTCTTGCAGCTAAGACTCGACCCAATTCCTGTGCTGCTTCTATGTATTGTGGCTTAGTACCAACAATACTACCACAAAACACGCAGATGTTTTCAACTCGTCTTCTTGAAGTGGCTTCCATTTTTTTTTTGTATTTCTTTTTCAACTCTGGATGCCTTCAAATGTGCAATGACGGGCTGAATTTATAGTACCTGAAAAAAGGGTGAGTAAAAATAGCACAAGTATCTTCCAGAGGACGATTAGTAGCGAAATAATATCGTGATAGTCAAAAAGTCTGGATCCTGTCTACGAAAATAAAGATAATTACAACAGAAAAGCTAATCAAAGCAATAATTAAGGCAACGGAATTGTGTACGCAATACGCCACTCGGTTAGTATAAATTCATTAGGATGTGTCTCAAGATTTCATTCCTTATTCAGCCATCGCTAATGAATTGTTTCTCATCTTTGATTGCCAAACATAATTCCTTATGTCTTAAAATGCTTCGTTTGTGCCTTTCCCTACAAAAAAAACACACAAAATTAAAAAGTTCACACAAAATATGAAAACAAATTACAACAAATTGCATGGGTTGCCTCCCTGCTAGCGCTAAATTTTCGTCTTCTGCCAGACGTGACTGAAATTCATCTGTTAAGGAGGTTTCAATGTCGTTTTGGATGTCTGATTAAGACAATCCCGTGAGCGTTGCTTTTGAATGGTCTCTCCAACGGAAAAGTGGCAAAAATAGTTTTGTCTTATTCAGTGCTCGTGCCACCTTTTTACTCCTTGTTGTTCCAGTGATTCCTGCAAAGAAAGAAAGAAAATCAGGAGGTCTCGTATGATGCTTGACTTGGAATGGAAGTTCCATTCTGTCAAGCTTCTGGGCGATATCTTTGATTTGTACTCCCCAAAACAGCGATGTTTTCTCCTGAATGCTCTGGATCTTTATTAAGGTCAGACATTTGCTCCTCCATTTGCTCTGTTTCTTGCTCCACATTTTCTTCACATATGTCTTTTAAAATTTCTGTATTCAGTTCTTCATCTCTCATCTGTGAAATACATGCTTCAAAATTGTCAACCTGAGGATATAAAGAAATGTTAGATTTTAGGTCTTCATCCTCTGATATGACTGGAATGGATGGTTCAGATAGATCTTCTTCAAATATCATGGTAAAGCATGCTCAAGATCTTCATTTTGAGGATTGAAAGTTTGATCCTCCGTTGTTGGTGCAGTTGGTACAAATAAATCAGCTTCATCCTCCTCGTCAGAGTCTGAATAATAAAAGTCAAATTGAGACTTTGCCGGTTCGGGCTCCTGGACTGATACCTCTGGTTGTTGATACTGCTCAGCTTCCTCCTCTGTTGAAGTGTCACTGTGAAATGATTGGTACTCGAAGGCTTCATCAGTGTCATCCGAAACTGGTTCTTGAGGTATGTAGTTCTGGTTTTCTGTGAATTGTCTCATTTGATCTGTCATCCTCTGAATGAATTCTGATTGTCTCTGAATACTTTCCAATTGATTCTGGCTTGTTTCAAGCATTGCATCCAACTTTTCATCTCGTTTCTTGAACACATCTTTGAGCATGTCAATCATCTGATCTTCTTCTGATTGTTGATGAAGATCATTGTATGAGGGTGGTGGATAAGATGAAAAATGTGGTTCTGTGAAATGTGATGGCTCATCATACCATGAAGGATCTTGATAACTCTGCCACCCTGGATGATAGTTGTAATCGCAATAATCTCTAGGGTGGTTACCATTACATATGTCACATCTCCCCGTTGCGTTTTGTTTAGCAAATGTGGTATTGCTTGGTTCTGGCATCCAATGATAATTGTTGGGTGGACAACAGCCTCAGAAAACTGGACTGTTGCTCCCAAATTTGGGGTGTATTTTCTAGTAAAGCTAGTGATCTCTCAATCTCCCAATAATGTTCCATTTGTTCAATCACCTGAAAACAGAAGAAAGAAATAAAATTATAAAAAAAAATAAAGAAAATTAGATACAAGTAAATTAGATAGCTTCAAAATTACAACTCAAGAAATAAGTCCCCGGCAACGGTGCCAAAACTTGACCGGCGTAAAACAACACGTATAACGCAAGCGCACGTATCGTTCAAGTAGTATAAAAATATCGATCCCACGAGGACTTAATTCCTAATGTTGTTATTAATTATTGAATCTATTTATTTACACATATCTAATTGAGGGTGAAGAGAATGATGCTTGATTGATTTGGTTGATTGTAGTTTTGTAAAATAAATAAATAAATAAAAAGACAGAAGAAAATACTAAGGAAAATAACAAAAGACACAAAGATCTAGGGCTGTGAATCATTCTAATATCTTTTAAAAGATGAAGTGATTATTTTATGTTTGTGTAATAAATCAGTTTACTAACCTGGAACACAAAATTATGCAAAAGCCTCTGTCGATGGTCAGACGCAAATACCCAGTTTAACCCAATTGAACCATATGTCTATGTCAACCAAATTATCTGGATTCATTAAGTTTAAGTTCCAATTATGGCTACCCCCGCCCGACAGGTATATGTCTATCCTGTAAGGAAATCTATTAACGGGTTATCTATCCTCAAGGAAGATCGTGGGCTATTAAGTCTAAGGCTGAAACCTAAAATCCCTATGTCTAGTTCATTTTAGATTTACCAGATCAATCTTATTGGTGATCAGACAACAAGAAGCATTAAGCTTAAGACTTAATAAGTAAACCTTTAAATTACCCAAACTATAAAATAACCCCTTATAAAACCGGTGATATTAGAATTCATCACACCCCAGATAACTAACACATAACTAGGGCTAGTAAAGACTTAAAAGTAAAAGACATAAAGTAAAAATGCTGAAAATTAAATTACTGAAAAGTAAATGCTGAAAGTAAATTGCTGAAAAGTAAATTGCTGAAAATTAAATAAAGTAAAAGTACAATAAAAGAAAATGCTGAGGTAAAAGGATCCACTTTTATTACTTCTATTTTAGATATCTCCATTAATATAATATATTACCTTGCATGATAATTACCAACCAGCCATATAGGCGGTATCCAGATTAAGTCAAATTAATAATTATTACCAACCGACCAATCAGGCGGTATCCAGTTTAGTCAGGTTAAAACCAATTTAAATAATTACCAACCGACCAATATGGCGGTATCCTCGTTAAGTCAGGTTTTAACTACTATATATTATAATTAAGGGAGATTAATCTAAATATTAGTAATAAAATTTTTACCTTTTACACCAGCAAAGGGGAGTTACCTCCTCATTACTGAAAAGTAAAAACTGAAAATTAAAGAAAGAAAAGTACTGTGCGTAAAAGTAAATTGAGGAAAGTAAAAACTGAAAAAGTAAAGAAAAGAAAGTGCGAAAGCGGAAATTAATTACTAAAAGCTATAAATAAACAAACAAGATACAATCTTCTTAGTATTCTTAAGGAATTCCTTAGAAGAAAGTATGAATTTTACAAATGAAATGGCTTGGTATTTATAGGCAAATTTTGCCTCCATCAAATCATCACCCAAATCAATTATTAATTGCTCCACCAAATCCATATTAATTGCTCCACTAATCTCTTATCATGTTTGGTGATGATTTGATATTTTTATTATTTATTTATTAATTTATTTTTTTGCTTTGAAAATGATTGAAAGTGACTTTAATAATTACACACTACACACACTTCTGGATGGTTCATCAATTTCGGGCATGAAATCTTCAGAATTCGAAATTATTTTGTCTTTCAAAGTTGTAGAGCTTTGAGTCTTCTTAATATGGAACTTGAATCAGCTCAATCCGATATCTGAGTAAAAAGTTATGCCCAAAATACGACAGATGCGCAAAACTGGAATTTCCAAAACTGCACTTCGTCAAAACGCCCTTTCAAGTTTCCAATCTCCAAAATTAAAATATCAAGTCCAATAATTGCCATTATTTGACCCATATTTCATCCTAAATGATTTCATTAAGTCCCAATATTATTTTATCTGCAAAACAAACTAAAACACATCAAAACGTTCATCAAACCCGAGAAACTAAACAAAATATTAAGTTAAAGGGGCGGTAAATATTGATATATTTTTCGCTAATCATGCGCCCATGAAGCAACTGTGAATATTTTTTCAAACATTCCAAGCCCACCTGGTAAAGCAATGAACGCATCAGCAGTATTGACCATTTCAATGAGTTGTTCGGACATCCCCGAGATAATGCGTTCATCTCCATTTGTTTGTCCAATTAATTATTCTTCCGCCAAAGTTTTTGGAATGATTCCCAAAACATGACCGCCACCATCCTGAACAGCTTTTGAAATGCTTCCCATCAATCCAAGATTGCCACCGCCATATACTAGGTGCATATTTCGCTCCGCTATGACTCGCCCCAATTCCTTTTTAGCCTCAATGAATTCTGGTTTATTACCAGAATTGGATCCACAGAAAACACAAATTCGCTTGAATCGCTGCTGTGAAGTTGCTTCCATTTTCTCTCTCTTGTATGAATTTATATCTGGATGTGTTGAAGAGAGAAATATGGGGCTGAATTTATAGAGCCTGAAAATGGGTGAGTAATAATTGCACTAGTACTGCCAAATGATAATTATAGATGAACGTTAAAATAAATCGTGAAAAGTCAAAAAGTTTAGATCTTGTCGGCAAAAATAAATTAAATAACAAAAGAAAAGCAAATCAAGGCAATTATTAAGGCAACGGAATTGTGTACGTAATACGCCACTTGCTTAGTATAAATTCATCAGGATGCGTCTCAAGAATTCATTCTTTACTCAGCCATCTCTAATGAATTAGCTCTCCTCTTTGTGATTTCCAAACACCGTTCCTTTCTGTCTTAAAATGCTTCGTTTGTGCATTTTCCAACAAAAATAACACACAAAATAAAAAAAAAAACTCTACAACATGTATATACAAAATATGAAAATATAAATTACAAAAAAATTGCATGGGTTGCCTCCCTGCTAGCGCTAAATTTTTCGTCTTTAGCCAGACATGACTGAAATCCATCTGTTAAGGCGGTTTCAGTGTCATTTTGGATGTCTGATTAAAGACAATCCCATGAGCGTTGCTTTTGAAGGGTCTCTTCCAACGGTAAGGTGGCGAAAAGAGTTTTGTCTCATTCAGTGCTTGTGCCACCTTTTTAACCTCTATCGCTTCAGTGATTCCTGAAAAGAAAGAAAGAAAATCAGGAGGTCTCGTATGATGCTTAACTTGGAATGGGAGTTCCATTCTGTCAAGCTTCTGGGCGATATTTTTAATCTGTACTCCCCAAAACAGCGATGTTTCGCCTGAATGCTCTGGATCTTCAATAGGATCAGACATTTGCTCTTCCATTTGCTCTGCTTCTTGCTCCACCTTTTCTTCACAGATGTATTTTAGGATTTCTTCATTTAGCTATTCATCTGTCATCTGTGAAATGCATGCTTCAAAATTATCAACCTGAGGATGTAAATAAATGTCAGATTTTAGGTCTTCATCCTCTGATCTGGGTGAAATGATTGGCTCAGGTAGATCTTCTTCAAACATTTGTGCAATGGATGCTCCAAGATCTTCATTTTGAGGATACAGAATTTCATCCTCAAGTGTTGGTGCAGTTGGTACAAACAACTCATCTTCATCTTCCTCGTCAGAATTTGAATAATAAAAATCATATCGAGACTTTTCCGGTTTGGGCTCTTGAACTGATACCTCTAATTCTTGATTCTGCTCAGCCTCCTCCTTTGCTGAATTGTCATCGTGAAATGCTTGGCCATCGAAGGCTTCATCTAAAAATGGTTCTTGAGGTATGTAGCTCTGGTCTTCTGTTAATTGTCTGATCTGATCTGTCATTCTTTGTATGGATTCTGTTTGACTCTGAACTTGTGCATCAATTTGAGCTGCCCGTTCTTTGAACCAATCTTTGAGCATGTGAAATATCTGATCTTCCTCTGATGGTTCTGGTTCTTGATGAAAATCATAGATAGATGGTGGATAAGATGGAAGATGTGGTTCTGTGAAATATGTTGGTTCTTCGTACCATGAATGATTCCAATAATTCTGCCACTCTGAACGGTATATACATTGATCGCTTGGGTGGTTACATCACATATCACACATCTTCCCATCTCGTTCTGATGAGTAAATGTAGTATTGTTTGGTTCTGGAATCCAATGATAGTCATTGGGCTGGACAACATGCCTCAGAAAATCGGACTGTTGCTCCCAAATGTGGGGTGTATCTTCTTGTAAAGCACGTAATCTCTCAATCTCCCAACATTGTTCCATTTTTCAACCACCTGAAAATAAAAGAAACAAATAAAAATTACAGATAAAAATAAAGAAAATTAGATACAAGTAAATTAGATAGCTTCAAAATTAATAACTCAAGAAAAATAAGTCCCCGACAACGGCGCCAAAAACTTGACCGGTGCATTCACACGCGTATAACGTAAGCGCACATATCGTTCAAGTAGTATAAAAATATCGATCCCACGGGGACTTAATTCCTACTGTTGTTATTAATTGTTGATACTATTTATTTACAAGTATCTAATTGTAGAGAGAAGAGAATTGATTTTTTTGATTGGTTGGTTGAATATGGATTTGCTTAAATAAACTAAAATAAAGACACAAAAGAAAATACTAAAGAAAATAGAAGAACGGACTCAAAGATCTAGGGTCGTGACTCCACACAATATTATTAAAAAGATGAATTGATTCTCTTGTTAATGCGTAATAAATTAATTTGCTAACCTGGAACACGATAATATGCAAAAGCCTCCTCCGATGGTCAGACGCAAATACCCAGTATAACCCAATTGAACCATATGTCTATGTCAACCAAATTACCTGGATTCATTAAGATAAAGTTCCAATTATGGCTACCCCGCCCGACAGGTATATTTATATCCTGTAAGGAAATCTATTAAAGGGTTATTTATCCTCAAGGAAGATCGTGGGCTATTGAATCTAAGGCTGAAACCTAAAATCTCTATGTCTAGTTCATTTTAGATTTACCACATCAATCTTATTGGTGATCAGACAACAAGAAGCATTAAGCTTAAGACTCAATAAACAAACTAAAGAATTACCCATAAAAAGAAAATTAGTTATTAAGTGCGGATATTGTGTTTCATCACTTCCCTAGAATAAAAATAAAATGATGGGGTTGGGGATCCACTTTTACTATTTCTAATTTAGAAATCTCCCTTACTATAATATAGAATTTATTCGTGATATTACCGACCAGCCATATAGGCGGTATTCCTCATTAAGTCGGATTTTAATTAAGTCCAACCGGCCATAAAGGCAGTATCATTATTTGTCCATAAACCAGCCATATAGGCGGTAATTATCTGTCACCTAAAGACCAGTCATATATGCGGTGTTACTTTATGTCAAATAAATAAAACCAGCCATTAAGGCGGTAATTCCTTTTAATTTGAAATATAATTTCTATATTATACTTAAGAGAGATTAATCTAAATTAAAATAATAAAAGCTTCACACTTCCCCCAGCAGAAATCTAACTACTAAACATAAAAGAAAAGAGAAGAAGAAGAAGAACTACTACTATTACTGAAAAAAAAATGCATAAATTAAATTACTAAAAATAAACACACAAGATGCCATCCTTAAATTCCTTACAAAAACCTAAGGAAAGCATCAGAATTACAAATGAAATGGCTTGGTATTTATAGAAAAACCTAAAGGCTTCCACCAATTTCTCCACCAATTGCTCCACCAAAACACTCAACCAAACATACCACAAGACATGGCATCAAACATGGCACCAAACATGGCACCAAACATGACATCAAACATGGCACCAAACATTCAAGCATGTTTGGTGGAAGTTTGACAATTTTTATTTTTTTATTTTATTAATTTTATTTTATATTTTGTAAATGATTATAGTAGTTACACAAAATACACTGGATTGTTTATTGATTTCGGCCATGGAAACTTCCGAATTTAAAATTATTTTGACTTTCGAAGTTGTAGATCTTCGAGTCTTCTTCAATCTTCAACTTGAATCAGCTCAATCGGATATCGGATGAAAAAGTTATGGTCAAAATACGAAACTTGCGCAAAACTGAAATTTAGGACTGCACTTCGTGACGCGTACAATAAATTTTCATTTTTGACCTTTTTTTCCTCCGAATTTCATCATTTTAGCCCCGAGTTGATTCCATTAAGTGCCAATATTATTTTTATCTGCAAAATAAACAAAAACATATCAAAACGTTCATAAAACTCGAGAAACTATACATAATATTAGTTCAAATGAGTGGGAAATAGTGATATAATTACCACTCATCAGTACCCAAGCCTCTTAGGCTCTTATCGCTTGGTGTCATGAATAAACAACGAGTCCTCCAAACTAGTCTTTCACAACAAGATTTTCCTTTGATTAATCAAATAAAAATGCAAAATATTTTTGTAATTTTTGAAAATTTTTCAATTTGTTTTTTGTATTTTTCAATGTCTAAAACAGTAAAAGAAGAGTTTAGAAGATAGTACCTGGTTAGCTGAACATCTACAGGAATATTAAAGGTTAAGATCCAGATTTATTCGACGCTTCTTACCACGATCATCTTCGGACCATTTTATCTTTGACAGGATATGATCAATTTGTGGTTCAAATGCCAATATTTGGTCAAGCAAATCATGGGCAATTCTGGCAGTGAAGAGAAGTTCTTTAAGAGGTTTTGTCACAAATCCATTTCTTCGGGCATCCTCAAGAAACACACAAAGAAAATCATAAAATCCATCAACATTATACAACCCAATTGGTTTCTGGTGTATGTTCAAGTTTGCCCAAGATAGCACTATAAAAATCTCCTCCAATGTGCCAAGCCTCCTGGCAAAGCAATAAAAGCATCAGCACGGTTAATCATTTCTACCAGTCGTTCAGACATACCTGGCACAATTAATTCTTCTATGTTTGATGGTCCAATAAGATTTGTCTCTGCCAAAGGTTTTGGGATGATTCCCAAAACTGAACTGCCTCTATCATGTACAGCCTTTGAAATGGTCCCCATAAGTCCAAGATTGCCTCCGCCATATATTAAGTGCATATTCTTTTCAGCCATGACTCGACCCAATTCTTGTGCTGCCTCTATGTATTGTGGATTAGTACCAACACTAGTACCACAAAACACACAGATGGTTCCAACTCGTCTTCTTGAAGTGGCTTCCATTTTTTTACTCTAGATGTCTTCAAAAGTGCAATGATGAATTGAATTTATAGAACCTGAAAAAAGTGAGTAATAATAACACTAGTACCTGCCAGATGACAATTATTAGTTAAACATTAAAATAAATCATGATAGTCAAAAAGGTCTGGATCTTGTCGGAGAAAATAAAAGAAAACAACAAAATAAATTAAAATTTATTAGGAAAAGACAAAGAGATATAATATGTATAAGAAAAGTAACGGCTTGATTGACATTTATGCGTCAGGAACAAGCTTCCCATCCAATTTTCTTATAAATTGGCAAACAGGGTTTTTTTGAGTCAGATTCCCTAGACTTAACTGTTGTCTTTCTTTTTGGAATTGTGTGTGTAATCTGTGAATTTCTTGATACACAAATCCACAGGGATGCGTCTCAAGAGTTTTAGATATGTCATCCAAAGACTCCTTACTCAAGCCATTCCTAATGAATTTAATCTTATCTTCGCGGGTATTAGACATTACTCCTAAAAAACGACAACGAGTATCACAAAACATACGGGCACATTTATATCTGCAAAATAAACAAAAATATATCAAAACGTTCATAAAACTCGAGAAACTATACAAAACATTAGTTCAAATGAGTGGGAAATAGTGATATAATTACCACTCATCACACCCCCAAATCTAACATATTGCTAGTCCTCGAGCAAAACACAAAATAAAATAACATAAAAATCTTTAAAATAAAATTAAGCTAAGCCACTTTCGTAGGGATCACGATTGCATTTAGCGTATGCAACAAGCTTTTAAACCCCTAGGTGTCCCTAGTGGACGAGTTATAGTCTCGTGAGGGCTTACAGTAATGATACCCACAAACATTTGATAAAAGTAAAAAGATATTAAAACTAATGCACACAAAAGCAAAAAGACAAGAGAAAATAGAATAAAGAAGTTAGTGACTAATCAGGTGAAACTTCTACTCTAAGTTACCAATTGTTTTGTTTCTTTCTAAATTACCGAATAAGTAAATTCTCCGATTATAATTACCATTCTCCATATACACAGCTAACAAAATATTAATCAATTCATTTTTTCCCACAACAGTCACAAGTGTAGTTGATAAGAGAGTAATATTTTTGTCATAAAGTTTTATCAGAATTCACACCTTTTTATAGCAATGGAATAATTTTTTCGGATTTTTCTGATTTTTTTTCTTTTTCTGATTTTATTTTTTATTTATATACAACATCTTCCGTCTATGTAGCGAGCTTTGGGTCGGTGGCTCCCAAACCAGTTGGCTTTAGGGCACCAAGTGTTAAGACACCCCTACGGACTTAATTACTCAGACTTTAGATATATATATTTTTTGCAACATCTTCTATCCATGTAGCGAGCTTTGGGCCAGTGACTCCCAAACCAGTTAGTTTTAGGGCACTAGGTGTTAAAACACCCCTACAGACTTAATAACTCGGATCTTATAGGTTTTTTTCTCTCATTTTTTTTTCTTTTTATTTTTTTTTACTCCATTGCCATTTATAGATTCTTCCTCTAATTAAACTAGAGCACTGAATATTACAAACTT
This sequence comes from Zanthoxylum bungeanum, assembly GCA_019454045.1. Classification (NCBI taxonomy): domain Eukaryota; kingdom Viridiplantae; phylum Streptophyta; class Magnoliopsida; order Sapindales; family Rutaceae; genus Zanthoxylum; species Zanthoxylum bungeanum. Next base: position 31,517 of record SKCR01038361.1, read on the forward strand.
TTCAATTACAACTCATATCCGTATGTTACTATGCATATTGATAATACCTTCCTCAAAATGTTGATTGTGAAATTCCTCCAATTCATTGAGCTGGTGGATATCTTTCTCTTATGTTGCTTGTAGTGCAAGAATTGACTCTTTCAGTGCAAAAGACACTTTATCTTTAGGCTCCACAGGCAATTGACATGTTTTAAGTTTTTCAGTAGAACTTTGCATTGCATTGGAGTTCTGAATGGTACTGTGTATCACATCAAGTCTGAAACATTCCTCTTTCTTTTCATCATCTGGGAAATTCATGGCTTTGAAAACATTGAATGTTACTTCCTGGTTCTGTACCATCATGGTTAATTCTCCTTTTTGTACATCAATAATGGTTCGACTTGTAGCCAATAATGGTCTCCCGAGGATGATTGGCACGTCTGCATCTTCCTCCATATCAAAGACAATAAAATCTGATGGGAAAATGAATTTGTCAACCTTAACCAACACATTCTCAACAACGCCTCTTGGAAATACGAGCGTTCGATCAGCAAGTTGCAGTGAAACTAAGGTAGGCATTGCTTCTCCAATTTACAGTTTCCTGTAAATAGAAAAAGGCATTAAATTAACACTTGCAACTTGTAGGACACAAGAAATGGACGACGCTGTTCCGGGCTCGCGGCCCGGTCGGGAGTACGGAATAGCCCGCGAGGGACGAAACCGGAGAAATAAAATGGAGTCGCCACCCGGTGTGAACCGGGAAAAATGATTTAAGGCCGCACTCACCCCTCGCAAGGGAAGACCTCAAACCGTTGGGTTCGGAATGGTCCCTTACTTATGCCACTTGTAATGAACGGATTTGTGCAATAATTTAACCAAGTCTACACAACATACATGTTTGAGATTAACCTAGATCTAATTCACATTCATAAAGGTAAACATACAACATCACACAACGAACATGTCATTATCAAACATGAAAACTAAACAACAACCTAAACAAACATAGATAAAACTCATATTGCGAAGTAAATAACTATAACATACATAAAGGAATAACATACTAACAACATAATCATGCTTAAGGAATAAACAACATACTAGCAACCTAATCATGCTCAAATACAAGGTTTGGATGAAACGAAATACGTGTGTCTCTCAAGTGATACGTGGCATTGTATCCCGAGTGCAAACCGCAATACCGTCCATTCGGATTCGGCTACGGAATTTACGTCCGGGTTTCCATCCGATATACCACAAGAGAGAACACGTATTCCGTTCACCCAGAAATCACATCATGCACCAATTCACAATAATCATGCGAAATAAAACAATAAAATAACTAAAAATAAAGGATAATAAATAAAAGGGTGCCCTCAGGTCTTACCTTTTAAGTCGCTTTCCGGGAGTGCGTTCCACGGTGCCGGAAGGGATATCATTTTGATGTTTTCACTGGTCCGCTGTTTTCACAGGTTCACTCTTTCCACTGTTTTCACTGTTTTTACTGGTCCGCTGTTTCCGCTGTTTTTACTATCTTCACCTGCGGTTTTCCCTCACTGTTTTTTAACTCAAATTCTCTCTGTTTTTAAATCCAATTTTTATTCTCTCTCTTGGGTAATTTTTGAGTCATTTTTAGGGTTAATTCACGTGGATTTAAGAGCTGTTTGCATGTGAATATGGAGAGGGGTTATAGAGGATGGTTTACGGCAATGATAGTGGGATTCTCAAGTTATGTTTTCGGCTGTGGAGGGTTAATGGGCAATGAGGATGCGTGAAGGCAAGGTGCGATGGGTGTGGTATGCTCAGCAGTGGCGTGCATGAGGTGCTCGGCAGTGAGGGGTGCTGTGCGTTTCTAAATGGTTTTGGTCAGTGCTAGGCGTGATGGGCTGAGATTGTGGTGAGCTCGGCTTGGCAGTGGTTAGGGACGTGAGGGTGATACTTGATGGGTTCTAGGGTTGTTAAGGGTGCTCGGTAATGAAGGGTTAGTTCACGGTTTTGTTGATGGTGTGTGTATATGCAGTGGGGGTTTACGTGGAAGGTGATCATGCAGTGAGGGTGGTGTCTTGGTCTCGGCAGTGTGCATGAGGTGCTCGGCAGTTTCAGGGTTGCAGTGAAGGATGGTTGGTCTCGGTAGTGAAGGGCTTCATGTGCGTTGGTGATGTTGTTATGCAGGGCTAGGGTTCTCGGCAAGGGCTGTTACGTGAAGAGCCCAGCAGGTGTGGAAATTTGGTCAGGCGTGAGTGGTGTGGCTGGGAAGAGAAGGTCCTGAAGGGTTGCTGAAGAAGGTGATCTCGGCAGTGATGATAATGCTCGATGATGGAGATATTGATGATGTGCAGTGGGCTGGTGGTGTGCTCGGCAATGTTGGTTTGCTACCTTTACGTGTGTATGGTGAGGTGTGGAGTGGTTCACTACATGGGGTGTGATAGAGGCTTAGGGGGCTTTAGTGTGAAGGGCAGTAGGGTTTGTTCCAGCGTGAGTGTATGGGCAGTTGTGAGAGGTTTTAGCGTGAGTGTAGGAGCAGTGAGGTTGGTGATGAAGGGTATTGTGTGATGTTACATATGAGCTGCATGGAGGCTGTGTAGGGGCTTTGAGTGTGGCTGAGACATAGGCAATAACATGGGTTGTTGTGGTGTCTAAGTGTCTGCTCCTCTACAATCAAGGGCTGCGTTTAGGGTCCGCTTGTTTGATGAGTTATTCTCGGCATTTTTTATGGGCTGTGAGTTTTTGTTTGTGTTTTAGAGGGATAAGGGGCTGCTAAAATGGCTAAATGGCGTGAAGGTGCTGGGTCAAAAGCTATGTGTGTTTGAACTGCTGTGAATGAGGCTTATTTACCGTGAAGTCTAGGGGCTGCTCGTGTGTGGCTAGGCGTGATGCTTGGGGACGTGCAAGGCTGATGATCAGCTTGGTCGAGAGAGATGGTTGTGTGGTTTTAGAAAAGGGCTGTGTTGAGGCCGAGAGGAGTGGGTGATGAATGGAGCTGTCTTCGTTGATAATGTGGTGTGGGCAGCAGGATCAAGTCAGGGTGCTGGGCGTGGGGTCGTGGCCTCTGTGAGGCATGGGTGATGGTATGGGTTGTTATGGGTGGTAGTTTAGTTTGTTTGTTGGCTAGTGTTTTGGCTTGGTATAGGTAGTTGCAAGTTGGTCAGTGGAGTGATGGGTGGTTATGGGTGCATGAGTTTATTGATTTTTGTTGTTTATTATTTGGGAAAAGGTGGCATTATGGGCGTGGGTCATGGGAATCTTGGTTTGTTTTGTGAAATTATTTGGTGGAAGATGGAAAAATGGGTGGCTTTCACGTGGGTGAGGGAAGGAAATGAGGTGTGGTTTGTGAACCGAGCCGAGGATAAATTAAAATTGAGACCGAATGAGCAAACCCGAAGCTTGAACAAGCGAACCAAATCCAATAAAAAATGTCAATTCTTGACCCTTCCCTTCCGACGATCGCTTTCCGCAACTTTCGCAACTAAAAAGTAGTGCCTCCATTCGAGGCTCATCATTGGGCTGATATGCAAAAATGCAATGCCTACACACCTAAATCACATAAAGCCTTACCGAAGTTGTGTTCTCCTATGATGCAAGGAATGGTGAAACTTCCAGGATCCGTCAACTTTGGGGGAAGTTTTCTCTGAATGATGGCACTGCATTCTTCTGATAATGATATTGTCTCATAATCTCCCAATCTCCGTTTTCGTGAAAGAATGTCTTTCATGAATTTAGTATAGCTGGGCATTTGTTCCAAAGCTTCTGCAAATGGGATGTTGATGTGCAGTTTTTTGAAAACCTCCAAGAATCGAGTAAACTGCTTGTCCAATTTGCTTTTCTGAAGACGCTAAGGAAAATGTGGAGGTGGAGTTATCTGTTCTTTTTCCTTTGTTTCTTTTTCATTTGCTTCTTTTTCCTCCATCTGTTGCTCTGCTTCTATTGGTACATCTTCAATGGTTGCCTTGATTCCAACATCTTTGTTGATTTCAGTACCACTTTTCAAAGTGATGGCTTGACATTGCTCATTCCCTCGGTTCATTGGATTTGGTTCTGTATTGCTGGGAAGATTTCCTGGTGGTCTGTAACTCTGAGCATTGGCCATTTGTCCAATTTGATTCTCCGGTGCTTTGATGGAAGCAAATTGGCTTTGAAACATAGCATCATATGCTGCATGTTGCTTTTTGAACATCTCTGCAAGCCAATCTTTCATTTCTGGGTCTTTTTCAAACTCCTGGCTTTTGTTCTGTTGCTGGAATCCAGGTGGTGGATAGTTCTTTTTCCCTGAATTGTTGTTCCATGAGAAATTGGGATGATTCCTCCACCCTGGATTGTAGGTGTTGGAATATGGATTGTTCCCATGTCTGTTGAAATTGTTGACATAATTCACCGTTTCTTCAAGTTGATTTTGTTCTGGTGCTTCTCCATATGGTGAATTTGTGGTTCCAATGTTGCTTTGCATGCCAAGAGTCTCCATGAATTTGCATATCTGATCCAGTTTGGTACTGACTGCTGAATTGGCTCCAACTTCATAAATTCCAGCAATTCGTTGAATCATGCTCCTTTCTGTTGGCCACAATGAATTGTTGTTGGCCATTTCTTCAATTAGGTCCCAGGCTTGTTCTTCTCCTTTTGCCATTAATGCTCCTCCAGCAGCAGCATCAATTGTGGTTCTCATTATTCCAGAAAGTCCATTATAAAATGTTTGGACTTGAAGCCATTTTGGAATCTCATGGTGAGGACATTTCCGGAGCAAATCTTTGTACCTTTCCCAAGCTTCGTAAATAGTTTCTGATTCTTGTTGTACAAATGATGTGATGTCATTCCTCAGCTTTCCAGTTCTGGCTGGTGGAAAGTACTTTGCAAGAAATTTGGTGGCTAAGGTGTTCCAAGTGGTGATGGAACCAGCTGGAAGTGAATGTAGCCAAGCTTTAGCTCTGTCCTTCAAGGAGTATGGAAAAACTCGCAGTCTCATTGCTTCTTCAGCTTCTCGGTTGTAATTGAAAGTGCCGCAAACTTCCAGGAAGTTGTTGATGTGGGTATTAAGATCTTCAGTTGCTTTTCCCCCAAACTGCACTGATTGCTGAATCATCTGAATGCAAGTTTTGATGTCACCTGCATTCGCTGGTAAATGAGGAAGTACAATACATGAAATGAGGCCATCAACCACCGGAATGGTTCTGTCTCGAATGGGAATAGGTGGTGCAACCTCCAAAGGTTCAGGTTCCATGTTAACAATTGCTTCTTGACCTTGTCGCCTTTCTCTTCTCAACTGTCTGATGGTTCTTTCAATTTCTGGGTCAAGCGGTCGTAGTTCAAAGCTTCTGGTTCGTTTCATTAAGATTCTGATAACCTGAAACACAATAAAACAAAAACAATAAGTAAAAAGAAAATTAGATACAAGGAACGTATCTAACCCCTAAACTAATAGTAAAAGATAAAGAAGTCCCCGGCAACGGCGCCAAAAACTTGACCGGCATAATCACACACGCGTATAACGCAAGCGCACGTATCGTTCAAGTAGTATAAAAAGTATCGATCCCACGAGGACTTATTACCTATTCTATTAATTTTATGAGGTCAAGTGATTACTAATATCTAACAAGTTGATTGATTGATTTGAAATGACGATGATTCTAAATTTAAAACAAGTAAAAGAAATTGAGAGTAGATTAATGAAAATTAAAACTATCTAGTGTTGTGAATTCTTCCAATATTATTTAAAAGATGAAGTAGTTATATTATAGTTGGGTAAAAATATTGATTTATTAATCTGGAACATTAAATTATGTAAAAGCCTCTTCCGATGGTCATTTACAAATACCTAGTTTAATTCAATTGAATCATATGTCTATGTCAATCAAATTACCTAGATTCATTAAGATTGAATTCCAATTATGATTACCCCCGCCTAACAGGTATATTCCTATCCTGTAAGGAAATCTATTAAAGGTTTATCTATCCTTAAAGAAGATCGTGGGTTGTTGAGTATAAGGTCTTTAAACTTAAAGTCCCTATGTCTAGTTCATTTTAAGTTTTATCTAGTCAATTTTATTAATGGCCAGTTAATAAAAAGCATTAAGATTATGACTCAACAAATAACTCTTTAATTACCCAAACTATAATCTAACCCTTTTTTAAACCGGTGATATTAGATTTTATTACAACCCTAGATATTTAACTTAGTTACAATACATAGCTAAAGCTGATAAAAATTTAAAAGACATAAAGTGAAATTGCTGAAAAGTAATTGTAGAATAATACATTGCAATAAAAAGAAATGCTAAGGTAAAATGAATTAACTTCTACTATTTACTATTTAGATATCTCCCATAAAAAAAAAATATAATCTTGTGATATTTTAAACCAACCTTCCGGAATGGCGGTATCCTGATTAAGTCAAATTCAAATATACCAGCCATAAGGCGGAACGGAAATATAAACCTAAACCAACCGTCCAGTGTGGCGGTATCCTCATGAAGTCAGGTTAACCAGATTAAATTGAATAACCAACCGTCCGGAATGGCGGTATCCTTTATTAATTCAGATTTTAAATAGTTTATATATTATATTTTAAGGGAGATTAATCTAAATAGCAAAAGTAAAAGAATTACCTTGTTACCTCAGCATGGAGAAGTTACCCCCTCATGGATGAATGAAAACTACTATTTATAGAAGAGAATTACTACTACAAACGTAAATAAAACTGAATAAAAGAAACTAAAGAAGAGAACTCTCAATTTATTTATAAGGATTTCAGAGGATGAGGTACATTTGAAACTTAAGAAATCAAACTCAATTTATAGGAAAAAAAATCCAATTTTTTATTATTATTTTTCTGATTTTTTTTTTTATATATTATTTTTTTTGGATCGCTGAATTTTCGACACGTGGCATGGTGGCTAAAAAATATGGCTCGTTGAATTTTTGACACGTGGCATGCGGTGCACGTTAGCAGATTGCTTGTGATGATGACATGTGGCATGGTGCACGTTAGCAAAGTCAAACTTGGCAACTTTGACTTGTTGACCTGGCGCATATTAGCAGTCTCTGGTGCACGTTAGAGGTCGGGATGCCAAGGGTTTCGGTGTCGGGATGCCCAAAATTACCAAAATACCTTTTTTGCCAAATTTCACCAATTTTCACAGTTTTGCTCCAAATCACCTCCAGAATATCCTGAAACTTTATTTATCTACAAAATAACACAAAACACATTAAAATATTCACAAAACTCAAGAAACTATACAAAATATTAGTTTAAATGAGTGGGAAATAGTGATAGTTTTACCACTCATCAAGAGGTCTTGAAAGCTGTTCGGTATGCCTAAATTGTTGGAGTTGGTGCTCAGTGCGCCAAATTTTGTTATATTTATTGTAAATATGATGTACATTTCTATTTTATTATGAATAAAATTTAGTAATTTTCATCGATATAATCTTTTATATGGTAAATGCGTAAAATATCTTAGAATGAATAGTTGTGACGTAATTATAAAAGCGCTGCAATTGTTACTGAGAAATGTCACAATATAATTCATTCTTAAACTATTCCTGGTCAAGGTTTACATACTCGGTCGGTTAGTAAACCCATGAGACCGATACGTGTTGTATATTAAAATTATTCTAATGGGTTGTCTTAGTAAACCGTGAGTCTTGAGATACTCATATAGATACGTAGGCATTTATTAGAAAAATACCGAATGACTCATTCGAAGAAATCTGATAGATGATACACCAACGTCAATAAAAATATTTATGAGTCGAATAACATATTAGCTCATTTGACTTGTGTTACCACTGTGGATATGTGAGATATCCTCCATACTTTGATGACAGTCATGTCAATGATCTTTTAAGATCAAACCTCCGTCTGCTCGTCGGGTATGGACTGATACTCACGATATCCGTGATATATCTAGAGAGGATATGTCAGTCGTGTACCGGATTTAGGTATCTGATGAGCGGAAAATATATCAATATTTACCGCCCCTTTAACTTAATATTTTGTTTAGTTTCTCGGGTTTGATGAACGTTTTGATGTGTTTTAGTTTATTTTGCAGATAAAATAAAATTGGGACTTAATGAAATCATTTAGGATGAAATATGGGTCAAATAATGGCAATTATTGGACTTGATATTTTAATTTTGGAGATTGGAAACTTGAAAGGGCGTTTTTTGACGAAGTGCAGTTTTGGAAATTCCAGTTTTGCGCATCTGTTGTATTTTGGACATAACTTTTTACTCAGATATCAGATTGAGCTGATTCAAGTTCCAGATTAAAGAAGACTCAAAGATCTACAACTTTGAAAGAGAAAGTATTTTCGAATTCTGATGATTTCATAACCGAAATTGATGAACTATCCAGAAGTGTGTGGTGTGTAATTATTAAAAGTCATTATCAATCATTTTCAAAGCAAAATATTAATTAATAAATAATTAATAAAATTATCAAATCACCACCCAACAAGATAAGCAATAGTGGAGCAATTATGGATTTGGTGGAGTAATTAGTGGAGAAATTAATAATGGATTTGGTGGAGAATTTGATGGATGATTTGATGGAGGCAAAATTTTGCCTATAAATACCAAGCCATTTCATTTGTAAAATTCATACTTTCTTCTTTGAAATTCTTAATGAATAATAAGAAGATTGTATCTAGTTTGTTTATTTTTAGTTTTCAGTAATTAATTTTCAGTTTCGCACTTTCTTTTCTTTACTTTTCAGTTTTTACTTTCCGCAATTTACTTTTACGCACAACACTTTCTTTTCTTTACTTTTCAGTTTTATTTTTCAAGCAATGAGGAGGTAATTCCCCTTGCTGGGGTGAAAGGTAAAACTTTTATTATTACTATTTAGATTAATCTCCCTTAATTATAATATATAAATATTTAAAACCTGACTTAATGAGGATACCGCTAAATTGGCCGGTTGGTAATTAATTATAAATTGGTTTTAACCTGACTTAATATAGTTACCGCCTGGTTGGTCGGTTGGTATTAATTATTAATTTGACTTAATCAGGATACCGCCTATATGGCTGGTTGGTAATTATCACGCAAAGTTAATATATTATATTAAGGGAGATATCTAAAATAGTAGTAATAAAAGTTGATCCTCTAACCCCAGCATTCTCTTTTATACTTTTACTTTATTTATTTCACAATTTACTTTTCAGTAATTTATTTTTATTTTTTTTACTTTTTACTTTTACTTTTTACTTTTTTACTTTTACTTTTCAGCAATTTACTTTTCAGTATTTAATTTTCAGCAATTTACTTTATGTCTTTTATTTTATTTAAGTTTTTACTACCCGTAAATATGTGTCGTAACTAAGCCAGTTATCTGGGGTTGTGATGAATTTCAATATCACTATTTATAAGGGTTAGATTATAGGTTGGGTAATTTAAAAGATTTATTTATAGTCTTAATCTTAATGCTTTTTATTAACTGGCCATTAATAAAATTGATTAGGTAAACTTAAAATGAACTAGACATTTGGATTTTAAGTTTAAGACCTTAGACTCAATAGCCCACGATCTTCCTTGAGGATAGATAACCCTTTAATAGATTTCCTTACAGGATAGGAATATACCTGTCGGGGGGGGGTAGCCATAATTGGAACTCAAACTTAATGAATCTAGGTAATTTGGTTGACATAAACATATGGTTCAATTGGATTATACTAGGTATTTGTAATTGACCATCGGAAGAGGTTTTTACATAATTTAGTGTTACAGGTTAATAAATCAATATTTTACCCAACTATAAGATAACCACTTCATCTTTAAATGATATTGGAAGAAATCACAACCCTAGATAGTTTTTAATATTGAATTTTCTTAAAACCTATTTTCGAACAATTTTATTTACTTGTTTATATTTAGAATCGTCACCATTTCAAATCAATCAAACACCTGTTAGATACTAGTAATCATTTGACTTCATAAAATTAATAGATTAGATATTAAGTCCTCATGGATCGATATTTTTATACTACTTGAACGATACGTGCGCGCTTGCGTTTACGTGTGTGTTTACGCCGGTCAAGTTTTTGGCGCCGTTGCCGGGGACTTATTTATCTTTCACTATTAATTTAGGGGTTAGATACGTTACTTGTATCTAATTTCTTTTTACTTATTGTTTTTGTTTTCTTGTGTTTCAGGTTCTCAGACATTTAATGAGACGAGCCAGAAGCTTTGAAATCCATCCGCTTGACCCTGAGATTGAAAGAACCATCAGACAGTTGAGAAGGGAAAGGCGAGAAGGCCAAGAAGCTTTAGTCAATATGGAACCTGAACCGTTGGAGGTTGCACCACCAATTCCCATTCGAGACAGAACCATTCCGGTGGTTGACAGACTCATTTCCTGTATTGTATTTCCTCCCTTACCAGCAAATGCGTGTGACATCAAAACATGCATTCAGATGATTCAGCAGTTAGTTCAGTTCGGGGGGAATGCAACTGAAGATCCTAATGCCCACATCAGTAACTTCCTGGAAGTTTGCGGTACTTTCAACTACAGCAGAGCATTAGAAGAAGCAATGAGACTGCGAGTTTTCCCATACTCCTTGAAGGACAGAGCTAAAACTTGGCTACATTCACTACCAGCAGGTTCCATCACAACTTGGAACACTCTAGCCACCAAATTTCTATTTCTTGCAAAGTACTTTCCACCAGCCAGAACCGGAAAGCTGAGGAATGACATCACATCCTTTGTACAACAAGATTCAGAATCCCTCTGCGAAGCTTGGGAAAGGTACAAAGATTTGCTCCGGAAATGTCCTCACCATGAGATTCCAAAATGGCTTCAAGTCCAAACATTCTATAATGGGCTTTCTGGAATAATGAGAACCACAAAGATCGATGCTGCTGCTGAGGAGCTTTAATGGCAAAAGGAGAAGATCAAGCCTAGGAACTAATCGAAGAAATGGCCAACAATAATTCTTTGTGGCCAACAGAAAGGAGCATGATCCAAAGAATTGCAGGAATTTATGATTTGGAGCAAACACAGCAGTGAATACCAGGCTGGATCAGATATGCAAATGTCTAGAAACACTTAGCACACAAGTTGTGAACATCGCTGGATCCACATTCACAACCATATGGAGGCACGAACCAAACCAAAACAACATGAAGAAACGGTGAATTATGTCAGCAATTTCAACAGACAAGGGAAACATCCATATTCCAACACCTACAATCCAGGGTGGAGGAATCATCCCAATTTATCATGGAGCAACAATTCAGGCCAACAACAGAACTATCCACCACCCTGAATTCCAACACAAACAAAAGCAGGATCAGGCAAATGAATCAGGAATAACAGAAGTGTTGACCCACTTGAAAAAGTTAGAAGCAAAACACGACTCTCAAGCAGCAAGATATGATACTATGTTTCAATCCCAATCAGTATTAATTCAAAGTCAATCTGCTTCTATTAAAGCACTGGAGAATCAAATGGGACAACTGGCAAATGCTCAGAGTTACAGACCGCCAGGTACCCTTCCCAGCAACACAGAGCCAAATCCAAGAAACATGGGGAAAGAGCAATGTCATGCCATCATGTTAAAAAGCGGTACTGAAATCAACAAAGATGTTGGAGTCAATTCAACTGCTGAGGAAGTTCCAAAAGAAACAAAGCAACAGATGGAGGAAAAGAAGAAAAGGAAAAAGAACAGATCACTCCACCTCCACTTTTTCCTCAACGTCTTCAGAAGAACAATTGGACAAGCAGTTTTTCTTCGGTTCCTGGAAATCTTCAAAAAGCTGCATATCAACATTCCATTTGCAGAAGCGTTGGAACAAATGCCCACCTATGCCAAATTCATGAAAGATATTCTTTCACGAAAGCGGAGATTGAGAGATTACGAGACAGTAGCATTAACAGAAGAATGCAGCGCTATCATTCAGAGGAAACTTCCCCCGAAGTTGAAAGATCCTGGTAGTTTCATTGTTCCTTGCGTCATAGGAGAACATAACTTTGGTAAGGCTTTATGTGATTTAGGTGCTAGTGTTAACTTGATGCCTTTTTCTATTTTTAGGAAATTACAGATTGGAGAAACAATGCCAACTTCAGTCTCACTGCAACTTGCTGATAGAACGCTCGTATTTCCAAGAGGCGTAGTTGAGGATGTGCTGGTCAAGGTTGACAAATTCATTTTCCCAGCAGATTTTATTGTCCTTGATATGGAGGAAGACGCAGACGTGCCAATCATCCTCGGGAGACCGTTCTTGGCTACAGGTCGAACCATTATTGATGTACAAAAAAGAGAACTAACCATGAGGGTATAGGACCAAGAAGTAACATTCAATGTTTTCAAGGCCATGAATTTCCCAGATGATGAAAAGAAGGAGGAATGTTTCAAACTCGATGTGATACACAGTACCATTCAGAACTCTGATGAAAGACAAAGTTCTACTGACAAACTTAAAACATGTCAATTGCCTGTGGAGCCTAAAGATAAAGCATCTTTTGCACTGAAAGAGCCAATTTTTGCTCTACAAGAACAGAAGAGAAAAAGTTCCACCAGCTCAACGAATTGGAGGAATTTCACAATCAGCCTTTTTAAAGATGCCAAATTGTACAAAGAAAAGGGCAAGAAAAGACATGATGAGAAGTTAGTGCGCATACAACTGGAACCAGGGCAGAAGGTACTGTTAAACAAATCAAGGGTAAAATTCTTCCCATGGAAGCCAAAATCACGGTGGTCAGGTCCATTTGTGATCACAAAAGTTTTACCAAATAGAGCCGTTGAGATACATGATCCTGACGCTAACAAAACTTTCAAGGTTAAAAACAAGCGTGTCAAGCACTACTGGGGAGAATCATTTGAGCGACAAAAAAAGTGTTACACTTTCAGATCCAGCTTAACGTTCGAGAAGTCAAGTCTAGCTGACGACTTTAAACTTAGCGCTCGCAGGGAGGCAACCCATGCAATCTTTGTATATATTGTGATTTGGTGTGATTTAATTTTGTGTGTTTAGTTTTTGCAGATTTAGTCATTACAAGATGGAAGAAGCTCTCACAAATCTTCACAAGCAATTTCCTTCTCTCCCTCAAAATTCTCTGATGAAAGTTTATAAAGCTCGCTTGGAAAGGATGAGACTACTGACGATCCATGGTATTCCTAATGACATTCGTTGGGTAATCGAAGCACGAGTTCGATTAGCATGTGAATATTCTGATTCTTGTACTTCTTATTTGCCTGGATTTGGAAGAAGCACCTATTCAAAGAAACGTAGAGCAAAGAAAATGAGTGTTTGTTACAAATGTGCACGATTTAATTGCAACACTCGTTGTCGTTCTTTAGGAATGGTGTCTGATAATCGCGAAGACAAAATTAACTTCATTAGGGATGGCTTGAGTAAGGAGTCTTTAGATGATCTATCTTCGACTCTTGAGACGCATCCCAGTGGATATGTTCATATAGACATTCGCAAATTACATACACAATTTCTAAAAGAAAGACAACAGTTAAGTCTTGGGAATCTGACTCAAAAAGACCATGTTTGCCAATTTATAAGAAAATTGGATGGGAAGCTTGTCCCTGACGCATAGATGTCAATCAAGCCATTACTTTTCTTGTACATATTATATCTCTTTGATTTATTTTTTCTAATAATTTTGATTTGTTTTGTTGTTTTCTCTCGACAGGATCCAGACCTTTTTGACTATCACGGATTATTTTATTGTTTAACTAATAATTGTCATTGGCAGGTACTAGTGCTATTATTTTACTCACCCTTTTCAGGTGTTATAAATTCAGCCCGTCATTGCATTTTTGAAGGCATCCAGATTTGAAAGAAATACATAAAAACATGGAAGCCACTTCAAGAAGACGAGTTGAAAACATTTGTGTGTTTTGCGGTAGTAGTGTTGGTACTAAACCACAATACATAGAAGCAGCACAGGAATTGGGTCGAGTCTTAGCTGCAAGGAATATGCACTTAATATATGGCGGAGGAAATCTTTGACTTATGGGGATCGTTTCAAAGGCTGTACAAGAAGGAGGCAGTCATGTTTTGGGAATCATTCCAAAACCCTTGGCAGAGGCAAATTTGATTGAACCATCTAACGGAGAGGAACTGATCGTGCCAGGTATGTCTGAACGATTGGTAGAAATGATTAACCGTGCTGATGCTTTTATCGCTTTGCCATGTGGCTTGGGCACATTGGAGGAAATTTTTATAGTTCTATCTTGGGCGAACCTGAACATACACCAGAAACCGCTTGGACTGCTCAACGTTAATGGATTTATGATTTTCTTTGTGTGTTTCTTGATGATGCTCGGAGAAATGGGTTCGTGTCAAAACCTATGAAAGAACTCCTCTTCACTGCCAGAACTGCTCTCCGATCTAATAGACCAACTCATAGCCTATGAACCACAAGTTGACCCTATCATTTCAAAGATAAATTGGTCTGGGGACGATCGTGGTAAGAGGCGTCGGGTTAATCTGGATCTTAACCTTTAATTTCCTGTAGAATTTCTACTAACCATGTATTATCTTCTAAACTCTTCTTCTACTGTTTAAGACATTGGGGACAATGTCTCATTTAGGTTTGGGGGAGGGAATTAGTTGATCAGTACCTTGTTTTTTTTAGTTTGTGTGTTATTTTTATTTTTAGTCCAAAATTTTTCGAAAATTACAAAAAAAAAATTGGAAAATTTTCAAAAATTACAAAAATATTTTTTGTTTTTGTTTTTTTGTTTTTATTCTGACTAAAAAGGTGAAATTGGTAAGAGGTAGCTGAGTAAGGAGTTTCCACTCCTGAGACGTATCTCAAACCTATTTCGAAACAAGTTAATTTTTGTTTATTTCATTTTGAATTATTTAATTTGTGAATTCTCCTTAAAACTGACTAAAAAGGAATCTTCATATGTTTAGTTAGCAGATATTATCAACATATATAGTAACATACAGACATGAGCTAAATTGAAAAGTTTGTAATATTAAGTGCTCTAGTTTAATTGGAGGAAGCATCTCAAAAAGCAATGGAGTAAAAAAAAAAAAAAAAAAAACTTCTCTGAGATCCGAGTTATTAAGTCTGTCAGGGTGTTTTAACACCTAGTGCCCTAAAACCAACTGGTTTGGGAGCCACTGGCCCAAAGCTCGTTACATGGATCAAAGATGCTGCAAAAAATATATATCTGAAGTCTGGGTAATTAAGTCCGTAGGGGTGTCTTAACACCTGGTGCCCTAAAGCCAACTGGTTTGGGAGCCACCGACCCAACACTCGTTACATAGATGGAAGATATTGTATATAAATAAAAAATAGAGAAAAATCAAAGAAAAAATCAGAAAAATGAGAAAAATTATTCCATTACTGCAAAAATGTGTGAATTCTGATAAAACTTTAGGACAAAAATATTACTCTCTTATCAACTGCACTTATGACTGTTGTGGGCAAAAATGAGTTGATTAATATTTTGTTGGCTGTGTATATGGAGAATGGTAAAAATAATCGGAGAATTTACTTATTCGGTAATTTAGAATGAAACAAAACAACTAGTAACTTGGAGTAAAAGTTTCACCTGATTAGTCACTAACATTTTTATTCTCTTTTCGCTTGTCTTTTTGCTTTTGTGTGCATTAGTTTTATTACCTGTTTACTTTTGTAAAATGTTTGTGGGTATCATTGCTGCAAACCCTCACGAGACTACAACTCGTCCACTAGGGACACCTAGGGGTTTAAAGGCTTGTTGCATATGCTAAATGCAGCCGTGATCCCTACGAAAGTGGCTTAGTTTAATTTTATTTTTATTTTGTTGTTTTGCTCGAGGACTAGCAAAATGTTAGGTTTGGGGGTGTGATGAGCGGAAAATATATCAATATTTACCGCCCCTTTAACTTAATATTTTGTTTAGTTTCTCGGGTTTGATGAACATTTTGATGTGTTTTAGTTTATTTTGCAGATAAAATAATATTGGGACTTAATGAAATTATTTAGGATGAAATATGGGTCAAATAATGGCAATTATTGGACTTGATATTTTAATTTTGGAGATTGGAAACTTGAAAGGGCGTTTTTGACGAAGTGCAGTTTTGGAAATTCCAGTTTTGCGCATCTGTTGTATTTTGGGCATAACTTTTTACTCCGATATCAGATTGAGCTGATTCAAGTTTCAGATTAAAGAAGACTCAAAGATCTACAACTTTGAAAGATAAAATATTTTCGAATTCTGATGATTTCATAACCGAAATTGATGAACTATCCAGAAGTGTGTGGTGTGTAATTATTAAAAGTCATTATCAATCATTTTCAAAGCAAAATATTAATTAATAAATAATTAATAAAAATTATCAAATCACCACCCAACAAGATAAGCAATTAGTGGAGCAATTATGGATTTGGTGGAGTAATTAGTGGAGAAATTAATAATGGATTTGGTGGAGAATTTGATGGATGATTTGATGGAGGCAAAATTTTGCCTATAAATACCAAGCCATTTCATTTGTAAAATTCATACTTTCTTCTTTGAAATTCTTAATGAATAAATAAGAAGATTGTATCTAGTTTGTTTATTTTTAGTTTTCAGTAATTAATTTTCAGTTTCACACTTTCTTTTCTTTACTTTTCAGTTTTTACTTTCCGCAATTTACTTTTACGCACAACACTTTCTTTTCTTTACTTTTTCAGTTTTTATTTTTCAAGCAATGAGGAGGTAATTCCCCCTTGCTGGGGTGAAAGGTAAAACTTTTATTATTACTATTTAGATTAATCTCCCTTAATTATAATATATAAACTATTTAAAACCTGACTTAATGAGGATACCGCTATATTGGCCGGTTGGTAATTAATTATAAATTGGTTTTAACCTGACTTAATATAGTTACCGCCTGGTTGGTCGGTTGGTAATTAATTATTAATTTGACTTAATCAGGATACCGCCTATATGGCTGGTTGGTAATTATCACGCAAAGTTAATATATTATATTAAGGGAGATATCTAAAATAGTAGTAATAAAAGTTGATCCTCTAACCCCAGCATTCTCTTTTATTATACTTTTACTTTATTTAATTTCAACAATTTACTTTCAGTAATTTATTTTTAATTTTTTTTACTTTTTACTTTTTACTTTTTACTTTTTACTTTTACTTTTCAGCAATTTACTTTTCAGTATTTAATTTTCAGCAATTTACTTTATGTCTTTTATTTTATTTAAGTTTTTACTACCCGTAAATATGTGTCGTAACTAAGCCAGTTATCTGGGGTTGTGATGAATTTCAATATCACTGTTTTATAAGGGTTAGATTATAGGTTGGGTAATTTAAAGATTTATTTATTGAGTCTTAATCTTAATGCTTTTTATTAACTGGCCATTAATAAAATTGATTAGGTAAACTTAAAATGAACTAGACATATGGATTTTAAGTTTAAGACCTTAGACTCAATAGCCCACGATCTTCCTTGAGGATAGATAACCCTTTAATAGATTTCCTTACAGGATAGGAATATACCTGTCGGGCGGGGGTAGCCATAATTGGAACTCAAACTTAATGAATCTAGGTAATTTGGTTGACATAGACATATGGTTCAATTGGATTATACTAGGTATTTGTAATTGACCATCGGAAGAGGCTTTTACATAATTTAGTGTTCCAGGTTAATAAATCAATATTTTACCCAACTATAAGATAACCACTTCATCTTTAAAATGATATTGGAATAAATCACAACCCTAGATAGTTTTTAATATTGAATTTTCTTAAAACCTATTTTCGAACAATTTTATTTACTTGTTTTTAAATTTAGAATCGTCACCATTTCAAATCAATCAAACAACCTGTTAGATACTAGTAATCATTTGACTTCATAAAATTAATAGATTAGATATTAAGTCCTCGTGGGATCGATATTTTTATACTACTTGAACGATACGTGCGCTTGCGTTATACGTGTGTGTTTACGTCGGTCAGTATCCAATTTGTGTTTCTTTGAAATCCTTGGTCGAGGTATGATTCGAAAACGAGTTCCGAATATTTATTAAGGAATTATAATTATGTCGCGACACATGAATTGTTCATAGCGGAGATTTGACGTTTAATCTATATCTCCAGAACAATTCGGAAAACCTATGATATAAGGATTATATATATACAACGACTTCGACTTGGATGGTTCAACTCGATTATCTATGATCGTCGTAATTTGTGAGTGGATGAATTATGGACATGGAAATGATTTCCGTGACAGATAAACTTGAACCTAGAGAGTCCCACAATATAAAGTGTATTGTTGAGCACTTGGACAATTAATTATGGATAATTCAGATTATTCATAATTTACACATGCATATTAAATAATGTGTATTTGTATACGATACATAATTTAGATTAGATACACATTATTAACCAATTGGATTTTGACACTTATTTTATTATTATTATTATTAATTAATTAATTATTAATAATGATAAAATGGAAGAATATTATTGGAATATTATTCCATAATATTATTTTGTTTTTTTAATATAATTAAATTAATTATAATTTTAATTAATTTATTTATTTAAGATAAGAATATTATTGGAATAATTTGATTTGCCAAACCATAACACATGGAATTGTTAACAAAAAATCAAAATAATCATTTAATTTTTGGATAAGTTTAAAATGTGTCAAAATTATAGCCAACTAATTTTTTTTTTTTGTTTAAAAATCTACAATTTTCGGCAATATGGTAAAAAATATATAAATGAAAATTATTTTCATTTTGCAAGTTTTTTTTTTAATCACTTCTCATGTATTGAGAAAATAAAGAAAAGAGAGGTTAGGGTTTATAATAATTTGATCAACACCAAGGAGAAGGAAATTGAAGAAATTAGAACTTGAATTAAGGTAATTTAGACTTCCTAATTTATATTTTCTTAATTTTTTTTTTCTCAAGCATATAAATATGTAAATGATATATATTGCATGTTTAATATACATATGGATCTTGGATATATATGTTTGAAATAAAATTTGGTGTTGATAGTTTATAAAATCTTAATAGTTTTCTTTTATAAGCATGGGTATTAAGATTAATTAGGGAATTAATCTCAAAATTAAAATTTCCATTCTGTAGAATGAAATGATGCTCTATGCATTTTTGCTTCCACACATGCCTCACATTTATGTTGGTTATCAATTGTGGATTTAGGTATAAGGTCCATGTTAATTAATTTACGCATTGTATAATAATTAACATGTCCAAACCTCTCATGTCATACATTTTATGACTCAATAATAAAAGCGGAAGATGTAGCTTTATTATTAGCATTGTTTCGATCGACATCATTTTTAGATAGTACAAACTTTCCAGAAACAAATACAAGCTTAAAGCCATTCTTGATAAGGAGAGAGCCTGAAACTAAGTTCTTCCGAATATCGGGAACATGCAGAACATTCTTCAATGTAAGCTCATTTCCAGATGTCATCTTCAGAACTACTGTGCCTTGTCCAACCACTCTAGAGGTAGACGAGTTTCTCATTGTCAGATGATCGCCACCATCGACCTTCTGATACGAGGAAAATATCTTACTATCAGCACAGATATGACGAGTAGCCCCAGTGTATATGCACTATTCTCTCGGATTCCCAACCAAGTTGGCTTCTGTTACTGACCGGCGTAAACACACACGTATAACGCAAGCGCACATATCGTTCAAGTAGTATAAAAATATCGATCCCACGAGGACTTAATTTCTACTATTGTTATTAATTATTGAATCTATTTAATTACAAATATCTAATTAAAAGGGAGAATGGAATAGATTGCTTGATTGATTTGGTTGATTGAAGATTTGCTAAATAAATAAAAAGATAAAAGAAAATACTAAGGAAAATAAAATACACAAAGATATAAGGTTGTGAATTCTTTTAATATCATTTAAAAGATGAAGTGATTATTTTATGTTTGTGTAATAAATCAGTTTACTAACCTGGAACACTAATTATGTAAGAGTCTCTTCCGATGGTCAACTACAAATACCCAGTATAACCCAATTGAACCATATTCCTATGTCAACCACATTACCTGGATTCATTAAGTCTAAGTTCCAATTATGGCTACCCCCGCCCGACAGGTATATTCCTATCCTGTAAGGAAATCTATTAAAGGGTTATCTATCCTCAAGGAAGATCGTGGGCTATTAAGTCTAAGGCTGAAACCTAAAATCCCTATGTCTAGTTCATTTTAGATTTACCATATCAATCTTATTGGTGATCAGACAATAAGAAGCTTTAAGCTTAAGACTTAATAAGTAAACTTATTAATTACCCAAACTATAAAATAACCCCTTATAAACTAGTGATATTAAAAGTTATCACAACCCCTAGATAACTAACACATAACTAGGACTAGTAAAGACATAAAAATAAAAGACATAAAATAAAAATACTGAAAAGTAAAATAAAATAAAATGTTAGGGTAAAAGGAATTATTTCTACTATTACTTATTTAGATATCTCCCATTAAAATAATATATAAACTTGTGATTATTACCAGCCATAAAGGCGGAACCAAAATAACCAGCCATAAAGGCGGAACCAAAATAACCAGCCATAAAGGCGGAATATATGTTTTATTACCCACCGACCAATCTGGCGGTATCCTGATTAAGTCCAATTTAAATAGTAAATATATTATTTTAAGGGAGATGAATCTAAATAGTAATAGTAAAAGAAATTACCTTTCACCCGAACATAAAGAAATTACCGCATCACGGTAAATAGTAAAAACTGTAAAAAGTAAAAAGTAAATAGTAAAAACTTGTAAAAGAAAGTAAAAAGTAAAAATAAAATTACTATTATTACAAAAAGTAATTAAAATTATTTACAAAAATAAAAAAATAAAAACTAAAAGAGTTTAGAGAGAGAAACTCTCTCTTTAGAAGGATTTGAAGAGAGAGGATGGGATACAAATTTATGAAATCGGGTGCTCAATTTATAGACGTCGGTAAGGGGTGAGCGTCGCGACGCTGGAGGTATAGAGCGCGTCGCGACGCTGGCTACAGTGAAAACGTGGCTCAATCCTGGCTTGACACGTGGCGAGGCGGCAAAGAGATCCGATGACGTGGCACTGTTCATGACGTCATCGCTTACGTCAGACTGATGATGTGGCACTGTTCATGACGTCATTGATGATGTCATCATGATGTGAGATTGTCGGCAGCGTCTGATCTTGACACGTGGCATGGGCGCACTTTAGCACGACCGTTGAGATGTTGACACGTGTCCTGGCGCACGTTAGCGTTGATGATGATTGTCGGCACCGTTGTGATGATGACACGTGGCAGCGCACGTTAGCAAGTCTTCTGTGATGGTGACACGTGGCACGGCGCACGTTAGCAAAGTCAAACTTTTCAAATTGTTGACCGGTTGACCATGGCGCATTTTAGCAACTTCGGCGCAGGCTGGGCGTCGCGGCGCGCAAGGCTCCAGCGGCGCGACGCGCAGAAGAAGGAATTTTTCATGTTGACCCATTTTTGTCCGGTTTTGTCCCAAATTGCTTCCAGTGCTGTCCAAACTTTATTTATCTGTAAAATAACAACAAAACACATCAAAACGTTCATAAATCTCGAGAAACAATACAAAACATTAGGTCAAATGAGTGGGAAATAGTGATATAAATACCACTCATCACACCCCCAAACCTAACATTTTGCTAGTTCTCGAGCAAAACAGAAAATAAAATAACATGAAAATAAACTTTAACTAAGCCACTTTCGTAGGGATCACGGTTGCATTTAGCATATGCAACAAGCCTTTAAACCCCTAGGTGTCCCTAGTGGACGAGTGTAGTCTCGTGAGGGTTTACAACAATGATACCCACAAACATTTTACAAAAGTAAAAATGTATTAAAACTAATGCACACAAAAGCAAAAAGACAAGCGAAAAGAGAATAAAGAAAGTTAGTGACTAATCAGGTGAAAATTCTACTCCAAGTTACTAGTTGTTTTGTTTCTTTCTATTATCGAATAAGTAAATTCTCCGATTATTTTTACCATTCTTCATATACATAGCTAACAAAATATTAATCAACTCATTTTTGCCCACAACAGTCATATGTGCAGTTGATAAGAGAGTAATATTTTTGTCCTAAAGTTCTATCAGATTTCACACCTTTTTAGCAATGGAATAATTTTTTGATTTTTCTGATTTTTTCTTTGATTTTTTTCTCTATTTTTTATTTATATACAATACCTTCCGTCTATGTAGCGAGCTTTGGGTCGGTGGCTCCCAAACCAGTTGGCTTTAGGGCACCAGGTGTTAAGACACCCCTACGAACTTAATTACTCAGACTTCAGATATATATATTTTTGCAGCATCTTCGATCCATGTAACGAGCTTTGGGCCAGTGACTCCCAAACCAGTTGGTTTTAGGGCACTAGGTGTTAAAACACCCTTAA
Source organism: Zanthoxylum bungeanum (assembly GCA_019454045.1). NCBI lineage: Eukaryota > Viridiplantae > Streptophyta > Magnoliopsida > Sapindales > Rutaceae > Zanthoxylum > Zanthoxylum bungeanum. Next base: position 53,875 of record SKCR01038361.1, read on the forward strand.
AACACCGACTTAATAACTCGGATCTCGGACGTTTTTTTTTTTTTTTTTTTTTTTTTACTCCATCACTATTTAGAGATGCTTCCTCCAATTAAACTATAGCACGGAATATTACAAACTTTTCAATTTTAGCTCATGACTGTATGTTCCATGTAAGTTCATAATACCTGTCAACTGAACATATGAAGATTCATTTTAGTCAGATTTAAGGAGAATTCACAAATTAAATAATTTAAAAGGAAATAAACAAAAATTAACTTTATTTCGAAAATGGGCTTGAGATACGTCTCAGGAGCGGAAATTCCTTACTCGGCTATCTCTTACCAATTCCACCTTTTTAGTCAAAATAAAAACACAAAAATGCAAAATGTTTTTGTAATTTTTAAAATTTTTTCAATTTTTTTTTTTTTCGAAAAATTTTGGACTAAAAATAAAACAACATACAAACTAAAAACAAGGTACTAATCAACTAAATCCCTCCCCCAAACCTAAATGAGACATTGTCCCCAATGTCTTAAACAGTAAAAGGAGAGTTAAAGGTGTTGTTTAACTGGAGAGTAAAATTTACCTGGAAATCTACAGATTAAAGTTAAGATCCAGATTAATTCGACGCCTCTTACCACGATCGTCCTCAGACCAATTTATCTTTGATAGGATAGGGTCAACTTGTGGTTCATAGGCTATAAGTTGGTCTATTAGAGTCTGGCAGTGAAGAGGAGTTCTTTCATAGGTTTTGATACGAACCCATTTCTCCGAGCATCATCAAGAAACACACAAAGAAAATCATAAAATCCATCAACGTTGAGTAGTCCAATTGGTTTCTGATGTATGTTCAGGTTCGCCCAAGATAGAACTATAAAAATTTCCTCCAATGTACCCAAGCCACCTGGCAAAGCAATAAAAGCATCAGCACGGTTAATCATTTCTACCAAACGTTCAGACATACCTGATACGATCAGTTCCTCTCCGTTTGATGATCCAATAAGATTTGCCTCTGCCAAGGGTTTTGGGACGATTCCCAAAACATGACTGCCTCCCTCCTGTACAGCCTTTGAAACGATCCCCATAAGTCCAAGATTTCCCCCGCCATATATTAAGTGCATATTCCTTGCAGCTAAAACTCGACCCAATTCCTGTGCTGCTTCTATGTATTGTGGTTTAGTACCAACAGTACTACCGCAAAACACACAAATGTTTTCAACTCGTCTTCTTGAAGTTGCTTCCATTTTTTATGTATTTCTTTTTCAAATCAGGATGCCTTCAAAAGTGCAATGACGGGCTGAATTTATAGTACCTGAAAAAGGGTGAGTAATAATAGCAGAAGTATCTTCCAGAGGACGTTTGTTAGCTAAACAACAAAAGAAATCGTGAAAGGTCAAAAAGTCTGGATCCTGTCTACGAAAATAAGATAATTACAACAGAAAAGCGAATCAAAGCAATAATTAAGGCAACGGAATTGTGTACGCAATACGCCACTTGCTTAGTATAAATTCATTAGAATGAGTCTCAAGATTTCATTCTTGATTCAGCCATTGCTAATGAATTGTTTCTTATATTTGCTTGCCAAACACAATTCCTTTTGTCTTAAAATGCTTCGTTTATGCCTTTCCCTACAAAAATAACACACAAAATTAAAAAGTTCACACAAAATATGAAAATAAATCATACAAATTGCATGGGTTGCCTCCCTGCTAGCGCTGAATTTTTCGTCTTCAGCCAGACGTGAATGAAATTCATCTGTTAAGGAGGTTTCAATGTTGTTTTGGATGTCCGATTAAAGACAATCCCGTGAGCGTTGCTTTTGAAGGGTCTCTTCCAACGGTAAAGTGGCAAAAAATTTTTTGTCTTTCAGTGCTCGTGCCACCTTTTTAACTTTTGTTGCTCCAATGGTTCCTGAAAAGAAAGAAAGAAAATCAGGAGGTCTCGTATGGTGCTTGACTTGAAATGGAAGTTCCATTCTGTCAAGCTTCTGGGTGATATCTTTGATTTGTACTCCCCAACACAGCGATGTTTTTCCTGAATGCTCTAGATCTTTATTAAGGTCAGACATTTGCTCCTCCATTTGCTCTGCTTTTTGCTCCACCTTTTCTTCACAGATGTATTTGAAAATTTCTGCATTTAGCTCTTCATCTGTCATCTGTGAAATACATGCATCAAAATTGTCAACCTGAGGATGAAAAGAAATGTCAGATTTTAGGTCTTCATCCTCTGATCTGATGAAATAATTGGCTCAGTAATCTTCATCAAACATTTGTGCAAAGCATTCTCCAAGATCTTCATTTTGAGGATACAGAATTCCATCCTCAATTTTTGATGCAGTTGGTACAAATATTTCAGCTTCATCCTCGTCAGAATCTGAATAATAGAAATCAAATCGAGACTTTGCCGGTTCGGGTTCCTGAACTGATACCTCTGGTTGTTGATACTGCTCAGCCTCCTCCTCTGTTGAAATGTCATTGTGAAATGATTGGTACTTGAAGGCTTCATCAGTGTCATCTGGAACTGATTCTTGAGGTATGTAGTTCTGGTTTTCTGTTAATTGTCTGATCTGATCTGTCATTCTCTGTATAGAAGCTGTTTGACTCTGAATTTGTGCATCAAATTGAGTTGTCTGTTCCTTGAACATGTGAATCAATTGATCTTCCTCAAATGGTTCTGGTTGTTGATGAAGATCAAATGTAGATGGTGGATAAGATGGAAAATGTGGCTCTGTGAAATGTGATGGCTCTTCATTGCATGATTGCCTCCAGAAATTCTCCCACTCTGATCGATATATACATTGATCGCTCGGGTGGTTATTGTCACAAATCACACATCTCCCCATTTCGTTCTGATGAACAAATGTAGCATTGCTTGGTTCTGGCATCCAGTTATAATCATTGGGTTGTTCAACAGGCCTCAGAAAACCGGACTGTTGCTCCCAGATGTGGGGTGTATCTTCTTGTAAAGCACGTAGTCTCTCAATCTCCCAGTAGTGTTCCATTTTTAAGTTACCTGAAATCAAAAGAAAGTAATAAAAATTATAGATAAAAATAAAGAAAATTAGATACAAGTAAATTAGATAGCTTCAAAATTAATAACTCAAGAAAATAAGTCCCCGGCAACGGCGCCAAAAACTTGACCGGCGTAAACACACACGTATAACGCAAGCGCACGTATCGTTCAAGTAGTATAAAATATCGATCCCACGAGGACTTAATTTCTACTATTGTTATTAATTATTGAATCTATTTAATTACAAATATCTAATTAAAAGGGAGAATGGAATAGATTGCTTGATTGATTTGGTTGATTGAAGATTTGCTAAATAAATAAAAAGATAAAAGAAAATACTAAGGAAAATAAAAGACACAAAGATATAAGGTTGTGAATTCTTTTAATATCATTTAAAAGATGAAGTGATTATTTTATGTTTGTGTAATAAATCAGTTTACTAACCTGGAACACTAATTATGTAAGAGCCTCTTCCGATGGTCAACTACAAATACCCAGTATAACCCAATTGAACCATATTCCTATATCAACCACATTACCTGGATTCATTAAGTCTAAGTTCCAATTATGGCTACCCCCGCCCGACAGGTATATTCCTATCCTGTAAGGAAATCTATTAAAGGGTTATCTATCCTCAAGGAAGATCGTGGGCTATTAAGTCTAAGGCTGAAACCTAAAATCCCTATGTCTAGTTCATTTTAGATTTACCATATCAATCTTATTGGTGATCAGACAATAAGAAGCTTTAAGCTTAAGACTTAATAAGTAAACTTATTAATTACCCAAACTATAAAATAACCCTTTATAAACTAGTGATATTAAAAGTTATCACAACCCCTAGATAACTAACACATAACTAGGACTAGTAAAGACATAAAAATAAAAGACATAAAATAAAAATACTGAAAAGTAAAATAAAATAAAATGTTAGGGTAAAAGGAATTATTTCTACTATTACTTATTTAGATATCTCCCATTAAAATAATATATAAACTTGTGATTATACCAGCCATAAAGGCGGAACCAAAATAACCAGCCATAAAGGCGGAACCAAAATAACCAGCCATAAAGGCGGAACCAAAATAACCAGCCATAACGGAGGCGGAATATATGTTTTATTACCCACCGACCAATCTGGCGGTATCCTGATTAAGTCCAATTTAAATAGTAAATATATTATTTTAAGGGAGATGAATCTAAATAGTAATAGTAAAACTATTAAATTAACCGAAATTATTTTCACTCAACACAAAAATTAACCATCCCTGGTAATAGTAAAAACTGTAAAAAGTAAAAAGTAATAGTAAAAACTGTAAAAGTAAAAAGTAAAAAGTAAAATTACTATTATTACAAAAAGTAATTAAAATTATTTACAAAAGTAAAAAAATAAAAACTAAAAGAGTTTAGAGAGAGAAACTCTCTCTTTAGAAGGATTTGAAGAGAGAGGATGGGATACAAATTTCTGAAATCGGGTGCTCAATTTATAGGCGTCGTTAGGGGTGAGCGTCGCGACGCTGGAGGTATAGAGCGCGTCGCGACGCTGGCTACAGTGAAAACGTGGCTCAATCCTGGCTTGACACGTGGCGAGGCGGCAAAGAGATCCGATGACGTGGCACTGTTCATGACGTCATCGCTTACGTCAGACTGATGATGTGGCACTGTTCATGCCGTCATTGATGACGTCATCATGATGTGAGATTGTCGGCAGCGTCTGATCTTGACACGTGGCATGGGCGCACTTTAGCACGACCGTTGAGATGTTGACACGTGTCCTGGCGCACGTTAGCGTTGATGATGATTGTCGGCACCGTTGTGATGATGACACGTGGCAGCGCACGTTAGCAAGTCTTCTGTGATGGTGACACGTGGCACGGCGCACGTTAGCAAAGTCAAACTTTTCAAATTGTTGACCGGTTGACCATGGCGCATTTTAGCAACTTCGGCGCAGGCTGGGCGTCGCGGCGCGCAAGGCTCCAGCGGCGCGACGCTCAGAAGAAGGAATTTTTCCTGTTGACCCATTTTTGTCCGGTTTTGTCCCAAATTGCCTCCAGTGCTGTCCAAACTTTATTTATCTGCAAAATAACAACAAAACACATCAAAACGTTCATAAATCTTGAGAACAATACAAAACATTAGGTCAAATGAGTGGGAATAGTGATATAAATACCTCATCAGTTACAACTGCTGAGAGGTTCATCTATGAGATCTCATCAGTTAGCTGCTCATCTTAGTGACATGAGCCTCATTTTTTTCCTTACCTTTATCTTGGGACTTCTTGTTTCTGTAGTTTTTTGCCATGTGACCGTTTTTTCCACAAATGTAGCACTTCCTCTTGAACTTCTTGTTTGCTTAGGAAGAATCAGCTTCACTGTTCTTTCACTTTTTGATGCTCTTTCCACCCTGAACGATGTTGGCCTTAGAATTCATAGTCTTATAGCTGGCCTTCTCAGACTTCCTATTGTCCTATTCGATCCTCAATCCAACTGCAAGGTCTTCAAGACTCATCTGTTTCTTTTTGTGTTTCAGATAGCTTCTGAAGTCCTTCCATGATGGAGGCAACTTTTCAATGATTGTGGTAACTTGAAACATCTCGCAGAGTTTCATTCCCTCATCCAATATTTCATGAATGATTAACTGTAGTTCGCCCAACTGAGATATTACCGTCTTTGAATCTACGATCTTGTAGTGCAGGAACCTACCCACAATAAATTTCTTCTGTCCGACATCCTTAGTTTTGTATTTCTTCGCATAAGTCATGCCTTGGTACACATTATATAGGGTATTGTCAAATCCTCCAAAGAGGTAATTCTTGCACAAGAAGTCACCTAACAACCATGTCTCTTCTCGCAGTGGCTTGGTTGTTTCTGTTTCTCCCTTCACATGACCCGGAGGATCTTTGAGGTATTTAACCAACTGTAGTGCTATCAAGTATAACAATATTTTGCTCTACCATTGTTTAAAGTTTGCTCCACCAAACTTTTTCAGTTTTTCTCCATGAGTAACCGGTACTGCGATATTTCCGCTAGTCATGTATAACAGGAAAGACCAACAGTAGTCAATAAGTCTACAAAAGACAAATTACACAACGATCAAACGTATGATCTTGTTTAAGTGATATACTAAGAATCCACTCGTTGTAATATTAGATAGTAGTACCAAATAACACAAGTCCTTGAATTTACGACCAAGGTTTCTTATGATAAATGAATAAGGGAATATTCCCAGAGGACGATGGGGGTCCGGAGTAACCACTTAAATCCCTGCCCACTTAGGCTCTTATCAATTTTTTTGACATAATATTCTTTAAATTCTTTCTTAATAGAATATCTAAGACATTCAAACTTAGTATTACACTTTGATTCACAATACAATAATAAATATGTGTAGGTTTGTATGTGTATATGTGTATAAATCAATCAAGCTTGGACAAAATTACTTGTGTAAGATTACACCTTTAATTCTCAACCAAGTATGCAACACACGAATAATTTTCAACTTTATCACTATGTATATGCTTTGATAATTGAACACCATAATATTAACTTAAACCTATACTTCCAAGTTTATGGTAATACAATATATGATTTTACTAAGCTAAAATTATGTCATACATGGTAATATAAATTAATCTATGTCTATGTTAGAGATAAGGTTCAAAACTACGAGTTACTCTAGTATAATCTGAATCGTCAACACTATGTTGAGGTTCAAGTCTATAGACACCTTTATTTATGCATGACCTTATACTATATTATTCGATGAAAATATTTTATTAAAATTTAAGTGGGGGATTGTTGTAAATTTAAATTTTACATGTTTTTTTATTTTTAGTAAAATGGAGTTACAAATTTGCATGTATTAAAACGTACGTGTTTAATACTAACGTTTTTCCTTTAAAAAAATTTAACGTTAAAAATTGATTTCTTTTAACGATCAAAATTTAACATGCAATTATTGTTGGGGTTGGTGCTCAGAGCGCCAATTCCCCGTTGTATTTCCTTGTAAATACTATTGTAAATATTTTATTATGAACAAAATAAGCAGTTTCTATAATATAATATATCTCTTAATATGGTAAAGATGTAATTGACCTTAGAATGATTAGTCATGATGCAGTTGTAAAAGCGTCGCAACTGACATTGAGTTGTATCATGACGTTGTCATTCTCAGACAGTTCCTGGTCAAGGTTTACATTACTTGGTCAGTAAAGTAAACCCGTTGAGACCGGTACGTTTCGTATACTGGAATGTTGGATTCCAATGGTTTCTCAATGAACCGTGAGCCTTGGAGACTCGTATAGACGTGTAGGTGTTTATAGCGGATAAACACTAAACGACTCACCGAAGATTCTTAATGGATGGTACACCAACGTCAATAAGAATCTTCTTGGGTTGAATAGCATTTGTGATTCTTCGACTTGAGATACCAGTATGGGCACATGAGACATCTTCCATACTTAGATGGAAGTCACGTCACCGATCTATTTATATCAGACCTCCGCCTGTTCTTTGGGTGTGGATAGATGATATGATCCGTCAGTTCTGTGTACAGAGCATAGGTAGTCCATATATGATTAGCAATCAGATAAAAACAATGGGCATGCGGTACATTTTAGAAGTGAGTTCTAAGTGTTCTTTTAGAGATTGCTAATAGAGACGTCGACGAGATTATCCCTATAGAGATTTGACGTTAACATCTATATCTCTGAGATATATCCGGATAAAAGTGATGGAGGAATTAAACATATCCTATGACCTCGACCTGTATGATTCAGCGAGATTATCTGTGGTCGTCATAATTTACGGGTGGGTAAATTATAGACATGAAATTGGATTTCGTGACGGATATGCCTAAATCTAGAGAGTCTCACTAGTGAAATATACTCATAGAGTACTAAGGTAACTATTATGAATAATACTGATTATTTATAAGTCGTTTAAAAGTTAAACAAAAAATACATACAAATGGACCTAATGGTCATTTCCTAATTATTGTGTATTTGTATTTAATGATAAATTTTATTAAATACACATTAATTAAATATTTGGATACGAACAAACTTAAAGGCAATGAGAACTTTACCAATTGGGATTTGGATTTAAGGATTGTCCTTGAATCCGAGAAGTTGAGATATGTTCTTGAGGGTCCACTGCCCATTGTTCTGTCTAAGGACCCAACACCGGAGGAACTACAAGTTTTCCAAGATTGAAAAGATGATGATTTAAAAGTTAAATCTTACATCTTAAATTCACTGGCATCGGGACTCAAGAGACAATACTATGGCATGTCAGATGCGTATAGTATTATGATGCGATTAAGAGAATCATATATGAATCAAAAATAAATTATTGTTCATAAAGTTGCGATGGAACTGTTCCATGCGCGACTGGACGAGGGGCAAGCTGTGAGCTCGCATGTTCTTCACTTGATCGATTTGATCGAACAACTGAGGCAACATAATCTCCATCTGAATGACATTCTCGGTAGGAATGTCATTCTTGGTTCGCTCCCAGCTTCTTATCGCCAATTTATGATGTATTTCAATATGAATGGGATTTTATGTTCCCACCATGAACTACATAGGATGCTGATCATGGTGGAAGAGGACCTAAGGATGGGAGTACCGACTCGCCCTCCAAAACCTACTTCACTCTCTGCTTCTTCCTAGGCCTGGCCAAAGGGAAAGAAGATGAAAGCGAAGAAGAAGAAGAGTTTCGGTCCTCCACCGCAAGGAAAGATAGTAAAGCCCAAGAGGGCTTCTAAAGACAAATGCCATCATTGCAGCAAGGCCGGGCATTGAAAAAGGAACTGTCCTGACTACATTGCCATGTAATGAAGGAGAAGGCATCTACATCAGGTATATTTATTTTTCCAATTATTGATATCTCACTAGTTTGTAAAGCTGTTACATCCAGCTGGATTTTGGATTCTGCTTATCCTGTTCACATTTTCAATTCATTACAGGTGCTGAAGGAAAGTAAAAAACTGAAGCCTGGAGAGATGCAATTGCACTTTGGGAGTGAAGAATCTCTGAATACAGTTGCAGTGGGAGTATGCGAGATCCCTTTGCCGAATGAGAGCCTTTTGTTGTATGATTGCTACGTTGTACCAAGATGTGTAGCAAATATTATATCTCTTTTTTATTAGATACAGAAGGTTATCAGGTTAATATTAAGAACTGTTCTTTATATTTATATAATAAACGTAATATTCAGATCCTTTGTTGTCTTAATGAACATGGTCATTACACATTGCATACTTCTAGAGATATTTTGAATACTAGGATTAATAAACGTAGTTTACCTGTAGTTAATAATATTGAACTTTGGCATATGCGGCTCGGTCATATAGGCGTTAAATACCTTACCCAATTGGTTAGGAATAGTTTGATACCAGATCTCAACATTGAACCCTATCCAACTTGTGAATCATGTATTCAGGGTAAGATGACCAAAGCCCCATTTTCTGGTGTTGGACATCGAGCCACTAACTTACTGAAACTTGTACATTCTGATGTGTGTGGTCCACTAAGTCAGACTGCTCACAGTGGTTATTTGTACTTTATTACCTTTACCGATGATCTATCACGGTACGATTATGTCTATTTGATGAGACATAAATCGAAAATCTTTGAAAAGTTCAAAGAGTTCCGTAATTAAATAGAAAAATAGATTGGTCAATATATTAAATGTCTTCAATTTGATCGAGGCGACAAATATATGAGCAGTGAGTTCATGGATTATATGAAGGAGAATGAGATTCTCACTCAATATACTCCTCCAGGTACTCCACAACACAATGGAGTGTCTGAGAGGAGAAATCGGACTTTATTGGATATGGTCCGATCTATGTTGAGTTTCACAGATTTGCCCCATTATTTATTGGGCTACTCTCTTTTAACAGCTGCACATCTTTTGAATAAGATTCCTTTAAATGTTGTTTCTACAACTCCATATGAGATATGGACTGGTAAGAGACCAAATCTTAATTATATTAAGATTTGGGGTTGTCATGCCTATGTCAGGATGGCTCAGCAAGATAAGCTTTCGCCTCAATGGAAAAAGTTTAGGTTTGTTGGATATCCTTCGAATACTAAGGGATATCTGTTCTATGATGCCGAGCATCAAAATGTGTTCGTAGCTCGCTTCGCAAAATTTATAGTGGTAGAATTTCAAGTTAAACTTGATGAAGTCCAACCAGAAAACAATGAACCAACGGAGGAACCTGAAGTTCAAGTACATGAAGAACCTTCAACACATACACTTTGTAGGTCACAAAGGGTATATAGACCTCCTGAACGCTTGTATTTGATACAAGAAAAGAGTCTCGATGTTCTCTTGGTTGAAGAGACTGATCCTTTTACCTATAGAGAATTGATGTTGGACATCGACTCCGTGAAATGACAAAATGCCATAAAATTCGAGTTAGACTCAATGCATGAGAATCAAGTTTGGGACTTGGTTCTGCTTCCCGAAGGAATTGTTCCTATCGTTTGTAAATGAGTTTACAAGAGGAATCGCAGTCCTGATGGAAAGGTTGAAACCTATAAGGCCCGACTGGTAGCAAAAGATTACACGCAGCGACCTGGCGTCGACTATGATGAAACTTTTTCCCCAGTAGCAATGCTTATGTCTATTAGGATTTTACTTTCTATAGCTGCGTATCATGATTACGAGATTTGACAAATGGATGTCAAAACAACTTTTCTAAATGGATTTCTTGATGAAGAAATCTATATGGAACAGCCGGAAGGTTTAAATCCAGCGAGAACTCAGGTATGGTATGTAAGCTTAAGAAGTCCATTTATGGACTTAAACAAGGTTCACGAAGTTGGAATCTTCGATTCAATGGGATTATTAGATTGTCTGGTTTTCTCAAGAATTCAGAAGAATCCTGTGTGTATCAGAAGACCAGTAGGAGCATGGTGGTATTTTTAGTCCTCTATGTCGATATCCTAATTATTGGGAATGATATAGGGATGATGCAAGGCGTCAAAGCTTACCTATGTAAGAATTTCCCCATGAAGGACCTGAGAGAAGCTTCCTATGTTTTAGGCATAAAACTCTCTAGAGATAGAGAAATGAAGCTGATTGGGTTATCCCAATCAACGTACATAGATAAGATCTTGGAACGGTACAATTTTGGTAACTGTAAGACAGCAAATATATCGTTCAGACATGGGATTCATCTTTCAAGGAAGATGTGTCCGCAAACAGAAGATGAGAAGGTTATAATGTCTAACCAACCTTATGTTTCATGTTTGGGTAGCATAATGTATGCCATGTTATGTACAAGGCCTGATATCAGTTTCGCTGTTAGCGTAACCAGTAGATATCAATCCTATCCAGGCAATGACCATTGGATGACCATTAAACTTATCCTAAAGTATCTTAAAGATAATAAGGATAAGTTGATAATATATGGAGGAAGTGAATTGCAAGTTAATGGGTATACAGATTCCGACTTCCAATCGGATGCCGATGATAGAAAGTTTACATATGGATTCGTCTTTACCCTTAACGGAGGTGCAATTTGCTGGAAGAGTTCCAAACAGGGGTCAACAATAGATTCCACCACTGAGGCGGAATACACTGCAGCTTCAGAAGGTACAAAGGAAGCTGTATGGATTAGGAACTTTATCACAAAATTGGGAGTAGTCCCAAGTATCGAGAATGCAATTTCGTTATACTGTGATAATACTTCAGCCATTGGGTAAGCAAAGGAACCGAGGGCGCATCAGAAGTCAAAGCATGTGGAATGCAAGTACCATATCATTCAAGAGATTGTGTTGCAAGGGGATATTATCGTGTGCAAGGTACCGAGTGAAGATAATGTAGCAGACCCACTTACGAAGGCCATACCTCCAAAGTTATTTGATAAACATGTGGATTCGATGGGTATTAGATACAATCAATATTAACACTAGAGCAAGTGGGAGATTTTATTGGTTTTGGTGCTTAGAACGCCAATTCCCCGTTATATTTCCTTATAAATACTATTGTAAACATTTTATTATGAATAAAATAAGCAGTTTCTATAATATAATATATCTCTTAATATGGTAAAGACGTAATTGACCTTAGAATGATTAGTCATGCTAAAGTAGCAAAAGCGTCGTAACTGACATTGAGTTGTATCATGACGTTGTCATTCTCAGACAGTTCATGGTCAAGGTTTACACTACTTGGTCAGTAAAGTAAACCCGTTGAGATTGGTACATGTCGTATACTGGAATATTAGATTCCAATGGTTTCTCAATGAACCGTGAGCCTTGGAGACTCGTATAGACGTGTAAGGTTTTATAGCAGATAAACACTGAATGACTCATAAAAGATTTTTAATGGATGTTACACCAACATCAATAAGAATCTTCTCGGGTTGAGTAGCATTTGTGATTCTTCGACTTGAGATACCCATGTGGGCACATGAATACATGATACATCTTCCACACTTAGATAGTAGTCACGTCACCGATCTATTTAGATCAGACCTCCGCTTGTTCGTTGGGTGTGGATAGATCCTCAGAGTATCATGTGTGTGTCGAGATAGGATCCATCAGTTCTGTGTACAGAGCATAGGTAGTCCATATATGATTAGCAATCAAATAAAAATCATGGGCTCGTGGTATACTTTAGAAGTGAGTTCTGAGTGTTCTTTTAGAGAATGCTAATAGAGACGTCGACATGATTGTCCCTATAGAGATTTGACGTTAAAATCTATATATCTGGGATATATCCGGATACCTGTGTTGGAGGAATTAAACATATGCCATGACCTCGACATGTATGATTCATCGAGATTATCCGTGGTCGTCATAATTTACGGGTGGATAAATTATGGACACGAAATTGGATTTCGTGACGGATATGCCTGAATCTAGAGAGTCTCACTAGTGAAATATACTTGCAGAGCATTACGAAAACTATTATGAATAATATTGATTATTTATAAGTTGTTTAAAGGTTAAACGAAAAATACATACAAATGGACCTAATGGTCATTTCCTAATTATTATGTATTTGTATTTAATGATAGATTTTATTAAATACACATTAATTAAATGTCAAATTGTGATATTTGACATATATCATAAATATATATATGTATTTGGATATTTAAAGTAAATATAATACATATATTTAAAATATTTGTATTTAAATAATTATTTAATTATTTAATTGTTAAATAATTAAATTAATTAACAATATAAATATCTTAAGTAGTGATATTTTTGGAGATGACTTAAGTTGCTTTTTTTGACTTGTTAATAAATCATTAAACGTGTACTGATCAAAGATGCAAGTTGATAAAGTAAGCTTTAATTGAAACAAAAATATCTAGATATTTTGTATATATCTCCAATTTTCGGCCAAGGCTATTTTCTGAGAGTATATATTATTTTGTTTCATTTTTCATGGATTAGGTTAACAAGTTACCAAAAATAAACATAAAAGAGTTGGGAGCAAAGTTGAAGAACAAAAAGAAAAGGCTTGGAAATATTTGATTTTATAAGTTTTTCTTTAAACCTTTCAACTAAGAAAATATTTCTATCATGCTTAGCTTCACTTTTAGTCTGTGTTTTAATTTTTTATGAACTTGTTTGAAAGATAAAAGCATGTATGGTATCCAAGTGAGCTTGAAATGGTTTCATAAGCTCTCTTTTGATTATTTGATAATCAAGTTGCCATTCTAGAGTTGCTAAGCCACTCATTGATGACCTATAATTGTTCTTGAGTTTTTTCATGATGGTGAGACTTGTCTGGTGTGGTAAAGTTTGAATTAAAGTGTTGGATTTAATTGATTTGGTATATTTTGTCAATTTGAAGAAATTATAAAATTAGGATTCTTAACCCTTTCTAAATTTCAGGATTTTCATATATATGATGTATTATGGTGTGTATATGATGCATATTAATTTTTGGGTTGATTGGATTTGATCTTGACATGTTTTGAATAAAAATGGACGAAATTACAAAAATTGAAAAATTTGGGGCTGTTCGGTAATATGGAAATTTTTGGGGATTTTGTTGAAATCTGATTTTGATGTGTTAGACATGTTGTAAATCGTTTTAGAATTGATTTAGAATCATCCAAAATTATATTTGACAATTTAAGGACTAAAACGATCAATTTGTAAACTACTGGGCTAATTCGACAATTACAAAGAAATTTGACTTCTTGTGTAAAATTTTAATTTTTTGAGTATTGGGTAATTAAATTATTAAATTTATTTAATTGATCCAAGAAAAATTATTGAAATCAGAAAATTTTGATTTTCCGCGTTTCCGCTGCGTTACCGGATTTTCCCAATAAAATCCCTACAATTATTATTACAATGTATACTGATGAGTGATATTTATATCACTATTTCCCACTCATTAATCCTAATATTTTGTATAGTTTCTTGAGTTTTGTGAATATTTTGATGTGTTTTATGTTATTTTGTAGATAAATAAAGTTTCAGGACATTCTGGAGGTGATTTGGAGCAAAACTGTGAAAATTGGAAAAAATGGCATTTTGGTAAATTTTGCGCGTCGCGACGCCTAACGTGCGCCGAGTCTTTGCTAACGTGCGCCTGGTCAACGAGTCAGAATTTGAAAAGTTTGACTTTGCTAACGTGCGCCGTGTCACCATTAGAGCCGATCTGCTAACGTACGTCGTGCCACGTGTCATCATCCTACGATGCCGACAATCACCATTGCCACATGTGCCACATGTCATCCTACGTGTCGCCACGTCATTAGCCACGTCAGCAAGTCAAAGGTCAACTTTTCCATGTGTCATGCCACATCATCATCCACGTCACCGGTCAAACAAGTCAAAGTGCCACGTCATCATCAACCAATCATAGCATGCCACGTGTCGCAATCCTATGGTGCCGACATTCGCTTTCGCCACGTGTCGCCACGTCAGCATCATAATTGAGCTCTCAGCCGCCTCTTATCCGAATCGCCACGTGTCAAGCCGCGATTGTGCCACGATTTACTGTTCCAGCGTCGCGACGCCAAAGGCCCTGGCGTCGCGACGCCCGAAGCTTATCCGCGCCTATAAATTGAGCTCGAAATTTCAGATTTTGTTGTACCATTCCCTCCCATTTCTTTAATGTAAATATGGAGTTCTTCTCTCTCTAAGTTTCTTTTAATTTTGGTTTTGTAATTAATTTTAATTACGTTCTGTAATAATAGTAATTTACTTTCTTTACTTTTTACAGTTTTTACTATTCACCATGATGAGGTAACTTCCCCCTGTTAGGGTGAAAGGTAATTCTTTTACTATTGCTATTTAGGTTAATCTCCCTTAAATATAATATATTCACCATTTAAAATTTGACTTAAAAAGAGATACCGCTATATTGGTCGGTTGGTTATTTAATTTAAACTGGTTAAACCTGACTAAGCAAGGATACCGCCAGATTGGTCGGTTGGTAATTTAATTTTGGTTCCGCCTTTATGGCTGGTTATTTTGATTCCACCTATATGGCGGTTGGACTTAATTTGACTTAATCAGGTTACCGCCTATATGGCTGGTTGGTATTATCATCACGAGTTAATATATTATATTAAGGGAGATATCTAAATAGTAAATAGTAGAAGTTAATTCATTTTGCCTTAGCATTTTATTTTATTTTTACTTTTCAATATTTACTTTACCGCAGTTACTTTTCAGTATTTTTATTTTATGTCTTTTATTTTACCAGCCCTAACTATGTGTCATAACTAAGTTAGTTATCTAGGGTTGTGATGAAATCTAATATCACCGGTTTATAAGGGGTTAGATTATAGTTTGGGTAATATAAAGATTTATTTATTGAGTCTTAATCTTAATGCTTTTTATTAACTGGCCATTAATTAAATTGATTAGGTAAACTTAAAATGAACTAGACATAGAGATTTTAAGTTTAAGACCTTAGACTCAATAGCCCACTATCTTCCTTGAGGATAATAACCCTTTAATAGATTTCCTCACATGATAGGAATATACCTGTCGGGCGGGGGTAGCCATAATTAGAACTTAATCTTAATGAATCTAGGTAATTTGGTTGACATAGACATATGGTTCAATTGGATTATACTAGGTATTTGTAATTGACCATCGAAAGAGGCTTTTGCATAATTTAGTGTTCCATGTTAATAAATCAATATATTACCCAACTATATGATAACCACTTCATCTTTAAATAATATTGGAAGGATTCACAACCCTAGATAGTTTTATAAATTTGGATTTTTCTCAACCTACTTTTAAGCAAATTTTATTTACTTGTTTTAAATTTAGAATCATCGCCATTTCAAATCAATCAATCAAACAACTTGTTAGATACTAGTAATCACTTGACCTCATAAAATTGATAACAAAAGGTTTTAAATCCTCGTGGGATCGATACTTCTTATACTACTTGAACGATACATGCGCTTACGTTATACGCGTGTGATTATGCCGGTCATATCCATTTTTTGGCTCCTATATAAGGAGACTATCTCCTTATCTCAAATAACAAGAAAAATATAATTCAGTGGGTTGCTGTTGAGAGAAAAAAAAAATTTATGTTCGTAAACTAGAATAAGAAAAACAGAATTTAGTTCCTTCACAAGTCGAGAGCATTTTTGCATGATTTTGGGCTTGTTCCTTCACAAGTCGAGAGTAGCGTTTTTTGCTTCCTAGCCAAGTGAAAAACATAAATCAATAATTACTTGCGGCTACTATTTTCTTGCGTTTTTTTTATACCGAGCAAATTATTTTGGGTGTGAGTATTTCAATCGTGTTAACCGATTGAGATAATTTTTTTCTGGGCTTGTTATATCCTGGGGACGCCGGAGCCGAATAACTGCAAGCACACTTTCTGGGCACAGCTGTGAAATATCTTAAAGAGAGCGACATAGTCCGCGACTCAGCCCAATTTCTATTTTGGTTTCGTGTTGAACGGTAATATTGTTTAAAACTTTACAAACTGTTTCAACATCCCAACAGCAGCTAACAAAACATGAACTAATTAAATTGCAGTGTATCAAATATTTTCTTGTATTTTTTGTAAATTCTTCAAATATTAAGTTTTAATGGAGGAGGGACATGTCCCATGGATAGTGCTCTATGGGAAAAGTACTGTTAGGGTTGGTGCTCAGAGTGCCAATCCGAATTGTATTTATGTCTGATTCATAAATACGAGCAATTTTATTTTCCATAATATTATTAATTTGTCTTTTATACACTTATTCAATCTAATTATGATTAGATATCTGATTATGATTAGATCGAAACTAAATCTGGTTTAGTGATACGTGTATATTAATCAAAGACCCTAGGATTTATATTGTAGTGCACAGTTACAACGTAGTTTGTAATTGACATTGAGAAGTGCACTATAAGATGTACATCCTTAAATAAAGTTCATGGTTAAGATTTACTAACACGGGTCTGTTAACAAAATTCACTGAGACTAGTACATGTTGTATATCGTGACTTAGTCCGATGGTTTATCCCAATGAACTATGAGTCTCGGGGAGACTCGTATAGACATGTAGGTGTTTATTTGATAAACATTGAACGACTCACTGAAGATTTCTTAATAGATGGTACACCAATGTCAATAGGAATCTTCTCGAGTTGAGCGAGCATAGTGGTCCTTCCACTTGAGATAGCACAGTAGGATATATGAATTATCCTCCACACTTTGATGGCAGTCACGTCACCGATCTATTTAGATCAAAACTCTGCCTGTTCGTTGGGTATGGACTGATACTCATGATATCCAGTGTGTATCAAGAAAGGATCTGTCAGTCCTGTGTACAGGGCATAGGCATCCGCACGTGTTTGCGATCTAGTAAATCCATGACTATGGTATAACTTCGAAAATCAGTTTCGAGTGTTATTTAGAGATCGTAAATTGAAAGTCGACTGTATTATACCGAACGGATGTGACTTTTTCATCTATATCCTAGGTATAATATGGATAGCCTATGACAGAGGGATTATATGTATGCAATGACCTCGGCTTGTATAGTTTAGTGAGATTATCTGTGGTCGTCATAATTCATGAGTGAGTGACTTATAGACACGAAATTGAATTTCCTGACGGATAAACCTAAACTTAGAGAGTCCCACAATATGAAGTGTACTCGTTGAGCACTTGGGCAACGCGATATGAATAATACAGATTATTCATAATACTTCATCAGATTAAGTGAGTTAATTCGAATCGTTTAATCGGTTAAACGATAACACATGCATTAATGGTTTTTGGTCATTTAATAATTATTGTGTATTTGTATTTGATACATAATATGATTAGATACACATTAATTATTCGTCAAATGAGATTTTGACTCATGCCATAAATATATGTATTTGTTATTTAATGTAAATAAAAATACATATATGGATGTTATTTAATTATTTAGTTATTTAATTGTTAAATTATTAAAAAATTAAAAATTAAAAATCTTATCCATTTTTCATAATTAGTATGATAAATGGTGACATATAATTGGAACACATGGCATGACTTTATTAAAGTAAATGTGTGAAATTTTGATTTGTCACTAAAATGTTTACTTAAATAATTGATTTTTTATTGGCAAAATTACCAAATTAGCCTTGTAAAGTCGGCAATGCAATTAAAAAAAAAAGAAGAAAAATTTATTTTCTTGTTCATTCTTTCTCCTCCATTTCCGAAAGACACAAAGAAAAATGGGTTTGGAAAATTGTTTGAAAAATCCATGGAAAAGTGAAGAAAAATCAAGGAAATGGCTTAAAGAAAATTGGAGTATTAAAGGTAATCTTCAAAACCCTTTAAGCATGAAATTAGTTTCTTGTTTCTTGATTTCTTAGAATGGTTCTAGGGTTTCTTTGCTTGTAGAATTTAGGACTTTTGGTTGTGGTGGATGGAATTGGAAGTAATGAAGCATGTATGAAGTATATTGGATGAAATTAGTGTAATTTACATCCAATTTAATCATTTGATGATGAGTTGCCATTCTAGAGTGTTATGAAACCACTTGTAATGCCTAGAATTTTTCTTGGGTTGTTCATATGTGGTGACTTGATTAATTGATTTAATCTTGAAAAATTGGATTTAAAGCATGAAAAATCATTAATTTCGGTTCTGGATCAGATATATGCAAACTGGAAATTTTTTGATGAAAATAATGTGTTATGAATGTATTCAATGTGTTTTGGGAGTTGGAACAATTGTCAGAATGTGTTTCGGAGTTGAAATAAGCGAAAACGATAAAAAATGGCGTTACCAGGTGACTTTTGAGCCAACCGGGTGACAGCTGTCCAAACAGTGAGTTCGTCACTATTCGACAGCCCATGAACTGCCCTAACACTATTGGGGCTGACCTGGGCAGTCCCCATAAGTGTTGAGTGGTTGGTTTGGTCAAAAAGGCGTTTTAGGCCATTTTGCGAAAAAATATTTTTCGTAAAAGTTTCGCGACGTTTCATATATATATATATTTATGTCACTATTTGATATTGAATAAATAGGTTTAGGTGAAATATGAATAAATTATTCAGGTAAGATATTGAATAATTTATTCGGTAATTTGAAAAAGTTTTTAAATTATGATTTCGCCCGAACCGCGCTTCCTCTGCGCCCATCGCCCGAAACCCCAACAGGTACAAACATGTATGGGCATGTCCTCCAATTTAGAAGAACATACTTCTAGGCTCCAAGTGATGCATGGGAGGGGTATAACCCTTGGGAGGATTACACCATAATCTAAAGGGTGACCTTAAGGCACCCTTCCATGCCTTTATAAAGAAACCTCCATGTTCATTCTAAGGCAAGTCAAGAAATCAAAAGTCTTGAGTCACTACATTTGTTGATTTAAGAGTCAGAGAGAGATTCCACCATTGTCCCAGTTCGAGATCTTGTTAAGGAGTGCCTCTTGAACAAGAGGAATCTAAGTTATCCTGGGAGGATATTAGCCACAAAATCCATAGAGCACCGAAACGAGGCTAATAAGTTCTTAAGGATAGAGGCAACTCGACTTGGACCACATAATTTCTTCCTTTTCCAAGTTTTTCATAATTCACTAAGTTTTTAGGGTTTATGTGCAATGTTGGCATATATTGGTTTGATATTTGTTTTTCTGGTTTTGATTTGTTATGATGCATGTTGATTTCATTTAATGACACCATTTCCCCAACAATCTTAAGAACTTATTAACTTGAGTGTTGTTAGAAGTGAATTTGCATGTGTTAAAGTCATTTTGTTGGAAAAAATATAGTATTTGCATGAAAAATACGTAAGGGCGTTCGAATGCCGGATGAACGCGTAGGCTAAAATTTGAACTTCTCGTAAGAACGTTCGAACGCGTATTCGAACGCAACTCGAATGCAAGTATTCTATCTTAGAATGTTCGAACGCGTCTTCAAACGCACCACAAATGTAAACCATCTGGAACATTTCGTTTGAACGTATTTTCGGACGCTACACGAACGTAAACTCTCTAGAATATTCCGTTTGAACGCGTTCTCGAATGCTGAACGTGGACTCTCTGGACCATCTCGTTCGAAACGCGTTTACGAAAGCTACATGAACGTGAACCCACTGGACAGTTTCGTTCGATCGAAGAATAGAATGCGACACTAACGAAATTGGTCCTGGAACTATTTTAGTTTAAAATAAACTTAAAATAATTTATAATATTAACTTAGTTAAATCATATACTATATTACAATAAACTTGGTAGTATAGATTTAAGTTAATATTAAGTATTCAATTATCACAAGCATACACATAGTGATAAAGTTGAAATTTATTTGTGTGTTACATACTTGGTTGAGAATTAAAAGTGTAATCGTACACAAATAATTCCACCCAATCTTAGTTGATTTATACACAAAAACACATAAACAAATTATATATATATATATAAACATTTTTAAAATAAAATTAAACTAAGTCACTTTCGTATGGATCACGGTTGCATTTAGCATATGCAACAATCTTTTAAACCCCCAGGTGTCCTTAGTGGACAAGTTGTAGTCTCGTGAGGGCTTACAGCGACGATACCCACAAACGTCAAAGTAAAACTAATGCACACAAAAGCAAAAAGACAAGAGAAAAGAGAATAAACAAGTTAATGGCTAAACATGTGAAACTTCTTATCCAAGTTAATATTTGTTTTCTTTCTTTCTAAATTACCGAATAAGTAAATTCTCTGATTATTTTTACCATTCTCCATACACACAGCTAACAAGGTATTAATAAAGTCATTGTGCCCACAATATTCATAAGTGTAGTTGAAAAGAGAGCAATATTTTTGTCATAAAGTTATATCAGAATTCACATCTTTTTTAAGTAATGGAATATTTTTCTAATTATTTTGATTTTTTTTATATGCAATATCATTCATCCATGTAACGAGCTTTGGGTCAGTGACTCCCAAACCAGTTGGCTTTAGGGCACTAGGTTTTAAGACACCCATACGGACTTAATTACTCGGATTTTCGATATATATATTTTTTATAACATCTTTGATCCATGTAGTGAGCTTTGGGCCAGTGAATCCCAAACCAGTTCTTTTTAGGGCACTGGTTGTTAAAACACCCATACGGACTTAATAACTCGGATCTCAGATTTTTTTATCCCATTGCTTTTTTAGATGTTTCCTCCAATTAAACTAGAGCACTGAATATTACAAACTCGTCAATTATAACTCATGTCCGTATGTTACCTTGTATGTTGATAATACCTGTCAACTGAGCAAATGAAGATTCATTTTAGTCAGTATTATGTAGAATTCACAAATTAAATGATTCAAAAGGAAATAGGTTGAGATACGTCTCAGTAGTGAAAATTCCTTACACAGCTATCTAACACCAATTTCACCTGATTAATCATGTTAAAAAACACAAAAACACCAAATATGTTTTTTTTTTAATTTTGGTAAAAAAATTCAGTTTTTTTGAATTTTTCCGAAAATTTTTGACTAAAAATCAAATAAAAACAACACAAATAAAAATAAGATACTAATCAACTATTCCCCTCCCCCAAACCTAAATGAGACATTGTCCCCAATGTCTTAAAAAGTAGAAGAATAGATTAGTAAACAGTATCTGGTTAGCTGAAATTCTACATCTAAATGAAAAATTAAAGGTTAAGATTCATATTTATCCGACGCTTCTTACCATGATCATTATCAGACCAGTTAATCTTGGAAAGGATAGGGTCAATTTGTGGTTCAAAGGCTAATATTTGGTCAACTAAATCTGGGGCAGTTCTGACAGTGAAGAAGAGTTCTTTTACAGGTTTTGACAAGAACCCATTTTTCCGAGCATCATCAAGAAATACACAAAGAAAATCATAAAATCCATCAGCGTTAAACAATCCAATAGGTTTCTGGTGTATTTTCAAGTTCACCCAAGATAACACTGTAAAAAGTTCCTCCATCGTACCAAAGCCACCTGGCAAAGCAATAAAAATATCAGCACGGTTAATCATTTCTGCCAGACATCCAGACATACCTAGCACGTTCAGTTCCTCTCCGTTTGATGGTCCAATAAGATTCGCATCTACCAAGGGTTTTGGAATGATTCCGAGAACTTGATTGCTTCCTTCATGTACAGCCCTTGAAACGATCTCGATTAGTCCAAGATTGCCACCGCCATATACTAAGTGTATATTCCTTTCAACTATGACTCGTCCCAATTCATGTGCTGCTTCAATGAACTCTGGTTTAGAACCAACACTTGTACCGCAAAACACACAGATATTTACAACTCATTTTCTTGAAGCTGCTTCCATTTTTATGTATTTCTTTCTCAAATCCGGATGCCTTCAAAAGTGCAATGATGAGTTGAATTTATAACACCTGAAAAAAGGGTGAGTAATAATAGCACTAGTATCTTCCACATGATAATTGTTAGCTTAAATAATAAAATAAATAGTGAAAGGTCAAAAAGTCTAGATCCTGTCGGAGAAAATAAAAGAAATTAACAAAACTATTCACAATTATTAGATATATACAAAGAGAAAATAATATTTACATGAAGTAATGGCTTGAATAACGTCTATGCGTCAGGGACAAGCTTCTCATCCAATTTTCTTATAAATTGGCAAACATGGTCTTTTAAAGTCAGATTCCCGAGACTAAACCGTTGTCTTTCCTTTCGGAACTTTGTATATAACATGTGAATTGCATGATACACATATCCACTGAAATGTGTCTCAAGAGTCTTAGATAAATCATCCAAAGACTCCTTACTCAAGACATCCCTAATGAATTTAATTTTATCTCCGCGATTATCAGACATCATTCCTAAAAAACGACAACGAGTATTACATGTCATACGACCACATTTATAGCAAACAACCATTCTTTTAGCTCTTCTCTTTTTAGCATATGTGTTTTTTCCTAAACTAGACAGATATGAAATAAAAGAGTCAGAAGACTCACCTGCCAATCGGACCTGTGCTTCAATAATCCAACGAATGTCATTAGGAATACCTTTGATCATCAGTAGTCTCATTCATTCCAAGAGAGCTTGTAGACTTTCATCAGAGAGTTTTGAGGGAGAGAAGGAAATTGCTTGTGAAGATTTGCGAGAACATCTTCCATCATAAAAATATAAATTAAACACACAAAAATAAAACACACCAAATCACAATATATATACAAATTGCATGGGTTGCCTCCCAGCTAGCGCTAAGTTTAAAGTCGTCAGATAGACATGACAGCCCGAACGTTAGGCTGCATGTGAAAGTGTGACACTTTCTTTTTGTCGCTCAATTGATTCTCCCTAGTAGTGTTTGACATGCTGGCTGTTAACTTTGAATGTGTTGTTCGACTTGGGGTTGTATATCTCAACAACTCAGTATAGTAACACCTGAGTAATCATAAATGGACCTGACCACTTTGACTTCAGCTTTCCAGAGAAGAGTTTCAATCGTGAATTGTATAACAACACCTGCTACTCTGGCTCCAGTTGTCTGTGTACTATTTTTTTTAACATGCCATCTCTTGGTCTTTTCTTTGTACAATTTGATATTTTCATAAGCCTGTAGGCGAAATTCCTCCAATTCGTTGAGTTGGTGGAGTCGTTTCTCTCATGCTGCGTGTAGATCAAAATTTAACTTCTTCAGTGCCCAGTATGCCTTGTGTTCAAGCTCCATTGGCAAATGACACACTTTCCAAAACACCATTCGATATGGGGACATACCAATGGGTGTTTTGTAAGCTGTCCGGTAGGCCCATAGTGCGTCATCCAATTTTTCAGACCAGTCATTCCTTGTTGATCCAACGGTTCTCTCCAAGATTCTTTTGATCTCCCTGTTTGAAACTTCAACTTGTCCATTTGAGTGTGGATGGTAGGCAGTGGCAACTTTATGAGTAACTTCGTGTTTGGATAAGAGTGCATCAAAGTATCTATTGCAGAAATGTGTGCCTCCATCACTGATAATCGCCCGAGGTATTCCGAAACGAGTGAAAATATTCTTTTTAATGAATTTTATCACCACTTTCTAATCATTTGATGGCAGTGTAATTGCTTCAACCCATTTGGAGACATAGTCTACTGCAACTAGTATGTACATGTTTCTGAATGATGGAACAAAGGGTCCCATAAAATCAATCCCCCATACATCAAATATCTCCACTTCCAGAATGTTTTGCAGAGGTATTTCATTTCTCCTTGAAATATTTCCCGTTCTCTGGCACCTGCCACATTAAAGAGCAAATGGATAAGCATCTTTAAAAGAGTGGGCCAGAAAAAACCTGATTGTAGGACTTTGGCTGCAGTTTTATTCCCGCTGAAGTGTCTGTCGTATGATGACGAATGACAATGTTACAGGACACTATTGACCTCCTCATGTGGAACCCATCGTCTTAGTAATTGATCAGCACAGCGTTTGAACATGTACGGCTCATCCCAGACATAGTGCTTGACATCTTTGAAGAATTCCGTTGATGAGTTGTCAATTCCAACGGCTATATTCCCGATATTATGTAGTTGACATAGTCAGCATACCAGGGGACATCTTATTGTTTCATGGCAAACAGTTGTTCATCTGGAAAAGTTTCTTTGATTGTCAGTTCTTTGCCAGCTGTTTCTCTATTCTCGAGCCTCAATAAGTGATATGCCACTTGGTTTTCTGTCTATTTCCTATCTCGAATTGTTGGTTTCTAAATTAGGTCCCAAGATCATAACAAGCATGAACAACAAGTGTGAATACATCAAAGGAGATAGCGGAATACTCACATCGATCGGTTGAGACGATTTGATGAAGAACAAAATTGATTTTTTCCCTCTTCAAAGTGGCGCAAACTGCAGCAGTCCACTGCCTCCATTTTCTGATTTTGAGCTGAGAAATGAAGCTCCAAGCTTCGTTGTTTGATTCCCGGCTCGTGGGTGGGTTTCCCTAACACCTTCGTATAACTCTCGGAGTGTGCTAGCACTTGATTTTTGCCACAAAAATCAACATTTTCTTGCTTCCATGGACGCCATTTTCAGGCAGAACAGAAGCATTTCACAGCCCATTGGGCGTGACTTTTGGGAGAAGAAAGAGAGATGAAGTTGATGTGTTAAGTTGGTATATTTTTCAAAATAAATAAATGATTTTCCATTTAATTTAACTTTCAAAAAGTCAAATATACCAACTTTAATTACCTTGAGTGTTCCACACTCTAACATCAATGTCCATCAAGTCATATCAAGTCTATCAAGTTGTCAAGTCACATCACTCAAAGTGACAAATGATTTGACGCTTGAAGTGACTAGCGATTTGACGCTTGATGCGACTAATGATTTGACGCTTGATGTGACTTGCGTGCCGCACTCGAATTCAAAATGCGAATGCGCTCGCAATCACTCTTGGGCTCGGGTTTGCTAATTCCTAATTAGTGAATTTTTCGTTGCGTCGCAATTAAATGATTATGCCTAGCGAAATCACTATTCACGTTGCTAATGAATTAATTCTAAATTAACTCGTTCGCCCGAATTAAAATCCAATTTTATTTCCGCGTCGAAATCCAATTTTTTAATATATCGAATATATTAATTTACCCGATTAATTCCAAATTAATCATTTTCTCTCTTTAGACAATATTTTATCCCAGATAAAATATCTCCGTAATTAATCCCAGATTAATTTTCTCTCTCATCGAATTAATCCCAGATTAATTAAAGTGCGAGTCATACATCATCGGTGAATCATTAGGAAGCGACCCATGAGATCCCCGGATAGGTTGGTAGTAAATACGGTCGTCGGACTATCCGAACACGTAAGTACCAAGTACTACGTTTTACCGATTTACAAGACAAGGTTGGCTTCTAGCAAAGCGTCATGCCTACCCAATTCTCTGGAAATATCCTTACAGGAATATATGATCTATATCAGGCGTAGTATACATCGTATAGTGTACTTCGATCCAGTATCGGATGGTCACGTGCTAGGCCTGGGGCTGGAGTTGTGTCTGCCCCGTACGAAGCACATGTCGGATGTCTGGTAACTAGTCTCTATAATCGGATATACATGACCTAGTCATAATATCCCGATGGCCGCGCAACACTTAATAGCACTAATACCGTATCCTACGTGGCATCATCTCCACTATGACTGGAGTGATACTTCCGTCTTGACATCACACCCAATACTCTACGATTCTCAATATACCCAGCATTGGCGTACACAGAACCGGTTAAAGCCCTGGACGACCTCAACCAAAGTATATTGATTGTCGTAAGTATTAGCGGTGCAAGTCTCTGGTTAAGACCAAATTACACCTACCCTGATGTCGAACTCCCATAGACACACAGTCATACTACCAATGGGATTCCGAGGGGATCTATCCAGAGCGAAGCTATTTCCCGTACCATCGGTAAAACACAACCTCCTACCGCACTTGCATGAGTATCCTATACCCAAATATATGAGAACTATGCCGTTATGCCCTCACAACGCGCATAAGTACGATACTAGTCTTTTACGCATTATCGATGTCCTATCTCGATAATACTCTGACTAGGGATATTTAATGATTAATCCTTCGTGGACTGATACTGTCTCATATCATCTCAGTCCAGGAACTAATCATATGGACCTCTCATCATTTATACATCTAAGGTGATTTAATCACAAATGATAAGAGTGAAATTTCCTTGTCATATAGTTAATTTGTACAACAACACCATGATCTGTACAAATAGTGACGCTATAGGTCATAATTGTCCAATACGAATCTCCACATCAAATTCTTACAGTAGAAGTATCCAACGGATCAATCTAGGTTTAGCATCTTTCTTCACGATCAGATATTTGATTGCTGAATGATCTGTGTAGACCACCACTTTGGGACCCAACAGATAAGAGCGAAATTTATCAAAAGTGAACACAACTGTGAGCAACTCCTTTTCAATGGTTGTGTAGTTGAGTTGAGCTTCATTCAGAGTTCTGCTAGATTAGTAAATGGTATGGAAAATCTTTGTTTTGCTTTGTCCCAAAACTGCACCTACAACAAAATCAATAGCATCACACATCACCTCAAATGGAAGGATCCAGTCTGGTGCTACTATGATGGGAGCAGAGACCAGCTTCTGTTTCAAGATTTCAAAAGCTTCGTGGCATTCTTTGGTGAAGTTGAAAGACAAATCTTTCTCCAGAAGATTGCACAGAGGTTTAGCAATCTTTGAGAAGTCTTTGATAAATCTCATATAAAAGCTTGGGTGTCCGAGAAAACTCCAAATCCCTTTGACATATGTTGGTGGAGATAATTTTTCAATTGTTTTGATCTTTACTTTGTCTACCTCGATTCCCTTTTGTGAGATTCGATGTTCCAGGACGATGCCTTCCTACGCCATGAAGTGGTATTTCTCCCAGTTGAGTACTAGGTTGGTATCTTCACATATTTGTAACACTTGTTCTAGATTTTGCAAGCAGTGGTCGAACGAGTCTCCAAACACAGAGAAATCATCCATGAAGACTCCATACTTTGTTCCAGCATGTCTGAGAAGATGGCCATAATGCAACATTGAAATGTGGCAGAAGCATTACATAGTCAAAATGGCATCCTGCAAAAAGAAAAAGTTACATACGGACTTGTAAAAATGGTTTTCTCCTGATCTTCTGGGGTGATGGCAATCTGATTGTACCCCGAGTATCCGTCCAGAAAGTAATAGAATTCATGTCTCACCAGTCTGTCCAGCATCTGGTCAATGAATGGTAGCGGAAAATGATATTTCCTTGTTGCTTTGTTCAGCTTCCTGTAATCCATACATACTCTCCATCCAATCATCGTTCTTGTTGGAATCAGCTCGTTCTTTTAATTTGTGACTACGGTAATTCCTCCTTTCTTTGGCACACACTGCATAGGATTCACCCAAGTGCTGTCAGATATGGGGTAGATGATACCAGCATCCAACCATTTGATGATTTTTTCTTCACGACCTCCTTCATGAATGGATTTAGTCTCTGTTGATGCTCCAGTGTGGGTTTGTACTCGTTGTTGATCAAAATTTTATGCATGCAAAATGATGGACTAATGCCTCGAATGTCTGCTATAGTCCAACCAATGGCTCTCTTGTGTTCTCGTAACACTCTTAGCAACTTTTCTTCATGTTCTAATGTTAGCGAAGAAAAAATAATCACAGGTAATTCAGAAGCATTTCCTAAGAATGCATACCTGAGATGGCTCGAAAGTAACTTTATCTCCAGCTGTTGTGGTTCTTCAATGGAGGGCTTGATTCGCTCATTCTTTGGTAGTTCCAGACTTTCCACATGTGGTATAGTTTTGAAGTGGAAGGGCTTGTCAAGGTAGTTGATACATTCCAGAATTTCTTCATCTAGCTCGCTGTCAGTCATGTTGGTGATGCAAGCTTTAAGTTTATCTGTGGAAGGTGGATCAGTATCTTGGATGATACTATCAACCACATCAATTTTGAAACATTCCTCCTCATTTTCATCACTCGGGAATTTCATGGCTTTGAAAACATTGAAGGTAACTTCTTGGTCCTGAACTTTCATGATTAGTTCTCATTTTTGTACATCAATAACAGTTCGACCTGTAGCCAAAAATGGTCTCCCAATGATGATAAGTACATCTTTATCTTCCTCCATGTCAAGGATAATGAAATCTGCTGGGAGGATGAGTTTGTCAACTTTGACCAGCACATCTTCAACTACTCCTCTCGGAAATACGAGCGTTCTATCAGCAAGTTGCAGAGAGACTGAGGTAGACATTGATTCTCCAAACCTTTACCACTCATCACAATGACTTGATTAATATGTCACTATTTCTCACTCATTTGGCCAAATATTTTGTATAGTTTATTGGGTTTTATGAATGTTTTTATGTGTTTTGTGTTATTTTGCAGATAAATAAAGGTTTGGAACTCACTGGAATCAAATCAGGGCCAAAACAATGAAAAAGGACAAAAATGAAAAAAATTATAATTTGGGCGTCGCGCCTGCTAACGTGCGCCGTAGTATGCTAAAATGCGCCGGACACGTGTCGCAATCAGAGAAGTTTACCTTGCTAACATGCTCCTGCCGCGTGTCAACATCACAATAATTCTTGCTTTATGTAATTTACTTTTACGCAATAATACTGTCTTTTCTTTACTTTTCTGTAATGAGAAGGTAACTACCCCTTGCTGAGGTAAAAGGTAAATCTTTTATTACTAATATTTAGATTAATCTCCCTTAATTATAATATATAAATTATTTAAAACCTGATTTAACGAGGATACCGCCTTATTGGTCGGTTGGACTTAATGAAATTGGTTTTAACCTGACTAAACTGGATACCGCCTATATGGTCGGTTGGTAATTAATTATAAATTTGACTTAATCAGGTTTCCGCATATATGGCTGGTTGGTAATATCACGCAAAGTTAATATATTATAATAAGGGAGATATCTAAATAGAAGTAATAAAAGTAGATCATCTAACCTCAACATTTTCTTTATTGTACTTTTACATTTTTAATTTCCAATATTTACTTTTCAGCATTTAATTTTTAAGCATTTACTTTTCCGCATTTACTTTCAGCATTTACTTTATTTAATTTCCAGCATTTAATTTTTGTCTTTTTATTTTATTTAAGCTTTTCCTAGCCTTAGATATGTGTCGTAACTAAGTCCATTATCTGGAGTTGTGATGAATTCCAATATCACTGGTTTATAAGGGGATATTTTGCAATTTGGGTAATATAAAAGTTTATTTATTGAGCCTAAGTCTCAATGCTTCTTGTTAACTAGCCATTAATAAGACTGATCTGGTAAACTAAAAATGAAATTGGAAATGAGATTTTAGGTTTAAGACCCTAGACTCAATAGCCCACGATCTTCCTTGAGGATAAATAACCTTTTAATAGATTTCTTTACAGGATAGGAATATACCTGTCGGGTGGGGGTAGCCATAATTGGAAGGTAACTTGGTTGACATAGGAATATGATTAATTAAGTTACACTACGTATTTATAGCTGACTATCGGAAGAGGCTTTTTCATAATTTTATGTTCCAGGTTAATAAACCGATATATTACACAAACGTAAAATAACAACTTCATCTTTAAAAAGATATTGGAAGGCTTCACAACCCTGGATAGTTTCTTAATATTTGAATTTCACTTAATTTAATTTTTTCGAGCCATTTTATTTACTTGTTTTAATTTAAAGTCACCATTCTAATCAAACAATCAATCCAATAGATACTTGTAAAAATTTGGCTTCATAAATTAATAGCTTAGGTATTAAGTTCTCATGGGATCGATACTTTTTATATTACTTGAACGATATGTGTGCTTGCGTTATACGCGTGTGATTGCACCGGTCAACAACCAGAAGGGTTTAATGTTCCTGGATTAGAATAGAAGTTGTGCAAACTTGTAAAATCCTTGTATGGATTAAAACAAACACCTAAACAATGGCATGAGAAATTTGACAAATAGATGTTGTCAAGTGGGTTTAAAACCAATGAGTGTGATAAGTGTGTGTACACTAAATCAACTTAAAAATGATATGTCATTGTGTGTCTCTACGTAGACGATATTTCTGATAATTGGTAGTAATCATGAAATGATTCAGTCTACCAAGAAAGTGTTATCCAGCAAATTTGATATGAAAGATTTAGGAGTAGCTGATGTAATCCTAGGAATTATGATTTCTAGAATATTAGAAGGATATATATTATCTCAGACTCATTATGTTGAGAAGATATTTGAGAAATATAACAATGGACATCTAAATGTGACTAGAACTTTTGTAGACCTAACTTTTCATCTATCAAACAAAACTGGCTCAAGCATATCGCAATTAGAGTATTCGAGGATCATCGGAAGTCTGATTTATCTCACGAATTGCACACGACCTGATATCGCTCAAGTTGTGAACAGGCTTAGCTGATATACTAGCAATCCATGACATAACCACTGGAGAGCCATAGTAAGGGTTTTGAGGTATCTGAGAGAAACTTCAAAATATGGCATGCATTATACGAGATATCCTGCTGTTCTGGAGGGATACAGCGATGCTAACTGGATATCTGATACAGAGGACTCCAAATCCACAAGTGGATTTGTTTTCACACTTGGTAGTGCAGCCGTGTCATGGAAATCCTCTAGGCAAACATATATTGCCAGGTCTACTATGGAATCAGAGTTCATAACATTAGATAAAACAACGGAAGAAACATAATGGCTTCGAAACTTCCTGGAGGATATTCCTAGTTGGCTCAAACCGGTGCCAGCGATAAGTATACATTGTGATAGTCAATCGGCTATTGGGAAAGATGTATAATGGTAAGTCTCGACACATACGTCGGAGATATAATACCATACGTCAACTACTCTCAAATGGCATAATATCGATTGATTATATCAAGTCGAAGGAAAACCTTACGGATCCACTTACTAAAGGTTTACCTAGAGAGCAAGTTGAGAAGTCATCGAGGAGAATGGGCTTGAAGCCTATAAATTAAGAATTTTCATTGTGGAAACCTAACCTAGCTGAGTGGAGATCCCAAGATCTAGGTTCAAAAGGGACAACAGAAACTTTGTGCAATTCAAACACTGAATTTTTATACTCTTTCCTATTTCGATAATGACACAGAGTGCTGTCTGTCAAGGTTAGGATAAGCTGAGGCTTTTAATGATCACCATATTAGGAGATGAGTTCTAATGGGGGTAAAGGCAGATTACATCTTTATAGTAGATCACATATTTCAAGTAAGAAGTGAGGTCGCTTCCTTAGGATTTTACAGGCTGATTTCCCTAAAGTGCTTGATGAATCCATGACCGATGTTCATGGCCGAAAAGAACACAACCGTAGAACGGGAAATGGTCAAAGTAAAACTGTGTGTTGGCAATTGTCCTGGTTTACACCAACGGCAGAACAGTTCAAGACTATGGGTCACTGGTTTGCCAAGTAAATCCGATTGTCATTCACTAGGAAAGGTTCAAGGCGAAAGCCACCTATTTCGATGCAGTTTTAGTTAACGGAAACTCTCTCAAGTGTCTGCATGAATATTTGGAGAATTGTTGGGGATTGTTGTAAATTCTTCAAATATTAAGTTTCGATGGAGGAGAGATATGTCCCTTGGATAGTGCCCTATAAGAAGGGTACAAACATGTAGGGGCATGTCCTCCAATTTAGAAGAACATACTTCTAGGCTCCAAGTGGTGCATGGGAGGGGTATAACCATTGAGAGGGTTAGACCCCAATCCAAAGGGTGCCCTTAAGGCACCCTTCCATGCCTTTATAAATAAGCCTCCATGTTCATTCTAAGGCATCCAAAAAGTCCAGAAATCAGAAGTCTTGAGTCACTATATTTGTTATTTTAAGAGTCAGAGAGAGATTCCCCTTGAACAAGAGGAATCCAAGTTATCCTGGGAGGATATTAGCCACAAAAACCGTAGAGCAACGAGACGGGGCTAATAAGTTCTTAAGCACAGAGACAACTCGACTTGGACCACATAATTTCGTCATTTTCCAGGTTTTTCATAATTCATTAAGTTTTTAGGGTTTATGTGCAATGTTGGCATAGATTGGTTTGATGTTTATTTTTCTGGTTTTGATTTGTTATGATGCATATTGATTTCATTTAATGACACCATTTCCCCAATAATATTCACCTTCATGGATAAAATGAAGAGTATAGATTCAGTTTTTCCAACTGAGTTAGCTCGTTTGCCAATTGTGTTGTACCCATGAATTCGATTAAGTTGAGATAAAACTTTTGACAGCTTATAGTACTCAAATCCTCTTAGATCATATGTCACGTTCTCTTACAATGAGAGGAGATGGGAGAAGATAGGAATTTAAATTTATTGATAATTTACAATGTTTGGTTTGCATATTTAGGGTGTAATTTGCCTATAATCTCAAATTCCATGCAATGAGGGAATTTGAATTCCTCATCAATAGCCAAAGAATTTAAATTCTCTACCTATTAAAATATAAAAATTTCATAATTATCCTTCAAATGAATAATTTGAACATTATTATATGTGAATAATTTATTAATAATTTATTGGACAGGTACTAGGACTGAGACCCTGGACAGGAGCCAAGACTGGGATAAACAACGGGGGCCAGGACCCGTGATCAGGGCTGGGATATGGGACGGGACTCGGGACCGGGATCGGGACCAAGGCTGCGATCGGGGTCGAGGTTGGGACCGGGGGTCGGGACCGGGACCCAGGCTGGGGCCAAGACTAGGCCCGGTCCCTTGGTCGACTCGTGTTGAGGCCAGGGTCGGGACTGGGCTCGGGGCTGGCGACAGGACCGGGACCTGGACCCTAGCAGGGGATGGGATTCGGGCCGGGACCCGGCCTGACCTCGATTCCGGGTCCTGGTCTCGATTCTGAATCCCGGTACTAATAATATAATATTATTTATTTTAGTTATTTATTTTTCATATTTATAATTATTTATAAATATATACTATTATTATAAATAAATTATTTGTATTTAATAATAATTTTATTATAAATATATTTAAAATTATTATAATTAATTAAAATAACATCGAATAAATAAACTACAATTTTAATTAAAAATATTTTTCAATTTTTAGATATTTTTTAATTTATAGTTTATTGATTTAATAAATTAATTATTGCTAAATATTGATATTTAGTACAAAAGGATAAATTTGTCCATAAACATTTATAATCCCCCCCCCCCCCCCAAAAAAAATTCCTTATATTAACCCTCCCTAGAGCGGGCCAACCCTCGAAAGGGGTTCGCGAACCATTTCAGCTCGAGCACCTACATGTCAAGCAACCGAACTAAATTTGCAAAGAAAAATAATGTTCCACAAAATGCAATTCAATAAACCTCAAATAAATATTTATAGTAAAAGTATGTGAAAAACATGAAATTGTCCTAAATCTCATAACTCAAAAGCCAAAAGAAATGTCTGGACCAACCCGACTGGCGGCTGTGGTAACAAAATATGTATATATAATAATTAATATTTGAAAACAACAATTGTTATATAAGGGCTATCTCAGACAAAACATACTTACAACACAACACCTCCAAGACCAGAATCTTCCCCTCGTCGAGATACACAGATTGGACACTTCGGTTGCCCAAATCGGACATTCGGTTGTCTTGAAACGAGCCCACAATGAAATCAAATTTCATCACCATTTCATTTCCTCTCTTCTCCTCTCCTCTCCTCTCCTTTCCTTCCAACCAAACACCACCTTAGAACAAATTTCGTTAGCTTTTAACCTGAAACACTTTTATATTCAAGAACTCCAACTGGCGGTTTTGATATGCAAACTTCAAGTTGACAAGATCTTGGCATACTCAGTTTCTTAAGAAGCAAGCAATTCGATAACAGATCCCCCAACATTTCATTAAGCTTTTTATTATTTATCATCCCTGTCCCATTCCCATTCCCATTCTCATTCTCATTAGGACAAAACTTTTAGTTTACTTTTTTTCTTGCTATTCTGGTTTGATTTCCTTAAGTCAACTATGAACTGGTTAACCAATAGTTCAGTCAACTGCTTTATATGGCAAAATAACAACCATTTGAGGGGGGCGGGGATCTGTTTTCTTTAACCCTTCAATCCATATCCAACCTAGCCAGATATATTTTTTAATTGGTTAAATTAAAGTTTATTTTTTAATTTAGGCCGAAAGATTTTGTTCCCAATTTATTTGATTCACCGAAGTTTACAATGCTAAGAAAATCCTGAAATAGTTATTACTTGTATGTATATAGAAGTTGAGTACATGAAATTGAAGCTAATGATCACTAGAATGAAGCCCTTGTGTGAAGTGCTGCTACAAAGGAAGAAATTGAAGCTAATGATCACTAGGATGAAGCACTTGTGTGAAGTGCTACTAAGGAAGCATAAATACCATCCTTAGTATTGACTAATGTCTCATGCTTTCCTTTCTCAGCAATCATACCATTTTTAACCACAGCTATTAAATCAGCATCCTTGATTGTGGACAATCTATGAGCAATAACCACTGTGGTTCGCCCAACCATAACTTGATCCAATGCATCTTGAACCACACGTTCAGATTCTGCATCAAGAGCACTGGTTGCTTCATCAAGAAGTAATATTTTTGGAGCCTTAATTAATGCTCTTGCAATTGCTACCCGTTGCTTCTGTCCACCGGATAATTGGATCCCTCGTTCACCCACCATTGTATCATACCCCTGTAATTAATTTCCAGATACTCTAGCTATAAGTCCATCTTGTTTGTGCAATGATGTCAAATTCAGCTTATAAGTGTGTGTTGGCGGGGAAACAAATTAATATGATTATAGTGCTCTAACCTGTTTTAAGCTGCTAATGAACTTATGGGCATTTGCCAATTCTGCTGCAGCCAAAATTTCAGCTTCTGTTGTATTAACTTCCTTACCATATGCAATGTTAACTCGTATCGTGTCATTAAATAATACAGGCTCTTGGCTCACCAGACCTATCTGCTGCCTTAACCATTTGAGTTGCAGCTTTTGGATTTCGATTCCATCCAATGTAATGTGACCTGAATCTGGATCATAAAATCTCTGCAGCAATGAGACTACTGTTGATTTTCCACTCCCACTTTCTCCGACAAGAGCTAATGTCTGATAGAAAGAATTCATAGTGTTAATTTCTGGACTGCTACTAATGTGCTCGTCATTGGTTAGATCATATATGAAACGAACATCAACTTACCTTGCCGGAACGAATAGCTAAGCAAAGATCTCTGAAGATTTGAACGTCAGGTCTTGTGGGATATCTAAAACTAACATTCTGAAACTCAATGTCTCCCTTAACGTTTTCTATTGTCATTCCAGACTCATCACTAGAGTCTATTTTTGATTTCCTGTCCAGAATTGCAAATACAGAAGCAACGGCACTTTTTGCCCTACTGGCATCAGGAGCAAGCATACCTGATTGAGAAAGCCCATTGGCTGCCAAACTGAGAGCAAAGAAAACCTGCAAATTGAGAGACAAAATAATTAACTATCCATATTATCACATCAAGAATCTAACATACTACTTAAACAATGGGGACAAGAACTTACGCGAAACACCTCTTGAAATGTTGTTTTTCCAGCCTCAACAAATCGAGCTCCAGCATAGAAACTACAAGCATAGACCGCATACAACAAGAAGAAAGATATTCCGAAAGCTACCCCACCTATTAAACCTTGCTTTATTCCTGCCTTCATAGGGCTTTCACATTTTTTCTGATACAGTTCCATCACCTTCTCTTCAGCACAGAAAGAAGCAACTGTCCTAATACTCCCTACAGCATCATTTGCAACTTGACTTGCTTCCTCATACATTTTCTGCCATCATTCAAAACATTTCTCACAAACAATATCAAGTGCAGCTATAATTATGCATCATAATAATTTCTGAAACCCCATACACATTATTCAGCAGTTAGTGTAATACTCTCATACCTTAGAATCAGCACTGAAACCTTTCAGGAACTTCGTATGAACATATCCATTTAGTACAAGCAGGGGTACCAACACAAGGACGATAAGAGCCAATTGCCAGTTTGCTTCAAAAGAAATAACCACAGCAGCAATAAGAGTTGCAATATTTTGAACATGCAAACCGAGTGCATCTCCAACCACACTTCTTACAGATGCTGAATCTGCAGAAAGCCTTGCACAAATGGCACCACTGGAGTGCCCAGGCTCATCGAACCAACTTACTTCCATGTAAATCACTTTCTCAAAGCACATTGATCTGATCCTTTTTATTAACTTACATCCCGCCACACCAAAAAAGTATGACCTTAATGGATGAGCAAGTAAGCATGTTATGGATAGAAAAAGGTACATCAATGCCCAAAAATTGGTATCCTTGCGGAGTTCATCTGCTGGCTCAAAGAAAGATTTTATAGCACCAGAAAGTAGGATTCCCAATAGAGGTAATGTCACACCAAGGAGCCCAGCAGCAATTGAGCCTAGACCCAGATGAACCCCGACTTATGGATCGTACTAAAGAAAACCGTTGGCTTGAATGTCTTCCTGAATCCACTACTAATTCTGGCTTGTCCTGGCCAGTTACAAAATTTTGTTCCAACCCCATGCTCATTTCTTGCAACCGTATAAGCTGACTATATGCTCCATGAGCATCCTTGGTTAACTCAGAGTGTATACCTGATCAGTCAAAAAGAACATGAAACTGCTAATATATTTGAGTAGTAATGAAATAGAAAGAGAGAGCTCATCTGATGGCATGATAACTGATATTGGCAAGGATTTAGAATCCGGTGTTTGTTTCTGGGAAAGTATGAGGGAGGGAGATAAACTTACACTTTTTCAGAAAAAGCTAAGAATATTTCATCAACTATTTTTACTAATATATACCAATATCAAGAAAATTGATAAGATATAGTGATATCCACAAAAGTTGTACCTTTTTCAACAATTTTTCCTTGATTAATTACAGCAATCGTATCAGCATTCCGTACTGTGCTCAAACGATGGGCTACAATGACTGTGGTTCGGTTTATCATGATTTTGTCCAACGCCTCTTGCACAACTCTTTCGGATTCTGCATCAAGAGCACTTGTGGCTTCATCTAGAAGTAGAATTCTCGGGTCTTTTAGAATTGCTCTAGCTATAGCTATTCTTTGCTTTTGTCCCCCAGATAACAGAGTTCCATGCTCCCCTACCATTGTGTCCAATCCCTGCATGCATTAAAGCACATAACACCTATAGAGGATAAGGTAAAATATAGTAGGAATCAAACATCAATTGTGACAATAACGTGTGTAACAAAAAGTTGAAAAATATAAGAAAACCTGAGGAAGATTATCGATGAACCTAGCTGCATTGGCAAGTTCAGCAGCAGCCATGATTTCCGCAACAGTAGCACCATCCTTTCCATAGGCAATGTTGTCTTTAATGCTAGAAGTGAACAACACAGGTTCCTGGCTGACGAGGCCTATTTTCTCTCTAATCCAGTTAATCTGGAACTCTTTGAGATTAATACCGTCAATGAGAACTTCACCCGCGTGAGGATCATAAAATCTCTCAATTAAACTGATGACTGTTGATTTTCCACTTCCACTTTGTCCAACCAAAGCTGCAGTCATTCCACTAGGTATTGATAGGGAGAATCCATTGAAAACTTGTTCATCTGGTCTTGATGGATAACTGAAATATACATCTTTTAATTCTATGTCTCCACGAATATCATCTAACTTCACTCCATTGCTGTCATAAGCATCTATCAGTGGCTTCCTTTCAATTGCCTCAAACAATTTGTATGCTGCAGCTTGTCCGGCAGCAAATGCACTTAGGCACGGAGATGCTTGTCCTAGAGACCTGAAAAATCATCATAAAATTTTGATAATCTATTTTTTTTTAATATCCTTTACATACATGAAAATTGGATTAACTATCATCTCAACATTCGTTCGGTAAAGTTTAAGAGAACACAAAAGAACATAACAGATAAAAACTTACATAGATCCAATCATTACACAAAAAATTACAGTAATAACATCTCCTCCCTTGTATCCTTTCTCAAGTATCATTTTCCCACCAAACCATATAGCCAAGGCATAACTGCTAAATGCAACAAAGGTAAATGCACCAAAACCAAAACCGGCAGCCAAGCCTTCTTGCACCCCAGTTTTGTAAGCATTTCTTAAAGACTTGTCGTATTCAGCTATAGCTTGCTTCTCTCCCGTAAATGATGCAACCTGTATTGACCATAGCCATCAAGATGATAATTCTGCAATAAAGTAAAAATTGAGTATTCTTCAGGGAAAGTGGTCATACAGTTCTAATTGCTCCAATTGTTTGCTCTGCTACAGTTGCTGCATGTGAGTAAGCAGTTTGTCCTCGGGATGCCAGCTTTGTTATTACAATGGACATAACACCAGTAGTAAGTACAATTGCTGGAATAGAAGATAACATGACAAGGGTGAGAAGCCATCCTTTGAAAAGTGCAATAACAAAGCCTCCAATGAATGTTGCAACTAACTGTATGAGCTTCCCAACCTGCATTAATGGGACAAAATAAAGTTAAAAGTAATTAAGAGAACAGCTATACTCCTTTTAACACAACTAGATCAGGAGGAGGTGGCTATGAATTGAAAGCTTTTGTGGTAAATGAATACCTTCTCTCCCATGGCATCTTGAATAAGTACAGTATCACCTGACATCCTTTCTATAATTTCTCCACTGTGAGTTTCCTTGTCAAAGAAGCCTATATCCTGCCTCAATAATGTCTTCAAATATAAACCTCTTATTCTTGCTGCTTGCCGTTCTCCAGTAACAATCCAGCAAGCCACCTCTGATATATATCAAATATAGAAATCTCAGTTTCTAATAAGCCATTGACCGCTTTTATACATGTTTTGTCTTGTCCAAATCCAGGTATACTTACGGATAAATCCTGCAGCAGCAGCACCCACAGCCAGGTATACAAAGTCCAGACACACCTAAGGATATACATATCAATATATCGTTCAGTAAAAATAATAACAGTCACATATCACTTGAACACAAAGGTGTGGCACAAGAAGCATGTGAAAACTTCTTATGCACAACTTCTAGTTGATTTAGATAGAATGAATTCCATTACAATTATGTTTTTAATATATGTTATGCCCTTTCTAACACTGGATGACGGAAGCCTGTTCAAAAAATGATAAGTTAGATAAGCAATTATATATAACTAATATTAGAAATGAAGTTTTAGAATACCTCTGAGACTTCATCAACCACTTCTTTCATGTTTGTATCTTCTCCAAATGCATTTACTATATTTCCAAGGAGTACAGGCATGAGGGGCACAGTGATCCCATTTCCAACAGCAGCAATTGTGCCCAGAGCAATTAACAAAATATCAGTGGAGTCGGCAAAGGAGAAAAGCTTGTAAAATGGTAGTACTTTAGTGCTTTCTTCTTTCTCCTTTATTTTGTTTGAATTTTCCTGTGATTCTAACTCTGGAGAATGGCTTATTTCTGATGCTGTCACCTGCTCTGTGTTTATTTCTTCATCCAAATCCTTCTCTTGGCTCATTTTGACTACACCAATAACTAACTGCAGAAAGTGAAAGGTTTCATCATCCTAAGTTGGCATAAGAAATTCATTGTTACAATACAAGAAAGAGTTCTTAGAACTCAAGAAACATTAAACTCACCAAAGATCAATAAAAATACTTCAATTTACAGTAAACATTTTGGAGTCTGGATAGATAGAGAATATCAATCAACCTTCTCTGCACATCTTTTCCCTGTATGCAGCAGCAACAAGGCAATGGGTTATTCTACGATTCAGCAGGTGTAACAATTCAAAGTCCTTTTGTGAACTGTGGTCAAATCAATCAAGATTAGTTAAGTGTCATTTGTTAAATCACATATCATTATGTAAGCTAACTGAATCCACTGAAAACTTAGTAGGGGACCAACCAACGCCTAATTTTTGGCTGATTGTAATATGTTCTCTACCGTAAACTGATAAATATTTGATCTTGATACTTTGTCACATATCTTGGTACTAAATAATTGTTTGTAGTTTGCGTTACATGCATGTATGTACAAGGAAATGGATTAAAAAAACATTTGGATTGTATTAGGTTGACAGTGAACATTAATAAAATGTTTTGATTATCATGTCAGAGAAATTCTGGAAGTGCGAACAGAACTAGTACTGTAATATACAATTGAATATTTGTCAACATTTGCATAAGAAGAGCCCTGCGCAAGCAATGAGGGAAGCTAAATTGGATATTTCTTAAGAGTTTTTCTTAGAATACTTTCATTATTAAGATTCTCTAATTTCCCAATTACTTAGCCGTCCATAACCATGACACTTGAACTGCAATTCCTGTGTCAGTTTGGGAATGATACTTAACTAACGCTTTTGAACTTATTATCAAGAGATTTTAAATGCTTTAACCTTTAGGAGACACTTTTAATATAATTTTAAGCACTACAAATGGACTCTAACCATGCAACATTAACAATCTATCTAATTTTTCAGATATCGAAAATCCTAGAAATGTTTTCCACTGAAAAGACCATGACCTGGATGGTTTTTACTTGTTAGAAGTTAAAGAATGAAACAAACTTTTCTACTAACTTCAGTATAATATATATATAACCAGCTTGTCCAAGGTTTCTTTCAGAAGCAGACCAAATTTAGTAGAAAGAATCTGAAACAAACCAAGACAGAGGCAAAAACAATATTCTCTGTCACAACTGTCTTTTTATACAAATGATTTTTATTGTTTGTACTTAACCTTTAATCTTTTATATTGGAATCCTTGGTATATAAATTGAATAGTACAAAATCATCAAGGCTGGAAAAGGTAAAGAATATTTGCTCAAAGCTTATATGCTTAAAACCAGCCACAAAATGGTGCATATTAAGTACAGAGAATGGAATTTGATGATGGATGGTAATATAAACTTTAAGGAATATATTATATACTGATAAGCGATAAATATGCATACATTTGCCGCCCCTCTAACTTGATGTTTTATGAGTTACCTCGAGTTCTATGAGCGTTTTGATGTGTTTTGGGTTCGTTTTGCAGGTAAAAATAATATTGAGACTCAATGGAATCA
The DNA here is from genome assembly GCA_019454045.1 of Zanthoxylum bungeanum. Lineage (NCBI taxonomy): Eukaryota > Viridiplantae > Streptophyta > Magnoliopsida > Sapindales > Rutaceae > Zanthoxylum > Zanthoxylum bungeanum. The sequence goes on from SKCR01038361.1 coordinate 95,877, forward strand.
ACGAGGGATGAAAACGGCAAAATACGGAGCAAATTGGGGCAAATTCGGAGTCAAACGCGCGTCCCGACGAGGAGCGCGCGTCAAGACGCGAGCTAGTTGAAATTATGTCCAGAGAAGTGTTGAAGGTGGCGCGTCGCAACTCCCACAATGAAATACAAGAGTAGTGTTGTGACAGGCGTGAGCGAGGCGCGACGCGGGTGCTTATCCAGACTCGTCCATACTCGATTTTTAACGGTGGAACACCCCCAGACCTCCTATATAAGTAACAATTCGTCCCAAAACCTAGGAAGAGTTTCATAACCTAATTTTACAGCCTCCAAAAGAGATTTTTTAGGGAGAAGACAAAGCATATCAAAGGAGCACATCATAGAAACTCAACAGCAAGGAGCAAAGGACTGGCGATCACGACAGAGTTTCTTCTTTCCTTTACTTCCTTAACATATATAGGAACTAATCCTCTAATCTGAGGTTGTGATGAAACTCATATTTATGAACTTATAAATTGATTCTCTTATATTTTATGTGATGTTTTGGTTTATTTATTGAATCTTATGCGTTATGCTTCCTGTTGCCTGATCACCAATAGAATTGATGTGGTAAACTTAGATGAACTTGACAAAGGAATTTTAGGTTTAGCCCTAGATTCAATAGCACACGATCTCATCTTAGGGATTTCTCTCCAAGATAGAAATATACTTGTAGGGCAGATGTAGTCGTAATTGGAACTTGTCCTTAATTAATTTAGGGTGATTTAGTTAACATAAATATAATAAATTAAGTTACTTTGGATATTTGCACTCGACAATCAAAAGAGACTTGTGGATATCTTAGTGTTTTAGGTTAATAAACCAATATATTACAACAATATAGGACAACCAATTCATATGTAGAATAATATTAGGTGGATCCACAACCCTGGATATTTTCTCTCATTGATTGTCTCTAAAAATTTCCCTAGTTATATCTACTTTCTTAGCTTTAATTTAAACTTAATTTAAAATCACATTTAATTTTACTTAGATACTTGTAGGTTATTAGTCTTAATAATTAGTAACGTAGGTGATAAGTCCGTAGGTGATAAGTCCTCGTAGGATCGATAACTTTTATACTACTTGAGCGATACGTGCGCTTGCGTAACGTGTGAAAATCACGATCAAGTTTTTGGCGTCGTTGCCGGCGACTTATTATAACCTTTATTATTAATTTTAGGCTTAAGTACTTTACTTGTATCTAGTCGTTTTTTTTTTCTCACTTTAGTTCTAAGTAAGGTTTTTGAGTGATTACATGAGAAGAAGTCGAAGTTGTGAACTCATTCCACTTGACCCAGAAATTGAAAGAACCTTCCGACAGTTGACAAGGGATACGCGAGAAGATCAAAAGGCACAAGTCATGAGTATGAAAGCTCTTAATAATGCTAGTGCCACAAGCGCAAGTTATATGGGAGGACATAATGGGGAACCACACACTCAATATGATGAATTTGTCAACTATGTGAACAACTTCAACAAGCTAGGTCACAACCCATATTCAAACAGCTACAATCATGGCTGGAAAGACCACCATAACTTTGAATAGAATGATACTTCTAGACATGGACCACAAGAAAGGAACAATTATCCCCCTGGATTCCAACCGCAGAACAAAGGACATGGGTATGAGAAGAAGCCAGAAATAGAGGACTTGCTTGCCGAGATGCTCAAAAAATAAGAAGCCAAATATGAAATCTTATTTCAAAGTCAAGCAGCATCCTTGAAGACACTAGAGAGGCAACTAGGACAATTGGCAAGTGAGCAGCATTACAGATCATTAAGCGCCCTCCCAGCGATACAAATCTTAATCTGATGGGCCAAAACAATGAGTCTTGCAAGGCTATCACACTGAAGAGTGGGATTGTCATTGATAAGGATATTGTGATGCAGCAACCGAAAGAGAATGAGGCAGAGCCTACCAAAGAAAAGAGGAGAAATGAAGGAAATATCAAAAATTCAAGCCCTATAGATTATCCACATCCTTCATTCCCTCAACGTTTGCAACAACACAAGCTAGATAAGCAGTTCTCAAGATTCTTATAGATCTTTAAGAAATAGCATATCAACATTTCTTTCGCCGAGGCATTAGAGCAAATGCATAGCTATGTGAAGTTTTTGAAAGACATACTGTCAAAGAAGAGAAAGTTGGGCGAGTTTGAAACTGTGGCCCTCACCGAGGAATGTAGTGCTATTTTACAGAAGAATCTACCACCCAAGCTGAAGGATTCAGGTAGCTTTACCATACCATGTACCATTGGAAACCACTACTTTGATAAGGCACTATGCGATTTGGGTGCGAGCATCAACCTAATGTCGCTGTCTATTTACCGAAAATTGGGTTTGGGAAAGGCAAGACCAATGATACGTCTATGTTAACCAAATTACCTGAATTCATTAAGATTAAGTTCCAATTATGGGTACCCCCGCCAGACATGTATATGTCTATCCTTGAAGGAAATCTACCTTAGAGATATCTACCATAAGGTGAGATTGTGAGCTATTTAGTCTAAGGATGAAACTTGAAATCCCTTCGTGAAGTTCATTTTAAGTTTACCATATCAATCTTATTAGTGGTCAGTTAACAAAAACATTAAGACTAAGACTCAATAAATAAACCAATATATTACCCAAGGCATAAAATAACCAACTTATAAACCAATGATATTGGAATTCATCACAACCCTAGATAATATGTTTAGTTACAAAACATACCTAAAATTACAAAATGCATAGTTAACAGAATAACATAACAAAAAATTAAAAAATAAAAAAAAATTACAACAATAAAAGAAAATATTGGAGCTATGGGTTCACTTTTAATACTTCAAATATAGATTACTCCCTTATCAATTAATCATTTCTTGAATTAATTATATTAAAACCGACCATATAGGCAGTGAATGTCATTTATCCAAAGTCCAACCGACCATATAGGCGGTAACAAAATCATATAAAAACCGACATGTAGGCGGTAACAAAGTTAGCACCTAAACCGACCATATAGGCGGAAACTAAGTCCAATAATGTAAAACCGGCCATATAGGCGGTAAATAATTAATTCAATTTACTTATTTAAATTAATGGAGTAAATCTAAATTATTATATTAAAAGTTTCACCCCAGGCTTCAGCAAAAAGAGATTACCTACTCATGATGTAATTAAAAACACATAAAAAATTATTAAATAAATAAAGATAAAATACAAGAAAACTTAAATAAACATGCAAGACACTTTCTTTTAGGTTTTCATGGAGAAATCCCCCAAAGAAAGCATGAAAAATTTACAAAATTTGGCTTGGTATTTATAGGTAAATATAAAGGCTTCCACCAATTTCTCCACCAAACATGGCACCAAATCCTCCACCAAACATGCAAACATGTTTGGTGGAAGTTTGAAAATTGTAAATTATCATTTTCCTTTTTTTTTTTGTTTTTGATAATGGCTTTAATAATTATACATAACACACTTACAGATTATTCATCAATTTCGGTCATGAAAACTTTATAATTCGAAATTCCTATGAACGTCAAAGTTGTAGATCTTTGAGTCTTATTTAATCTGAACCTTGAATCACCTCAATATGATATCGGAATAAAAAGTTATGGCCAAAATACGACAATTGTGCAAAGTTGAAATTTCTGAAATTGTACTTCGTTATAACGTTATTTCAAGTTTCCAATCTCCAAAATCAAAATGTCAAATCCAGTTTTTGCCCTTATTTGTTCCACATTTCATCCTGATTGATTCCATTAAGTCTCGATTTTATTCTATCTGCAAAATAAACTAAAACACGTCAAAACGTTCATAAAACCCGAGAAATTATACAAAATATTAAGTAAAATGGGCGGTGAATATTGATATATTGTCCACTTATCACACCCACAAACCTAACATTTTGCTAGTCCTCGAGCAAAATAAAAAAATAAAATACAATAAATAACTTTAAAATAAATTAAACTAAGCCATTTTCGTATGGATCACGATTGCATTTAGCGTATGCAACAAGCCTTTAAACCCCTAGGTGTCCCTAGTGGATGAGTTGTAGTCTCGTGAGGGCTTACAGCGACGATACCCACAAACGTCAATAAAATGTAAAATCAAACACACAAAACAAGTTAATAACTAAACAGGTGAAATTCTTATCCAAGTTAATAGTCGTTTTTTTTCTTTCTAAATTACCAAATAAGTAAATTCTTCGATTATTTTTACCATTCTCTATATACATAACCAACAAGGTATTAATCAAATCATTGTGCCCACAATATTCATAAGTGTAGTTGAAAAGATATTAATATTTTTGACCTAAAGTTATATCGGAATTCAGACCTTTTTAGCAATGGAATTTTTTTTTCATTTTTTTTCCTTTTATAACATCTTTAATCTATAGCGAGCTTTGGGCCAGTGACTCCCAAGCCAGTTGGCTTTAGGGCATTAGGTGTTAAGACACCCCTACGAACTTAATTACTCGGATCTCAGATGTTTAAAGGTTCTACCGTTTGACACGAACAATCTCTACTTACCGAGGCAAGACGCCCGGTTACTAAGTAGAAACTTTATTATAATTAACTCAAGCTTTTCCGTTTGACGCGAACAATCACTACTTACTGAAGCAAGATGTCCGGTTACCAAGTAAAAGCATGGGTAATTATTTATATACATAATTTTTTTTCTTTTTCTTTTTTTTATTCCATCGTTTTCAGATGCTTCCTCCAATAAACTAAAGCACTGAATATTACAAACTTATCACTTACGACTCATGTCCATATGTTACTATGCATGTTGATAATACCTGTCAACTTAGCATATTAAGATCCAATTTAGTCAGTATTATGGAGAATTCACAAATTTAAATAATTCAAAAGGAAATAAACAAAAATTAACTTGTTACGGAATATGTTGAGATACGTCTCAAGTGTGGAAATTCCTTACACAGCTATCACAAACACCATTCCACCTGATTAATCAAGTTAAAAACACAAAAAACAAAATATATTTTTTTTTGAAAATTTTTGACTAAAAACCAAGCTAAAACAACACAACGAAAAATAAAAGAAAGATATTAATCAACTATTCTCCTCCCCCAAACCTAATTGAGACATTGTCCCCAATTTTTAAAAAATAGAAGAAGAGTTTAGAAGACAGTACCTGGTTAGCTGGAATTCTACATCTAAAAAGAAAATTAAGGGTTAAAATCCAGATTTATCCGACGTTTCTTACCACGATCATTATCGGACCAGTTTATCTTAGAAAAGATAGGGTCAATTTGTCGTTCAAAGGCTAAAAGTTGGTCAATTAAATCATGGGTTGTTCTAGCAGTGAAGAGGATATCTTTTACAGGTTTTGAAAGGAATCCATTTCTCCGAGCATCATCAAGAAACACACAAAGAAAGTCATAAAATCCATCAACATTAAACAATCTAATTGGTTTCTGGTGTATGTTCAAGTTCGCCCAATATAGCACTGTAAAAATTTCCTCCATCGTGCCCAAGCCACCTGGCAAAGCAATAAAAGCATCAGCACAGTTAATCATTTCAACAAGTCATTCGGACATACCTGGCACGATGCATTCATCTCTGTTTGATGGTCCTATAAGATTCACCTCTGCCAAAGGTTTTGGGATGATTCCCAAAACTTGACTTCCTCCTTCATGTACGGATGATGAGCGGAAAATATATCAATATTTACCACCCCTTTTACTTAATATTTTGTTTAGTTTCTCGGATTTGATGAACGTTTTGATGTGTTTTAGTTTATTTTGCAGATAAAATAATATTATGACACAATGAAATAATTTAGGACAAAATGTGGGTCCAATAAGGGTAAAAATTGGACTTGACATATTAATTTTGGAGATTGAAAACTTGAAAGGGCGTTTTAACGAAGTGCAGTTTTGGAAATTCCAATTTTGCACATTTGTCGTATTTGTGGCATAGCTTTTTACTCCGATATCGGAATGAGCTGATTCAAGTTCCAGATTAAAGAAGACTCAAAGATATACAACTTTTAAAGACAAAATAATTTCGAATTATGAAGATTTCATACCCGAAATTGATGAACCATCCAGAAGTGTGTTGTGTGTAATTATTAAAGTCATTTTCAATCATTTTCAAAGCAAAAAATAAATTAATAAATAAATAATAAAAATTATCAAATCACCACCAAACATGATAAGCAATTAGTGGAACAATTAATAATGGATTTTGTGGATGATTTGATGGAGGCAAAATTTTACCTATAAATACCAAGTCATTTCATTTGTAAATTCATACTTTCTTCTAATGAATTCCTTAAGAATACTAAGAAGATTGTATCTATTTTGTTTATTTACAGCTTTCAGTAATTAATTTCCGCTTTCACACTTTCTTTTCTTTACTTTTCAGTTTTTAGTTTCCGCAATTTACTTTTACGCACAGTACTTTTCTTTCTTTAATTTTCAGTTTTTACTTTTCAGTAATGAGGAGGTAACTCCCCTTTGCTGGGGTAAAAGGTAAAACTTTTATTACTAATATTTAGATTAATCTCCCTTAATTATAATATATAAACTAGTTAAAACCTGACTTAACGAGGATACCGCCATATTGGTCGGTTGGTAATTATTTAAATTGGATTTAACATGACTAAACTGGATACCGCCCGATTGGTCGGTTGGTAATTAATTATTAATTTGACTTAATCTGGATACCGCCTCTATGGCTGGTTGGTAATTATCATGCAAAGTTAATATATTATATTAAGGGAGATATCTAAAATAGAAGTAATAAAATTGGATCTTTTTACCTCAGCATTTTATTTTATTGTACTTTTACTTTATTTACTTTTCAGCAATTACTTTCAGCATTTACTTTTCAGTAATTTACTTTCAGCATTTACTTTTCAGCAATTTACTTTTCAGCAATTTACTTTCAGCATTTACTTTCAGCATTTACTTTTCAGTAATTTACTTTCAGCATTTACTTTTCAGCATTTAATTTTCAGTATTTAATTTCAGCATTTACTTTTCAGTAATTTACTTTTCAGCAATTTACTTTTCAGCATTTTACTTTATGTCTTTTATTTTATTTAAGTTTTTACTAGCCCTAGTTATGTGTCGTAACTAAGTTAGTTATCTGGGGTTGTGATGAATTCTAATATCACCGGTTTATAAGGGGTTATTTTATAGCTTGGGTAATTTAAAGGTTTACTTATTAAGTCTTAAGCTTAATGCGTCTTGTTAATTGGCCACTAATAAGATTGATCTGGTAAATCTAAAATAAACTTGACAAAGGAATTTTAGATTTCAGCCTTAGACTTAATAGCCCACGATCTTCCTTGAGGATAGATAATCCTTTAATAGATTTCCTTACAGGATAGGCATATACCTGTCGGGCGGGGGTAGCCATAATTGGAACTTAAACTTAATGAATCCAGGTAATTTGGTGGACATAGACATATGGTTCAATTGGGTTATATTGGGTATTTACGTCTGACCATCGATAGAGGCTTTCGCATAATTTAGTGTTCCAGGTTAGTAAACCGATATATTACACAAAAATGAAATAATCACTTCATCTTTAAAATGATATTGGAAGATTCACAACCCTAGATAGTTTCCTATATTGAATTTTCTTAAACCTACTTTCGCGCAATTTTATTTACTTGTTTTTAAATTCAAAATCATCATCATTTCAAATCAATCAATCAACCTGTTAGATACTAGTAATCATTTGACCTCATAAAATTAATAGATTAGGTATTAAGTCCTCGTGGGATCGATACTTTTTATACTACTTGAACAATATGTGCGCTTGCGTTATACGCGTGTGTGTAAGCACCAGTCAAGTTTTTGGCGCCGTTGTCGGGGACTTATTTATCTTTCACTATTAGTCTTGGGGTTAGATACGTTACTTGTATCTAATTTCTTTTTACTTATTGTTTTTTTTCTTGTGTTTCAGGTTCTCAGAAACTATATGAGACGAACCAGAAGCTTTGAACTCGACCGCTTGACCCATAAATTGAAAGAACCATCAGACAGTTGAGAAGGGAAAGGCGAGAAGGCCAAGAAGCAATCATTAACATGGAACCTGAACCTTTGAACGTTGCACCACTGATTCCCATTCGAGACAGAACCAATCTGGTGGTTGACGGACTCATTTCTTGTATTGTACTTCCTCCCTTACCAGCAAATGCGGGTGACATCAAAACATGCATTCAGATGATTTAGCAGTCAGTACAGTTTGGGGGAAATGCAACTGAAGATCATAATGCCCACATCAGCAACTTCCTGGAAGTTTGCAGTACTTTCAATTACAACCGAGCAGGTGAAGAAGCAATGAGACTGCATGTTTTTCCATACTCCTTGAAGAACAGAGCTAAAGCTTGGCTAAATTCACTACCAGCAGGTTCCATCACAACTTGGAACACTCTAGCCACCAAATTCCTTGCAAAGTACTTTCCACCTGCCAGAATTGCAAAGTTGAGAAATGACATCACATCCTTCGTGCAACAAGATTCAGAATCCCTTTGCAAAACTTGGGAAAGATTCAAAGATTTACTCCGAAAATATCCTCATCATGAGATCGCAAAGTGGCTACAAGTCCAAACCTTCTATAATGGACTTTCTGGAATAATGAGAACCATAATTGATGCTGCTACTGGAGGAGCTTTGATGGCAAAAGAAGAAGATCAGGCCTGGGACTTAATTGAAGAAATGGCCAACAAAAATTCTTTATGGCCAACAGAAAGGAGCATGATCCAAAGAATTGCAGGAATTTATGAAGTTGGAGCCAACACAGCACTGAATTCCAAGCTGGATCAGATTTTTAAAAATCTGGAAACTCTTAACATGAAGGTTAATGGTGGATCCACAAGTTCACCATTGGAGGAGCATCTGAGTCAGAATCTTTCAACCAACATAAAGAAACGGTGAATTATGTCAAAAATTTCAACAGACAGTGGAACAATCCATATTCAAACACCTACAACCCAGGGTGAAGGAATCATCCTAATTTCGCATGGAGCAACAATTCAGGGCAAATGAACAACCCACCACCCGGATTCTAACAACAAAACAAAGTCCAGGAGCAGGAAAATGAATCAGGAATAACAGAAGTGTTGATCCACTTGAAAAAGATAGAAGCAAAACATGACTCTCAAGCAGCAAGATATGATGCTATGTTTCAATCCCAAGCAGCATTTTCAAAGTCAATTAGCTTCTATTAAAGCACTGGAGAATCAAATTGGACAACTGGCCAATGCTCAGAGTTACAGACCGCCAGGTAACCTTCCTAGCAACACTGAACCAAATCGGAGGAATATAGGGAAGGAGCAGTGTCATGCCATCATGTTAAAAAGCATTACTGAAATCAACAAAGATGTTGGAGCCAAAACAACTGCTGAAGAAGTTTCAAAAGAAACAAAGCAACAGATGGAGGAAAAATAAGCAAAGGAAAAAGAACATATCACTCCACCTCCACCTTTTCCTCAGCGTCTTCAGAAGAATAAACTGGACAAGCAGTTTGCTCGATTCTTGGAGGTGTTCAAAAATCTGTATATCGACATTCCATTTACAAAAGCGTTGAAACAAATGCCCAGTTATGCCAAATTCATGAAAGACATTCTTTCACGAAAGCGGAGATTGGGAGATTATGAGACAGTAGCATTATCAGAAGAATGCAGCGCCATCATTCAGAGAAAACTTCCTCCAAAGTTGAAAGATCTTGGCAGTTTCAATGTTCCTTGCACCATAGGAGAACATGACTTCGGTAAGGCTCAATGTGATCTAGGTGCGAGTGTTAACTTGATGCTTTTTTCTATTTTCAGGAAATTGCAGATTGGAGAAACAATGCCAACTTCAATCTCTCTACAACTTGCTGATAGAACGCTTGTATTTCTAAGAGGCGTAGTTGAGGATGTGCTGGTCAATGTTGACAAATTCATTTTCCCAGCAGATTTTATTGTCCTTGATATGGATTAAAACACAGACGTGTCAATCATCCTCGGGAGACCATTCTTGGCTACAGGTCGAACCATTATTGATGTACAAAAAGGAGAATAAACCATGAGGTACATGACCAAGAAGTAACATTTAATGTTTTCAAGGCCATGAATTTCCCAGATGATGAAAAAATGAGGAATGTTTTAGACTTGATGTGATATATAGTACCGTTCAGAACTCTGATGAAAGGAAAATTTCTACTGACAAACTTAAAGCATGTCAATTGCATGTGGAGCCTGAAGATAAAGCGCAATGCGTACCGAAGAAGCCTATTCTTGCACTACAAGCAACATAAGAGAAAAAGTTCCACCAACTCAACGAATTGGAGGAATTTCACATACAGCCTTTTGAGGATGCCAAATTGTACAAGGAAAAGGCAAGGAAAAGACATGATGAGAAGTTAGTGCGCATACAACTGGAACCATGGCAGAAGGTACTGTTAAACAAATCAAGGGTGAAATTCTTCCCATGGAAGCCAAAATCACGGTAGTCAAGTCCATGTGTGATCACCAAAGTTTTACCAGACAGAGCCGTTGAGATACATGATCCTGACTCCAACAAAACTTTCAAGGTTAAAAACAAGTGTATCAAGCACTACTGGGGAGAATCATTTGAGCGACAAAAAAAAGTGTCACACTTTCAGATCCAGCCTAACGTTCGATAAGTCACGTCTAGCTGACGACTTTAAACTTAGCGCTCGCAGGGAGGCAACCCATGCAATTTGTGTATATATTGTAATTTGGTGTGATTTCATTTTGTGTGTTTAATTTTTGCAGGTTAAGTCATTTCAGGATGGAATAAGTTCTCGCAAATCTTCACAAATAATTTCCTTCTCTCCCTCAAAAAATCTCTGATGAAAGTTTACAAAGCTCGTTTGGAACGGATGAGACTATTGATGATCAAAGGTATTCCTACTGACATTCGTTGGATTATTGAAGCACGGGTCTGATTGGCAGGTGAGTCTTCTGACTCTTTTATTTCACATCTGCCTGGTTTAGGAAGGAGCACATATGCTAAAAGAGAAGAGCCAAAAGATTGTGTGTTTGTTATAAATGTGCTTGTTTTTTTTTCTGATACTCGTTGTCGTTCTTTAGGCATGGTGTCTGATAACCGCGAAGATAAGATTAATTTCATTAGGGATGGCTTGAGTAATGAGTCTTTGGATGATATATCTAAAACTCTTGAGACGCATCCCAGTGGATATGTGTATCACGAAATTCGTGTGTTATATGCACAATTCCAAAAAAAAAAGACAACTGTTAAGTCTCGGGAATCTGACTCAAAAATACTCTGTTTGCCAATTTATAAGAAAATTGGAGGGGAAGCTTGTCCCTGACACATAGACGTCAATCAAGCCGCTACCATTATTGTAATATTATATCTCTTGTCTTTTCCTAATAATTGTGATTTGTTTCGTTATTTTCTTTTATTTTCTCCGACATGATCCAGACCTTTTTGACTATCACGATTTATTTTACTGTTTAACTAATCGTCCTTTGGAAGATACTTGTGATATTATTACTCACCCTTTCAGGTTTATAAATTCAACTCATCATTGCACTTTTGAAGACATCCAGAGTAAAACATGGAAGCCACTTCAAGAAGACGAGTTGAAAACATCTGTGTGTTTTGTGATACTAGTGTTGGTACTAAGCCACAATACGTAGAAGCGTCACAGGAATTGGGTCGAGTCTTAGTTGCAAGGAATATGCACTTAGTATATGACAGAGGCAATCTTGGACTAATGGGGATCATTTCAAAGGCCGTACAGGAATGAGGCAGTCACGTTTTGGGAATCATCCCAAAACCCTTGGCAGAGGCAAATCTTATTGAACCATCAAACGGAGTAGAGCTAATTGTGCCAGGTATGTCTGAACGACTGGTAGAAATGATTAACCGTGCTGATGTTTTATTGCTTTGCCAAGTGGCTTGGGTATATTGGAGGAAATTTTTACAGTATTATCTTGGGCAAACTTGAACATACACCAGAAACCGCTTAGAGTGTACAACGTTGAAGGATTCTATGATTTTCTTTGTGTGTTTCTTGATGATGCCCGGAGAAATGGGTTTGTGTCAAAACCTTTAAAAGAACTCCTCTTCACTGCCAGAACTGCTCCGGATCTAATTGACCAAATCTTAGCCTATGAACCACAAATTGACCCTATCATTTCAAAGATAAATTGGTCCGAGGACGATCGTGGTAAGAGGCGTCGGATTAATCTGGATCTTAACCTTTAACTTTTCGAGTAGAATTTCAGTTAACCAGGTACTATCTTCTAAACTCTTCTTCTACTGTTTAAGATATTGGGGACAATGTCACATTGGGGACAATGTCACATTTAGGTTTGGGGGAGGATTTAGTTGATTAGTATCTTGTTTTTTAGTTGTGTGTTGTTTTTATTTTTAGTCCAAATTTTTTTCGAAAAATACAAAAAAAATAGAAAATTTTTCAAAACAATACAAAAATATTTTGCGTTTTCGTTTTTATTTTGACTAAAAGGGTGAAATTGGTAAGAGATAGCTGAGTAAGGAGTTTCCACTCCTGAGACGTATCTCAAACCTAATTCGGAACAAGTTAATTTTTGTTTATTTCCTTTTGAATTATTTAATTTGTGAATTCTCCATAATACTGACTAAAATGGATCTTCATATGCTTAGTTAGCAGGTATTATCAACATGCATAGTAACATAATGACATGAGCTATAATTGAAAACTTTGTAATATTCAGTGCTCTAGTTTAATTGAAGGCAGCATCTCAAAAAGTAAAAAAAAAAAGTATGAGATCCGAGTTATTAGGTCTGTAAGGGTGTTTTAACACCTAGTGCCCTAAAGCCAACTGGTTTGGGAGTCACTAGCCCAAAGCTCGCTACATGGATAAACGATGCTGTAAAAATATATATATCTGAAGTCTGAGTAATTAAGTCCGTAGGGGTGTCTTAACACACTCGCTACATAGATAGAAGATATTGTATATAAATAAAAAAAATCAAAAATCAAAGAGAAAAATCAGAAAAAGTATTCCATTGCTGCAAAAAGATGTGAATTCTGATAAAACTTTAGGACAAAAATATTACTCTCTTATCAACTGCACTTGTGACTGTTGTGGGAAAAAATGAGTTAATTAATATTTTGTCGGCTGTGCATATGGAGAATGGTAAATATAATCGGAGAATTTACTTATTCAGTAATTTAGAAAGAAAGAAAACAACTAGTAACTTGGAGTAGAAGTTTCACCTGATTAGTCACTAACTTCTTTATTCTCTTTTCTCTTGTCTTTTTGCTTTTGTGTGCATTAGTTTTATTATCTTTTTACTTTTTTAAAACGTTTGTGGGTATCGTTGTTGTAAGCCCTCACGAGACTATAACTCGTCCACTAGGGACACCTAGGGGTTTAAAGGCTTGTTGCATATGTTAAATGCAACCGTGATCCCTACGAAAGTGGCTTAGTTTAATTTTAATTGTTTCTTGTATTTTATTTTTTTGTTTTGCTCGAGGACTAGCAAAATGATAGGTTTGGGGGGTGTGATGAGCGAAAAATATATCAATATTTACCGCCCTTTTTACTTAATATTTTGTTTAGTTTCTCGGGTTTGATGAACGTTTTGATGTGTTTTAGTTTATTTTGCAAATAAAATAATATTGGGACACAATTAAATCATTTAGGACGAAATGCGGGTCCAATAAGGGCAAAAATTGGACTTGACATATTAATTTTGGAGATTGGAAACTTGAAATGGTGTTTTAACGAAGTGCAGTTTTGGAAAATCCAATTTTGCGCATCTGTCGTATTTTTGGCATACCGTTTTACTCCAATATCGGAATGAGCTGATTCAAGTTCCAAATTAAAGAAGACTCAAAGATCTACAACTTTGAAAAACAAAATAATTTCTAATTCTGAAGATTTCATACCCGAAATTGATAAACCATCCAGAAGTGTGTTGTGTGTAATTATTAAAGTCATTTTCAATCATTTTCAAAGCAAAAATAAATTAATAAATAAATAATAAAAATTATCAATCACCACCAACACATGATATGCAATTAGTGGAGCAATTAATAATGGATTTGGTGGATGATTTGATGGAGGCAAAATTTTGCCTATAAATACCAAGTCATTTCGTTTGTAAATTCATACTTTCTTCTAAGGAATTCCTTAAGAATACTAAGAAGATTGTATCTATTTTGTTTATTTACAGCTTTCAGTAATTAATTTCCGCTTTCGCACTTTCTTTTCTTTACTTTTCAGTTTTTACTTTCCGCAATTTACTTTTACGCACAATACTTTTCTTTCTTTAATTTTCAGTTTTTACTTTTCAGTAATGATGAGGTAACTCCCATTTGCTGGGGTAAAAGGTAAAACTTTTATTACTAATATTTAGATTAATCTCCCCTAATTATAATATATAAACTAGTTAAAACCTGACTTAACGAGGATACCGTCATATTGGTCGGTTGGTAATTATTTAAATTGGTTTTAACATGACTAAACTGGATACCGCCCGATTGGTCGGTTGGTAATTAATTATTAATTTGACTTATTCTGGATACCGCCTATATAGCTGGTTGGTAATTATCATGCAAAGTTAATATATTATATTAAGGGAGATATCTAAAATAGAAGTAATAAAAGTGAATCTTTTTACCTCAGCATTTTATTTTATTGTACTTTTACTTTATTTACTTTTCAGCAATTTACTTTCAGCATTTTACTTTTCAGCAATTTATTTTCAGCAATTTACTTTTCAGCAATTTACTTTCAGCATTTTACTTTCAGTAATTTACTTGCAGCATTTACTTTTCAGCATTTAATTTTCAGTATTTAATTTCAGAATTTACTTTCCGTCATTTACTTTTCAGCAATTTACTTTTCAGCATTTTACTTTATGTCTTTTATTTTATTTAAGTTTTTACTAGCCCTAGTTATGTGTCGTAACTAAGTTAGTTATCTGGGGTTGTGATGAATTCTAATATCACTGGTTTATAAGGGGTTATTTTATAGTTTGGGTAATTTAAAGGTTTACTTATTAAGTCTTAAGCTTAATGCGTCTTGTTAATTAGACTTAATAGCTCACGATCTTCCTTGAGGATAGATAACCCTTTAATAGATTTCCTTACAGGATAGGCATATACCTGTCGGACGGGGGTAGCCATAATTGGAACTTAAACTTAATGAATCCAGGTAATTTGGTTGACATAGACATATGGTTCAATTGGGTTATATTGGGTATTTACGTCTGACCATCGATAGAGGCTTTCGCATAATTTAGTGTTCCAGGTTAGTAAACCGATATATTACACAAAAATGAAATAATCACTTCATCTTTAAAATGATATTGGAAGATTCACAACCCTAGATAGTTTCCTACTATTGAAGTTTTTTAAACCTACTTTCGCGCAATTTTATTTACTTGGTTTTAAATTTAAAATCATCACCATTTCAAATCAATCAATCAACCTGTTAGATACTAGTAATCATTTGACCTCATAAAATTAATAGATTAGGTATTAAGTCCTTGTGGGATCGATACTTTTTATACTACTTGAACGGTACGTGCGCTTGCTTTATACGCGTGTGTGTAAGCACCGGTCAATGGACCTTGAAACGTGCCCCATTAGTCCAAGATTGACACCGCCATATACTAAGAGCATATTCCTTTCAGCTATGACTCTACCCAATTCTTGTGCTGCCTCAGCGTATTCTGGTTTAAAACCAAAACTAGTACCGTAAAACACACATATGTTAATAACTCGTCTTCTTGAAGTTGCTTCCATTTTTTTCCCTTTTTTTAAATATTCTTTCTCGAATCTGGATGTCTTCAAAAGTGCAATGACAAGTTGAATTTATAGAACCTGAAAAAGGGTGAGTAATAATAGCACTAGTACTTGCCAAATGATAATTATTAGCTAAATAGTAAAATAAATCGTGAAAGTCAAAAAGTATGGACCCTGTCATAGAAAATAAAAGAAAATAACAAAACAAATCACAATTATTAGTTAAATACAAATAGATAAACATATGACGGTGTAATCTATGTTTACTACTCGGATGGTCTACGACGAAGGGATTGTTAAACATATGTGATGATCACGAATTCGGAGGTGGCCGAATTTCCTATATATAAGCTAGACTTATATGACGAATGTTTCTGGACTTGGAGAGTCCCACAATATGAAGTGTACTCGTTAAGAACTTGGGTAGTCGATAATATTTGATAATAAATAATATTTGATATTATAATTATCAACTAAAATAATTAAATATTATTGGGTAACATTAATTATTTACTTTGACCTAATTGGATTAATCCAAAATCACACAAGTGCTTTATTATAATTTCATAAATATCTCTATCATTGGAGGATATTTGGTAATTACAAATATGTAATTATAAGCGTATTTGGCTTGATTTAATTGAATTAAATCAAAGTGCTAGACAATAAACTAATCAATTTGTTAAACTTATCTTAATTTAATTGGATTAAATCAAAGTGGTATATAAAAGGTGATTAGTCACACCTAATTATACATATTTGGATAAATTGGATTAAGCCCACCTAAAAGTTGATTAGAATTTTTATTAATTAAAAATTGCATAAGTTTTGCTATAAAAGTCAAGCTTGAGCAAGTTTTTAATTAAGCTTGAACTAAGCTTGAGCTTAGGGATGGCAGAACTACCCGAATCCGGAACACCCGGAAGGACCCGGGTCCGGAAAGACCTGGGTCAGCAATATATTTTTGTGGACCCGGGTCTTGTTTTTAAAGACCCGTGCGGACCCGAGTCTGGACCCGGGTTCACATAATTCCGAATCTAGTTAATTTTAAAGAAAAAATAAGAAAATAAATATAATTTAGGATATTTTATGAAGTTAATTGATAATTTTTACATGGATCCGATCAATTTTAATTATATTTTAATAAATTTCAGTTGTTGTATATTTTAGTGAATTTCAATTTGTGATAATTTAGGACTTTTCATGATGTTAAATTGATAAATTTTGATTTTTGATTTTTATTTTTATACGGGTCTCGGATCTGAATCCGAGTATACCCGGACCAGTACCGGGTATACTCGAGTCCAGATCGGGATAATTTTTCTGGGTTCCGAACCGAACTCAAGAAGTGAAAATCAGTTATGGATCCAGACCCGGGTCCGAGTCAGGAATTTTGCCATCCCTACTTGAGCTTAAGAAAATTAAGTTTATGAAAGCTAAAACAAGCAAGATTTAGAAATATTAGCCTAAGTAATAGAAATGTTTAGAGAAGCTTTGGAGATTCTCTACAATATTTCAACAATGAGAAATCAAGATTGGATCTTGCAATCAAACTTGCTAGCATTGGAATCAAGATTGGATATTGAAGTCAAGCTTGCTAACTTTGGAAGTTCTCCACAACATTTCAATAATGAGAAGAAGATTGGATCTTGGAATCAAACTTACTAGTAAGTTTGATCTTCTCTAAAGTTATGTTTTTCATAAGTGAGTTATCATTAGTGAAACATATGGTGATTTGATACATAATAATATAGCTTGATGTTGAAATTAGGCAAATTAATTGTGTACGGATGCTTTGGAAGCATTAACACAATATGTTTGTGATTGGGTCAAAATATTTATGTTGGACATAGACATAAAATTAGAGTTTGGAACTCTAGTTAATACCTTGGAGCTATGACTACCATTTCTCGAATCACTTAACCACCTTTAGATGACCTAGAATTGTTAATGAGTCATTTCATTATGGGATTCTATTTTGGTTTGTATTTTGATTCAAAAAATACATATGTGTGTGTGTGTGTGTGTGTTTGTTGTGTAATATGTGTTGTGGTTGGTTTTGAAATTAAAATTATTTTGGATGATTTTAAAAGGTGTTTACGGTTTTAAAATTTTTTTAAAAAATATGTAACAGCAAAAAATCCCAAGAAGGTTGTTGCATGCAGCGTGCACTACAGGTAGAGGACGTGCGATGGGCGCGCAGCAGGTGCGCATGGTCCGATTTTACCCCAATTTAGTTTTTTCCGACTCTGATTTATCCCTAATTTTCCCTAAACACTCGTAATGAATATGATATTTCATTAAAAAAAATTTAAAAATACACACATGCTCAATTACCACGGGTTAGTCCCATTTCCGTTGCGTGGGACACTGATTCGACCATATGAGCCCACGACCCCCCCCCCCAACAAAATTTAATAACTAAATGACTTAAAATTATAAAGAATTTTTATTCCACATTATTTATTGAAGTACCCAATTCACCTTCATCTTGGGTATAGTTGTTACTTGATAGTGCTTGTAGTTTATTTCAATTAGTATCAGAACTTGGACTTCTCGCAAATGATTTGACCATCCAAGAATATATAATATGGTAACTACAAGCAATACGTCAATAAACCTTATCGAGGGATTTTCGACAAATAGACCTTCGTTCAACACCAGAACTGACTACAATTATTGGAAGATGAGGATGTTGAACTACCTTTTTGCCGTTGATGTGCAATCATTCAAAGTGATCACTATAGGTTCTAAAATGTCAATGAAGAAAGATAGAAACAGTGTGGATTTTCCAAAACCACAATCTGAATGAACCGATAAGGATTATATAGAAGCCTCTAAAAATGCAAAGGCTCTCAATCATTTACTTTGCCCAATTGATCGGAGCCAAATCAACCAACTTCCGAAATTTGGAAATGCCTATGAATTATGGAAGTTTTTGGAGATTGTGAATGATGGAACTAGCCAACTTAAAGAATTTAAGATAAATCTGTTCATGTACGAGTTGAATAGCTTTAAGATAGAAACCGGTGAAGATGTTGAGAAACTGATTTTTGGGTTCACAATGAATCAACTAAGTGCTTTAGGGAAAAGCATTAGTTCAAGTGATGAAGATCCTTAGGTCTCTTCCTAAGGAAAATAGAATTTGCACCGCCTCCATCAAATAATCTAATAATATATTTCGACTCACAACTTTGGCACGTTCTCGTCTATGTATATTCATAGATAGACATCTCATTATCAATCACACTCATTATGACTCCTGATTTTGGTCCTGACTGTTTCTCATTATGACAGCTTTGGCACGTTCACAAGAGGCATATCAAGGCTATATTTGTCAATAACAAACTCAATTTACCGATGTAGTTGTAACACCCCAATTTATTTTTATCCATATTTTAATTTATTAAATTGGGTGTATTTGGAATTTAGGGGCTATATTGTTAAGTTTGTAAAAAATTTGGAATTAAAAATTAAAAGGGACAAGTTTAGGGAGACAATTGATAATTGCCTTATATTAATAAAAAAAAAAAAGGAAACCTATTTTACAAACCCTCTTTTTCACAAACAGTAGCCACCAACGAGAGAGAGAAAGTCACAGGCGTGAGAGAGAAAAAAAAAAGGAAGAAAAGAGAAAAAGGAGAAAAAAAAGAGAATTTGGTCTCGATCTATCCGATAACGAAGCCAATCGCGACCGGGTCTTTTAGGAAAAGTGTAGATCTCGACGAGAGGATTATTTTGGTGGTGGTTTCATCTCGGGAAACTCCATATTTTTGTAGAAATCCCGGTGATCGTGATACCGTAAGTGGGGACGGTCTTGCTGCATAGTTCTTTTCTCTGCAGTCAGTTTACCAGGTGCGTGGATAAGCCTGTAACATTGATGTTTTCAAAAGTATATAGTATGTATGTTTTCTTAAATGAATTTTTAAGGTAATGCATTAAATGATTTTGTTTTTAGAAAGATTATATTTTGGTATAAAGTATGGATCGAATATTGATTATGTTGAAATCATGATTTGTAATATATGAGAAACTTGCATGTTTTGAGATATATGAGCATGTGTTTTAGAAATGATTTTTATGTCAGGATGCACCCTTGTACTTATATGTGCCAGCTTATTTGCCGTGAGACGAGGTCTCATGTTGCTAGTTTTTACTCCGGATGCCAGTTATTGTCGTGGGGATGCCCCAAGTTGCCAGTTTTGCCGTATTGTCATGAGAGCGTGCATATAGATGAATAAACAGCATTATTTTTATAGATATTATTGAGCAGAACGAGATTTATGAGAAATGAGATTTATGATTTCAAGTAGATATTTGATATATTGATTTACAACTTTATTTATCTATTTATATTATGAAGCACTTATTCGATCCACCTTGTTACTTGTTTATCCACGGCACTAAGCTGTGATCCATTGCACTAAGCGTGAGCTTACCCCTTCCTTTAACATTTCAGGTTTAGCAGATTAGTAGATCATTTTTTTTCGTCTGCTGTTTCATCATCATTTCCTGCCAGTAGAGAAAGGTTGTGCCAACAGTAGAGTGTTTTTGTTATGTTTTGATATTTTAGTTCTAGATATGTCATTCTTGAGATAATTTGTTATTTGGATATAGGCACTGAGCCTTTATTTGATACTGAGAATATTTTTATTTTAGCATGGATATTTTTTTGAGTTGGATCATGGAGATCCTGTTTTTATGATCATATTTCCAGTTTAGATTTTTCCTTTGTATTTGGAGGATTAGTCCATATTACAGGGGAAACTCCGTCCGTTTCAAGTCCCCGTCCCACCCCTACCCTACCTAAGGGGACGGGTGTGACAGTAGTGCTGACAGCTTTGTCACGTTCAGGATTTCCACTTTCACTTGAATTTGTCTCGTATCATATAAGTTCTACCAGAGCAAACGAACTACCGTCAGTCATAACTGCAAAGCTTTGGCATGATACAGTTATAGCATCTGGAAATCATTCACATTCGTATTGACCAACGAACCTAGAAACAAGTATTACTAATACTAGTTACTATAAAGCTTTATTAGCGGGGATATTCCTAAATTGTAAACAATCTGAAATTAATCAAATTAATTTCACATGCGTGTGCAAATTATAAAATTGGATTAAATATTATATATCAAGCATGACAAATATAATAGACTTATGATCAAACTTGCAATGATAGTGTTTTGTTGGGGTTATACACGGTGGAAGCGTGGTTCGATCGAAATAATAACTTTAAAAATTTTTAAACTTGCCGAATAAATTATTCAATATCCTATATGAATAATTCATTCATTCACCTAAATATTTATTCAATATCAAATAATAAAATAATTAATTTAGAAAAACTGTACGAAAGTTTTACGAAAACGTTTTTCTACAAAATAGCATAAATCGTATCTTTGACTGAACTGACCAACCAATACCACAGGGGATTGCCCAGGTCAGCCCCTATAGTACTTGGACAGTTCATGGGCTGCCTATATAGTGACCAATTCATTGTTTGGACAATTGTTACCTGGTAAGCCCGAAATTCACCGGGTAACGTTATTTTTCACCGTTTTCGCTTATTTTCACTCCGAAATAATTTTCGGTAATTATTCTAATGCCCAATACACATCCAATACATTTAAATATCATATTTTTCATCATCAAAAAAATTGATTTTTCTAGATCTGATCAGGGAGTTAAATAATCAATTTTCATGCTTTAAATCTAATTTTCTCAATATTAATCATATTAACCTCAACACTAATTAAAGCCACCACAAATTAATGACACAAAAATTCTAGATGTAATAAGAGTGGTCATAACACTCTATAATAACAACAAATCATCATATGATAAAATTGAACTAATATTAATCAATATCACTTCACACATATAACTAGCCTCTCAATTCATCATCTAAATTAAAAAGCCCCAAATTTGAGAGACAAAAGAAATCCTAAAATAATTCTAGATACTCAAGAACAAGAAACAAATTTTTTAAGTTTAAGAATATTAAAGATTACCTCAAAATTTTCAAATTTTCTTAAGCTTTCTTCTTGATTTAATACTTTCTTTTTGTCTTTCAAAAAAATAATTTTTGGAAGCTCTCAAAAATGGAGGTGAAGATTTTTTTGCCAAGACAAGCTTATGAAAGAGCAAAACAAATGAAAAAAAATAGCCCTTGTTGCCTTGACAAGCCTTAATAATTAGACAAATATTTTTGCATTTTTTTTTTGTTTTTCACTTTTGCTCTAGGCAAATATGGGAAATTTTTTTTTCTTTGTTGCTTTCTAACTTTTGTACATGGTTGGCTGAATTTCAAGGTAATTATTTTTGGTCAAAATTAATTTTTTTAATCAAATTAAATAATTAAAGCTTAAGTTAACAAATCCAATTTTTATACTTCAATCTTAAAAGTCATGTCATATGTAATCAATAATAATTAATCATATTACACAACAATTATGACATATAAATATTATTTAAATATTTAAATATTTAATATTTAAATATCTAAATAATTAAATAATATAATTATTAATATATGTGTGTGGAACACAGAACCTGGGCGACGCCGTTCCTAGGCTCGCGGCCTAGTTGGGAAGGACTAGATAACATGGAGTCGCCACCCGGTGTGAACCGGGACCAAGATTTAAGGCCGCATTCACCCCTCGCAAGGGAAGACCTCAAACCGTTGGGTTCGGAATGGTCCCTTACTTATGTCACTTGTAATGAAAGGATTTATGTAATAATTTAATCAAGCTTAAGTAACACTTATTTCCGAGAGTATCATGCTTCTACATTCTCATTTGCAAAATAAAACTTATGTACGCATTTCACATATATTTCACATTTAAAATTGCCTGCTTAACATATATCAAGATAGCAACGAACATACAACTTTATTTGCATATCACATTCAGAAAAAAACACAAGCACACATATTAACCATACAAGCACACATATGGGCATTTTTCCAAGCGGTACGTGGAATTGTAGCCCAAGTACATGTAGGGGTTTTAGGGGGAATATCCTGTAACGCAGCGGAAGCGGCGGAAGATCGTATCTTCCGATTTCAAAACTTTTTCTTGGATTAATTAAATAAACATATTTATTTAATTGTCCAATAATCAAATTATGAAACTAAATTTCAAATGAATCATATTCAAGTGAAATTACCAAATTACCCTTACTTTAGTATTTTGTCCATTTTAGTCCGAAATTGATCTAATCAATTTTGAATGATTCTAAATCATTTCTAAGATGAACTTAGCATGTTCAAAACATCAAAACACCAAAAGCAACCAAATCCCCAAATTTTCCCACTTTGGCCGAATGCACCAATTAGGACCCATTTTGTGCACTTTGTCATTTCATGCATCAAAACACATCAAGATGTAATCCAATGTACATGAAACTTTATATGCATCATATACACACACAAATACACAACATATATGAAAATGCCCAAATTGGAATTGGTCAAGAACCCTAATTTTTCAATTTCCTCAAATTGGACAAATTAGACCAAATTGGTTAAATTCAACACTTCAATCATCTTTCTTCCATCCAATCAAAGTCTCAACACAATGAAACAACTCAAGATCAAATCTAGGTCATCTAAGAGTGGGTCAACAACTCTAGATTAGCAACATGGTTTCCAAAACCTTAAAAGAAAGCTTATAACTACAATAGTCACAACCTTCCTTCATCATACATGCTCAACACTTCCATCAAAACTTCCATCAACAAAAACACAAGGAATAAAGAAAGAAATAACCTAAGAACATCATATGTTAAAGCCTAGATCCTAAGGAACATTTTCCTTTCTAATAGCAAGTTGGAAAAACTTACTAAAATCTAAGCTTTCTTTGATTTCTTCTTTCTTTCTCACAAGCTTCATTTGTCACCATTAATGGAGTTTTCTTTTAAAGTGTATTAGGTTAACATTTCAAATGAAATGAAATCAATATATACTTGGCCAAAGAAGGCCTTGGCCGAATTTCACTAAAGGAAATGCAAGAATATTAATTTCATCTTCATTTGTATTTCATTTGTTCAACTTGACATAAATATCTAAAAACAACTTTAAAGACATTTAATTAAGTCAACAAATGCAACTAAGATAAATATAACTCTTATATATTAAGTGTATGGCCGAATTTGACATAGAATAAAGGAAAAAATATTTTTCATTTTTCAAACAATTTTGAACAAATATCTTAAGAAGTCAAAATCAATTTGACAACCTTTTCCTTTAATGTATAAGTCAACAATTGCAACTTATAATCATTTCCTAACTTTATCATTTGGTGATATATTTATATTTTAATTATATTAATCATTTAACAATTAAATAATTAAATAATTAATTAAATATAAATATATCAAATATATGTATTATATTTACTTTAAATATCTGAAATACATATATTAATGATATATGTCAAATACCTTTATTTGACTATTTATTAATGTGTATTTAATAATATCATATATTAAATACAAATACACATTAATTAGGAAATGACGGTTCGGCCCGTTTGCATGTACTTTTCGTTTAACGATTAAACGATTTATAAATAATCATCATTATTCATAAATGTTGCTCTAGTGCTCTACGAGTATGTTTCATTATTGAGACTCTCTAGATTCAGGTATATCCGTCACGAAATCCAATTTCATGTGCATAATCTATCCACCCGTAGATTATGATGATCACGGATAAACTAGCTGAATCATACAGGTCGAGGTCATTGCATACGTATAATCCCTCCGTCACAGGTATCCAGATAATCCCAGAGATATAGATGTAAACGTCAAATCTCTATAGGTATTATCTCGTCGACGTATCTATTAGCAATCTTTAAATAACACTCGGAACTTACTTCCGATGTATATTGTGGCCACAGATTTAACAGACTGCTAATAATATATGGACTACCTATGCTCTGTACACAGAACTGACGGATCCTATCTTGACACACACAGGATATCCTGAGGATCGATCCACACCCAACGAACAGGCGGAGGTCTGATCTAAATAGATCGGTGACGTGACTGTCATCTAAGTGTGGATGATGTCTCATACATCCACAGTGGTGTCTCAAGTCGAAGGACCACTATGCTACTCAACCCGAGAAGATTCTTATTGACGTTGGCGTACCATCCATTAAGAATCTTCGGTGAGCCGTTCAGTGTTTATCCACTATAAACACCTACACGTCTATACGAGTCTCCATAGACTCATGGTTCATTGGGATAAACCATCGGACCAAGTCTCGATATACGACATGTACTGGTCTCAACGGATTTGACTAACCGACCCGTGTTAGCAAATCTTGACCAGGAACTATGTTTGATAATATCCATATAGCAGTGACACTTCCCAATGTCAATTACAAACTAACTTTGTAATTGTGTACTGCATTATATATTATCGGGCCTTTGTCTAATATATACATATCACTAAACCATATTTAGTTTCAATCTAATCGTAATCAGATCGAATATGTATATAAGAACAAGAGGTGCAACCATAAATAAGTAATATTATGGAATAAGGGGATGTTTGTATTCATGAATCAGACATAAATACGGCCCGGATTGGCGCTCTGAGCACCAACCCCAACAGTACAGACCGCACTACCGTCCATTCGGAATCGGCTACGGAATTTACGTCTGGGTTTCCATCCGATATACCGCGAGAAATAATACTCAAATGTTATCATGACATAAGCATGTGAATTGTAATACATTAACATATTTGCATAAGAAAGATCAACCAAGAGGCAATTATGCATGAATATGATAAGACAGACTTAGTTCTGCGTGTGCACGTTCGTGTAGCGTTCGTAAACGCGTTCGAACGGAAATGAAACAGAATGCTCACGTTCGAGTAGCATTCGTAAACGCGTTCGAACGGAAACGAAACAGAATGCTCGCGTTCGTATGGCGTTTGTTAACGCGTTCGAACGAAAATGAAACAGAATACTCACGTTCGTATGGCGTTTGTTAACGCGTTCGAACGGAAATGAGACCTGATGCATGGTAAGGCAAAATGTATGCGCATTCGAGTTGCGTTCGTAAACGCGTTCGAACGTAAACGGACCTGATGCATGAAATGGGATGCAATACATAAACACAAAATAAAGGGGCGCGGCGAAGTACTGCCGTAAAGGTGGCCTTTTGGGGCTCTTGATCTCTCAAAGAGAGGACCTTTAGACCAACGTACTAAGCCCATGCGCGTCACATCACACATACAAAAAATAGAACCAATCATATCAACCAAGTATGCCCGATTGAACACATCTTACATCCAATCTGAACACACATCAACCGGCGCGGCAAAGCATCGTGGTAACGGGTTTTAACCCCTCCCCATAAGGGATCTTTCATTCCACTTATTAAGCCCATGCGCTTGATTGAACCATGCATAAAAGATAAACTCCATAATATCAAACTAAGTATGCCCGATTGAACGTATCTCGCATCCAACCGAACACACATCAACCGGCGCGGCGAAGTAGTGTCTCAAAGGTGGCCTTTTCGGCTCTTTGTCTCCCAAATGGAGGACCTTTGGACTAACTCACTAAGCCCATGCGCTTGATTGAATCATGCATAAATAAACAACATATTGAATTCAAGTAAAGAAAACTAAATAAACAAAAGCAACACAACGAAAGAGAGATGGTGCCGTTTACTCAAACGGTACGTGGAGTTGTGGCCCGAGTACAAATCATATTACCGTCCATTCGGAATCGGCTATGAAATTTATGTCCGGGTTTCCATCCGATATACCGCGAGTTGACACATCTCTCATTCATCCAATACCCACAACATATTACATCTCATAATTCATGCATATTTATCTACTCAAAGACCACAACATGCATTTCAACATTACAATCATACAAGTAATACTTAATAAATAATGCGGAAAAGGAAAACAAGTGTGAAAGATACCCTCAGGTCTAACCTTTTAAGCTGTCTCTCGGACTCGCGTTCCACGAATATCGAAAAGGGGGTAAAGCTCCGTAACTTTTCTGGTTCACTGGTTCAGCGTCCTAGCTCACTGCCTTGCTGTTTTGCTTGCGGTTCGAACTCCGTTCCGCTCCTATTCGGCCTCGGTCTTGCTGCTCACTGCACGGTCCACCTGTTTTAACGTTTTCAATGAACTATTCCAAGTTTGTGTGGGTTCTTAGTGCAATTAAATGTGATTATTCTTAAGATTATCTATGCAGTTTTTATGTTACTGTTTTTTTTTAAGGATTTGGGCTGCTGTTTGGGCATGTAATACAGTGTGGTTTTTGTGGTAATTTTCGGTGGTGGAGGGCTGCTGTATAGGTGGCTGTTTCGGTGGTGTGTGGGGGGTTTACGGAGGTGGTTTCGGCTATGGAGGAGATGGTTGAGGTTCTTTTGTTCTTTTTTTGTGTATATGTCAAGTGTGTTTTTCTTTTGTTTAGTCTTGGGTGTGTAAAGAGAGTCTATAGAGATTTCGAGAGAGTTTGGGTGTGAATTCTATCTGTCAAGGAAATAAAGGCTTTGGTTAGGGGTTGTTTATATAGAAGATGGCTAGGGTTTCACCTTTTCTCACAAGGAAGAGATCTTGTTTCCAAATTAGGAGAGATGAGAAATGTATACACAAGATTGAGGGGGACAAAATATTTTAAATTAGGAAGTTGTAATATTTAATTTGTGTTGGTTTATGAATACAAATATTTTATATTGGTAATTATCTTATTAGATTAGGAAGTCAAATATATGATTGGCTTTAATTGGTTAGGATTGATTTTAATTTGGTATGATTATATTTTGATTTAGTATGTGATTTGTTTAATTTAGGCATGCTTTTAGTTTAAGTTGGTAATTGTTTATTTTAATTGGTAAATGGTTTAAATGTTTTATTTTAATGTTTAATATTTAATTTAATATTTATTTATTTAATTTGGGATGTGTTTTATGGGCTTTGGGGAGCTAAATGGGCTGGGCGTGAGGCTAGCAGCAAAACCAGAATTACCGACACCGTTCGAACGCGTCCTCGAACGCGACACGAACACCCGCAATCTGTTTTCCGTTCGAACGAAGTAGCGAACGCAGCACTAACGAAGACAGTGAGCTTGTTTATTCTGAATTTCCCATTCCGATATCCGTTTCCCGCGGCTTCCGTGACTCAAAAGGTAGTTGTCTCCAAATAAGACTCCTCATCGGGTTTCACATGCGAAAATGCAATGCCTACAATGTGTATTTTTATTTACACTAAATAACAAAATACATATATTAATGACATGTGTCAAAAACTCATTTAACAATTAATTAATGTGTATCTAATCAAATTATGTATCAAATACAAATACTCATTAATTATTTAATGACCAAAATGTCCCTAAGCATGTGTAATATCGTTTAACGATTAAACGATTCAAATTAACTCATTTAATCCGATAAAATATTATGAATAATCTGTATTATTCATAATGTGTTGCCCAAGTGCTCGACGAGCAATTTCATATTGCATGACTCTCTAAGCTTAGGTTTATCTGTCATATAGTCCAATTCTTTGTCCATAATTTACCCACTCGTAAGTTATGAT
Source organism: Zanthoxylum bungeanum (assembly GCA_019454045.1). Taxonomy (NCBI): domain Eukaryota; kingdom Viridiplantae; phylum Streptophyta; class Magnoliopsida; order Sapindales; family Rutaceae; genus Zanthoxylum; species Zanthoxylum bungeanum. Next base: position 124,236 of record SKCR01038361.1, read on the forward strand.
GACCACAGATAATTTCACTGAACTATGCAAGTCGAGGTTATTGCATACATATAATCCATCTATCACATGCTATCCATATATAAATGCAAACGTCAAATCCCTGAGGTATCACTACAAGAAAATACAAAATTAGCGATGGAATAATCCGTTTCAAAAATAGAAACGGAATAGCGACATATTTGAAATGGACTACAACATTAGCTACGGAATTTAACGACGGAATAAAATTCTGTAACTAATAGTGGCGGTAATAAAATAACGGGAAAAATAGCGACGGAATAGAGACAGATTTTTGAATCCGTCTCTATATTTGAGACGGAATTAAAATTCCGTCGCTAAAAATTGAGACGGAATTTGAATTCAGTCTCTAAATAAAGACGAAATTTTATTCTGTCTCTAAATTGCGACGAAATTTTAATTCCGTCTCTATTTAGAAACAGATTAAAAATCCATCGCTATTTATAGAGACGTAATACTAATTCCGTCTCCATATTTAACGACAGAATTATTTTCCATCGCTATTTAGAGACGGAATTTAATTACGTGTCTATATTAGCGAAGGAATTTTAATTCCGTCGCTAAATAGAGACGGAAAGAAGTTCCGTCGCTAAGCTGACTTAAGGCAAAAAAAAAAAAAAACAAAAACAAAACAAAACAAAACAAAACGGATTCCCCTTCGTTTTCGTCAGTCTCACCAGTAATCCTCAGCTTACTCTCAAATTTCATTTTCCTCCGCTCTCAGTCTGAATCTCACTCTCACCGAACCATGAAGAAGCCAGGTAATTTATTGATGTTTTTCATTATCACTATCATCCACTAACATTTTCTTAACAAAATCAACACATGGGATACATTTTTTTCTCTAAACTAACAGCTAAAATCGATGGATTTTTGGAAATAAACTTACCCAAATCAGAACCCACAAAACCCAGATGTTGAAAAAATTATATCTTTGGTTTATGTTGAAAAAATTCGAAGGATTGTTACTTGTTGTTGGTCGAATGTGTGGGGGGCTTTGGGTAAGATTTAGTTTTCTTTGATTTTGAGTGTTGAGACATGTTCATGTGTTTGTTGTGATGAGAAGTCTGTTTGTTGTGGGAACACCATCTGAGAAACAGTGGTTTGGTGGAGTTTTTTCAATTCGATCTTGATACCACTGTTTGGTCAAGATATTGAATTTTAAGTCGATCTTCATACCACTGTTTCTCAGTTGATTTAGATTTCCAATATATGAGGTTGTTGAAGTTTAAGAAGCCTATTTTGGAAGGCTTAGCCGAGTGTGTAAGGGAATTTAAGTTTGGTGTTTGCTATTGTATGTGGTTCATTGTGATATGTATAAAAGCGTGTTTAGTCTTGATAATAGCAAACTTGTAAATTCCAAGCGTGTTCAGCCTATTTAGAAAGGCTTTGTTATGATGCCAATTGCACACATGGTGGAGTTGACATATAGGCTGCTAGGTCCATATGGAATGAAGGTTCCATAGTTGACACCTTCAAGAGTTAGACTACTCTCTTGCAGCCGAACTTTTGATTGTTCAAAAGCAAATGATCGACTTGGCTACATGCCCGTTGTATCACTCGAGGATTGGTGTCTTTCCATGAAATATAGCAAACAATGCTTTTCGTTGCTCTATGCTAAATATCTTGTCATTTTTTATGAAACTTCAACTTGAAAAACTTGTGCCACACTTTTGTTCTCCATGGTTATCATATTCCACCAACCTCCTCAGTTAAGGAGTTCTAACGCTTGCGTTGGGTTTAGCTTTACTTCCAAGTGTAGCAATCATTAATGAGAGTTTTCTTGTTTACTAGTCTATTAATTTTAACCCTTTAGTTTATCTATTTTATGCAGCAAATCTATACATATTTAATTGTTTGTGTGAAGGTTAACCTCCAATGTGCTTCGAACCTTAGAATGAGCCATGAGGTCTCTTTTACTATAATTATAAGTACATATGCAGCTGAACCTAGACACTTTTGACTAAAGTTCCTTGTAAGATTCCAATTTGTTTTTGAACTTCGGCTCTAGGAAGGATTCACTTGTGACTTAGTACAAAAGAATAGATCTAATGTTTGTTTATTTCCTAATTGGAGTGTGATGTGTCAAGGGAAGGCCGAGAAAATTAATCATTTTTTTCTTATTTCCTAATCATTGTGATATGTTTGCTAAGAACCCCATTAGTTTGTTAGCTGCCATGTATGCTAAGAAATATTTTTATCTTTTGGATTCGATTCTACGTCAGAAAAGTGTTGAAATTGCATGATACATATGTCTTTCTTTCTTATTTGGTTTTTGTGTTTATTGATTATGTGAGATTGTATCTTTCTGCATTCTGAGTTGGCATGTACCGAATAGCTTATTTCTTTTAAAAATATTTGTCCATACTTCCATCTATTATATGTCTCTTATGCATGTTTAGTTTCCATGATAGCTTAAGCACTCAGATTTCGTTCTGGACACGTCAAATACACTATATATAGATTTCGAATTTCATCATGCATATTAATGTATGATAAGTTGTTAGCATGCATATTAATGTATTTCATGATGATCTAAGCATGGATTAAACATTCAAATAAATTGACTGTAGCTCTGTCTCTCACTTTCTCGTAGGTCGCATCTCGCAGCTCGCCAGCCCAACCACTATCCGCAGTCGCCTCATCAAGCATCAGGTACTTGTTGTTTTTATTATGGTTGTTTTAATTATAGCAGTCCAGTAAAGACTTGGGCATTTACTTAGATGTGTGAAAATTGATTTAATTTAATTTTCATATAAGGTAATAAGTATTTTAAGTGATTAGTTCAAACCTCAAGGTAGAAATTGCTTGATAGGATCCAAAATTATGCTGAAAATTAAGGTTTGTAATCAATATATTGGTTGTATGGTTATTGGTGAAGGCAGTAGAATAAGCAGTAGAAAAATACACTTTCTCCATGTCATAATTTTTACCAATAAAGTCACAATTTATATTTTCATCAGTTATCAGCATAACATTTACCGTACTGAAAGATAAAATGAGATCAGATCGGCAGTGGATCAATGCTAGGTTAAAATATGGGTATCTGACGAATGAGTTTATTGCGGGTATTGAGGAGTTTATGCAGTTAGCAGAAAGTCATTCTACATTTATGGACGGAATGAAAATTAAGTGTCCATGTAACCAACGTAGGTGTCAAAATCGAAGTTTTTTTTACCCTGATACTGTGAGACTCCATCTTGCAAAATATGGATTTGTACCAAACTATTATATATGGTATAAACATGGGAGACTGAACGAGATATCTCGGAACTAGATATTAGTCAAAGTCCAGAAGTCGAGTATACCCAAGTGAACAACGCAATTCAAGAAATGTTATTGGATGATGCAGGACCTACTTTCAATCAAAATGATAGTGAAGATACTCCAAATACCACGACACAAAAACTTTATGACATGTTTAGAGCATCAGAGTAGGAGATTTGGCATGGAAACCCTTACGAGCATTCACAGTTATCGGCGGTGGCTAGACTCCTGAATTTGAAGGCGGAACACCATTTTTCAGAAAGGTGTTACGATCATATTCGTCAATTTGTACGTGAAATGATTCCAGAGGATAATGTAATGACTGACAACTTTTATAGCACGAATACGTTAATTGAAGGCTTGGGTCTACCAATAGAAAAAATTCACTGTTGTCATAATGGTTGCATGATATATTGGAGTGATGATATTGACCTAACAAGTTGCAAGTTCTGTAACCACCCTCGGTATAAGAAGCAGAGACGAGGATCAGCAAAGCAAAAAATAAATGTTCTTTATAAGAAAATGTACTATTTTCCACTAACACCTCGTTTGCAGAGATTATTTGCATATAATGCCACTGCTAAGGACATGAGGTGGCACACCGAGCATGATACTGAAGAGGGTGGTGTCATGAGGCATTGCTCAGACTCCCCAGCCTGGAAGCATTTTAATCAGATGTATCCATCTTTTGCAACTGAAACTCGAAATGTTAGACTGGGTCTTTGCACTGATGGATTTCAACCATTTGGACAAACAAGGCAACAGTACTCTTCATGGCCAGTGATAGTGACGCCATACAATTTGCCACCATGGATGTGCATAACGGATGAATACATGTTTATGTCTGTAATAGTGCCTGGGCCGAGAAACCCTAAAGAGAAGTTGGATGTATTCTTGCAACATTTGATTGCTGAGTTGAAAGAATTATGGGGGGGTGGGGGTAGAGACATATGATATATACAGTAAACATAATTTTCAAATGCGAGCTTCTCTGTTGTGGACTATCAGTGATTTTCCTGCATATTCTATGTTGTCAGGGTGGAGTATTGCAAGTAAGTTAGCTTGTCCCTATTGCATGGATGATTCAGACGCATTTACTTTGACAAAAGGTGGAAAGACTTCATGGTTTGACAACCATCGCAAGTTCTTACCCTCAGAGTATCCATTTCGAAGAAACAGAGGTGGTTCATGAAGGGTCATGCAGTACATAAGTGGCACAACCTGTGAAGTCAGGTTTTGAGATATTAGAGCAGATTGAAGGACATGGACTGAAAAAGGTTTTGATGCTGATCATAATAATACTCGAATAGTCAGGAACTGCAGATGTGGTTGGAAGAACGAAGCATATTTTGGGATTTACCTTATTGGAAAATCATTATTAATTCGACATAATTTAGATGTCATGCACAATTGAGAAGAATTTCTTTGATAGTATTTTTAACACTGTCATGAATGTGGAAGGGAAAACAAAAGATAATGCCAAGTCTAGATAAGACTTGAAGGAGTTCTGTTCACGTCCGGAGTTACATCGGATTGAAAAAAATGGAAAATTTGTGTATCCTGAAGCTTGTTACATGTTGAATAAGGCTGCAAAAGAAGCATTATGTAAATGGTTAAAAGAACTCTAATTTCCTGACGAATATGTATCTAATATGGGAAGATGTGTTGACATGAAAAAGCTTAAGTTGTATGGAATGAAAAGCCATGATTGCCATGTGTTTATGCAAAGGTTTACCTATAGCATTTCGTGAATACTTCTAGCAAATGTGTGGCAGGCATTGACAGATTGAGCATTTTTTTTCAAGGATCTTACTTTTACTACTGTCATTACTGAAACAAAAATGGAGCGGCTAGAGAAAGACATGTTGGGGTTTTAAAAGGAATTACGGGTTGGCGCAGCGGAACGCGGAAAACCGATTTTTCCGATTTCAAAAATTTATCTTGGAACAATTAAATAAACATATTTATTTAATTAACCAATTTTAAATTCTGAAATTTCAACCCAAGAAATCAGATTTCTTATAATTACCAATTGACCCCAAAGTTTTGCAAATTAATTATTTTGGTCTTTAAATATTTAAATATATATTTAATTGATTCCAAATCAACCCAAAATAATTATACATATCAAATACATGAATTTACAACAAATTCCAGAAACTTTTCAGAATTTACGAAAACAGTCCAGTTTTTCTAGAAATTACAAAAACTGCCCAGAATTTTTAATTATTGCAATTGGCCCAATTTGTTCAAAACACATCAAGATCAAATCCAATCAATCCCAAATTTGATATACATCAAATTATATCATATATATGTAAAGCCCTAAAATTTGATTAGGGTAAGAACCATAATTTCATAAATTACTCAAATTTCACAATTTACATTAAATTGACAAAATTCAACACTTTAATCCATCAATTACCACACCAATCAAGTCTCACCATTATGAAATTACCCAAGAACAATTCTAGGTTAATTATGAATGGCTAAACAACTCTAGAATGACAACTTTAATTTTTAATCAATTTATTAAGCTTAATTACACTAATTAGCTTTATAAATTAAATATACATGTTAATCACATCCAACAAGCTTCCAACAAATTTAATTACAAACTAAAGAGTAGAGACATTAATCTTAGCAACACAATTGAAGATAAGATAAATAGAAATAATTTCTATCTTGAAGGAAATCAAAAATACTTACAAAATTTTCAAAAGCTTTAAGGTTTCTTTTTGTTTTCCTTCAATGCTCTCTCAATTCTATTTGTAATATTTGTTTTGAAACTTCACGTTTTGCTTACTGGAAACGTGAACAAGAACAAAACAATTTTGCTCCCCTTTTTAAGCTTGCGTGAATGTCTCTTTTGCTCACTGGAAACTTATGAAAAACAAAAATAAATTTTTTTTTTTCAATTTTGATTGCTGCCGATTTTGCAACAAAAACAAATTAACAATTAATTACTTTTGTTGAATTATAATTGGCACACATATAGCTAAATATTTAGATAACATTTATCCATTAACAAAGCATACTAAAATGTGTTCCAATGGCAACAAGCCATTTTCCAACTTTAATAAAGCAAATCATTAATTTAAGATATTTGTAATATTAATTAATTATTTATTTAACAATTAAATAACTAAATAATAAATATAAATATCTCGAATATATGTATTATATTTACAATAAATATCTCAAATACATATATTAATGATATATGTCAAATATTACAATTTGATATTTTATTAATGTGTATTTAATAATATCAAATATTAAATACAAATACACATTAATTCGGGAATGACAATCAAGTCCTGATAGCATGTATTTTTCGTTTAACCATTTAAACGAGTTATAAATAATCCGTATTATTCATAAATATTGCCCTAGTGCTCTACGAGTATATCTCATTAGTGAGACTCTCTAGGTTCAGGCATATCCGTCACGAAATCAAATTTCGTGTCCATAATTCATCCATCCTTAAATTATGACGAACACGGATAAACTCACTGAACCACACAGGTCGAGGTCACTGCATACTTAATCCCTCTGTCACAGGTATCCTGATTATTCCTAGAGATATAGATGAAGACGTCAAATCTCTATAGAAATAATCACGTCGACGATTTTATTAGCAATCCCTTAAAAAATAACACTTAGGAATAATTTCTACAGTGTACCACGGGCCCATGGATTTAACAGATTGCTAATCATAAAATGGACTACCTATTCCCTGTACACAGGACTGACGGATCCTATCTTGATACACACAGGATATCATGAGCATGAGTCCACACCCAACGAACAGGTAGAGGTCTGATCTAAATGTGGAGGATAACTCATATATCCACAGTGGTATCTCAAGTCAAAGAATCACTATGCTACTCAACCCGAGAAGATTCCTATTGACGTTGGTGTACCATCTATTAGGAAATCTTCGGTGAGTTGTTCAGTTTTTATCAAATAAACACCTACACGTCTATACGAGTCTCCCAAGACTCATGGTTCATTGGGATAAACCATCGGAACTATTTCGATATACGACATGTACTGGTCTCAGCGGATTTTACTAACCGACCCTTGTAAATCTTGACCAGAAACTTAATTTGAGGATAAACAACTTATAGTGACACTTCCCAATGTCAATTACAAACTATGTTGTAATTGTGCACTACGTTGTAAATCATGGGTCTTTGTCTAACATATATACATATTACTAGACCAGATTTAGTTTCAATCTAATCGAAATTAGATCGAATACGTATATAAAAGACAAGAGGTGCTACCATTTAAATTAGTAATATTATGAAAAAAGTTATTGCTCGTATTCATGAATCAGACACAAATACGATCCGAATTAGCGCTCAGAGCACCAACCCTAACAATTTCTCCCACTTGCTCTAGTGCCAATCCATTGTATCATATACACATCCCAATGTGTATCATATACTCATGGCCCTCAAAAACTCACCTAGCGTTCAAGAGGTAGGCATCAAGTGAGCTCGCTATGACATATTGAGTTTGTCCAACAGACACAATCATTTTCCTTAGCAAGCATCATTCATATTTTGTAGAATCTAAATTCTACATCAATACGACTCAGATGCTATCATCATTGTGCTTCAGCTACTAAGTTGTCTAAGTATTTACGGATCAAATTCAAAATACTATGTAGACAATCGCCAACACAACGCTAATTACAAATTTCTAATCTATAAGATCACTATGCAACTTCATAAGTTGCAACTAACTCCACTCCCATAGTGGAATCATCTGTGACACTGTCACCGCATCTTTTCTGACTCTTTATGACGTAGACATTATAACGTCATAATTAGACTCAAAAACTAATCTGACCTAAATGGTTGCGGATTTATTCTCATTAGTAAGAAACTCGTTCTTAATATCTCAAAGATAATAAAGAACATGTTTCAAGATCCATCTTATGGTCTAGAGGATATCAAAATAACTCGTAACAATTACGATTAAATTGATATTCTAATCGCACTTAATATAGTATTCATTATGCCATCATCCTATGATACATAAAATTGAGTAGACATTCTAATCAATTTCTCTTTCGACAAATGAATCATCCTTTACGAAAGATGAATATTATATATATTAGACACACTAACTGTCAAACAGTTATACTAACTGTCACACAGATAGTCTCAATGTGTCCTTTATTAGATCATATTTAATGTACGACTAATGGGAGTATCTCACGAGTCTCTTAGTTTTATATTATATATAAAACTTTATATCGAAAATAATAGAGACCACTCTCACTGTTCTCATGGAGAAAATAAGACTCGGGTAAACCTTTTACCTTATAAACATCTCATTATTACCTTAATAATGATAATGTCATTATGATGAAAAATACTAGAAAGAATTTGTACGCTCCCACTAACCCTTCTGTCTCATATGTATTCTCTATGCTTTGATGAAATCAGACAATCTGACTGATATCAAAATTAGAGAACACAGATTTCCAGAAAGCTCATCTGAGTCTACAATAGGCTCTATAAGCTAATATACCAAATTGTAATCTTAGCAGAATACAAACTCTAGGGCCATTCCAGAATGTACTCTTCAAACTAAGAAATCACTCAGAAACGCCACTTTGTATTCTTTCGCTAAAATACACAATTTAATATCATCATTAACCAACAGATCTTAAATTATTGAATAAGTGCGACTAGAGACAAGTTTCCTCAGAATCTACAATAGATTACTGAGTATGACTTTTCTCACTGTCATACTATAAAGGTCAAACCTTTAATAAGCTCACTTTGCTTTTGCTGCGCAAACAATTTGCACATGTTATGAACGTTTCATAACTAAAGTTTAATCAAGTTCCAAACTTGATCGAAGTAAGCTATAAGCAATCTAAGATTTATGGCCTAATGCTAATTTCTGGAATCGATATCAAATATCGCTCCCACTATAAATTACAGGATAATTTTTTTCAATAAGAAAACAACAGAACCATTAAGTATCAAATACTTTGGAAATGATTCTGATATCATATTTAACTTATATGGAATTAATAAAAGGGTATTTTCATCTTATTAATTATGTAGTTCCATTTATAGTATATCACCGTATTTGACTTCAATAAGTCAAGTCTTTTATACAATAGTCAACATCCAATGTTATACACTAAGTAATAAACAATTTTATTACTCGGGATCGTAGAAAAGATATTCTATTAAATAGAATAAATTATTCTATTAAATAGAATAAATGGTAAACTTATACTCGTACCTACAAGGTGCAAGTACTTTCGATTATATAGTCATTATATAAAAGAAAGATTCAAATCTCAAACATTTCAAGATTCGAATTTTCTACTTATAATATCATATATGTAACTGTAGAAACTAATGGAACCTAAATTAAAAGGATGAATTAGTGTTACTGGAGCATAACCCCAAGAGTATTGAAACTAATTTGGTAACACTCAATATCAAACGAATCAAATCATATAAGATCCAATTTCTTCCACTAACAAAATCCATCATTATGGAATCGTGGAAGAATAATATTGATGTAAAAATCATATTCTTAGAATAATCTTAGAACAAATTACCATAAATTCATATGTTTGATCGTGTCAAACATCTTTGAACAATTCAAAGACTCACAATGAATTTTAAAGGTACAGTTTTCAAAACTTCAAATCGAATATCTTTGAACCAGTCAAAATATTCTATCTGTGTTTCATCAGAAACACGTAACTAAGTCATGACAGTTCATTGACTAAGTTACGAAGTAAAGAAAACTACCTTAAGTAATTTACAATTCATTAAATTGCATACATCCAATGTATCAATTTAATAAATTTTCCGGTCCAATGACAGTCATTGGTTAAATGAGATTTAGTCGCCTTCCCGAATACAATATTCATTAAATGGATAAGGATATATTGTGTGATCTTATATTGTGTGATCTTATATCAGACCATCTTTTACCATATAGAATAAGCATCCAATACTTAAGTGATAAAATCTCATAATATTCTAAGTTATTTACTTAACCGAATAATTTTCTTAATGTTTATCTATTCATAAATGACACTACTAGTCGTTTTAAATATGTAACAACTGTTTACTTAGCACAAGTAATTATCCAATAGCCGCAAGTTCTGATATCAAATATCGAAATAATCATTCAACGTATTTTAAATAACTAGAAGGGAGATCTGATATCCAATATCTACAGTTGTCGTATTGTGAAAATCAATATTTTCTACACACAACTATACGCATCTTATTTCTTTAGCTTTACTATTTACCTTCAACTATTTACAACAATTGCAAATAATTGATCAGCAAATTATGTCAGACAAGTGACATCTGAATGTCACTAAAGCCAAGTAACGTCATTATCAGATAAACAAATACCTAATGGGGTTTTCTTAATGCCAGTGAAGAATCTCAAGACATGAACCAATTCATGTCAATCTTTACTGCATAAGAAATTATTCTGTCTATAATGATTATATCATAGTCAATTCTAATCTAGAACCTATTCTAGAATTCTGCAACCATAATTTAAGTCAGAAAACATATATAAAATATGCATGCAGTGAATAGAAGTTTATTTCTATCAAACAATAGAATAAGGAACAACATAAGCGACAATTTACATAATATTACACAATGCATTAGTTAAGGATTTTTAACGTAGCAGTGCCTCCCACTACTTTACGTAAAATCGTAATCCTCTAACGGAAACGAGAATTCAATAATTAAATCGAATTCCATAGTGGGAAGTGGACCTTATGAATATATTTCGACTCACAGCTTTGGCACGTTCTCGCCTACGTATATTCATTAGGTAGACAACTCATTGTCAATCACACTCAATGTGACTCCTGGGTTTGGTCTTGATCGTTTCTCGTTATGACAGCTTTGGCACGTTCACAAGGAGGCTTATCAAGGTTAAACTTGTCAATGACAAACTCAAGCTACCGGTGTAGTCCTGACAGCTTTGGCACGTTCAGGATTTCCATTTTCACTTGAATTTGTCTCTTATCATATAAGTTCTACCGGCGCAAATGAACTATCTTCAACCATAACTGCACAGCTTTGGCACGTTACATCCATAGCATCAGGAAATCATTTACATCCTTATTGACAAGGCGGACGAAGAAACAAGTATTCCTAATACTAGTCACTTTCTTAAAACCTTATTTAAACAGGGATTTTCCACTAAAGATGTGATTACTTTATTTAATCAAATTAAATAATTACATGCATGCTCAAAGTCAAGATTAAGTAAATGTTGAATTTTAAAGGCTTAACCATATATCGGGCATCCAGAATCAGACTCGTTCTGATACCATTTGTGTTGGGGTTTTAAAAGAAATTACGGGTTGGCGCAGCGGAACGCGGAAAAACCGATTTTTTCGATTTCAAAAATTTATCTTGGAACAATTAAATAAACATATTTATTTAATTAACCAATTTTAAATTCTGAAATTTCAACCCAAGAAATCATATTTCTTATAATTACTAATGACCCCAAAGTTTTGCAAATTAATTATTTTGGTCTTTAAATATTTAAATATATATTTAATTTATTCCAAATCAACCGAAAATAATTTATACATATCAAATACATGAATTTACAACAAATTCCAGAAACTTTTCAGAATTTACGAAAACAGTCCAGATTTTCCAGAAATTACGAAAACTGTCCAGAATTTTTAATTAATTGCAATTTGGCCCAATTTGTTCAAAAACACATCAAGATCAAATCCAATCAATCCCAAATTTGATATACATCAAATATACATCAAATTATATCATATATATGTAAAGCTCTAAAATTTGATTAGGGTAAGAACCCTAATTTCACAAATTACTCAAATTTCACAATTTTCATTAAATTGACAAAATTCAACACTTTAATCCATCAATTACCACACCAATCAAGTCTCACCACTATGAAATTACCCAAGAACAATTCTAGGTTAATTATGAATGGCTAAACAACTCTAGAATTGCAACTTTAAGTTTTAATTCATTTATTAAGCTTAATTACACTAATTAGCTTTATAAATTAAATATACATGCTAATCACATCCAACAAGCTTCCAACAAATTTAATTACAAACTAAAGAGTAGAGACATTAATCTTAGCAACACAATTGAAGATAAGATAAATATAAATAATTTCTATCTTGAAGGAAATCAAAAATACTTACAAAATTTTCAAAAGCTTTAAGGTTTCTTTTTGTTTTCCTTCAATGCTCTCTCAATTCTATTTGTAATATTTGTTTTGAAACTTCACGTTTTGCTTACTGGAAACGTGAACAAGAAACAAAACAATTTTGCTCCCCTTTTTAAGCTTGCGTGAATGTCTCTTTTGCTCCCTGGAAACTTATGAAAAACAAAAACAATTTTTTTTTTTTCAATTTTGATTGCTGCCGATTTTGCAACAAAATCAAATTAACAATTAATTTATTTTTGTTGAATTATAATTGGCACACATATAGCTAAATATTTAGATAACATTTATCCATTAACAAAGCATACTAAAATGTGTTCGAATGGCAACAAGCCATTTTCCAACTTAAATAAAGCAAATCATTAATTTAAGATATTTGTAATATTAATTAATTAATTATTTAACAATTAAATAATAAATATAAATATCTCGAATATGTATTATATTTACAATAAATATCTCAAATACATATATAATGATATATGTCAATATTACAATTTGATATTTTATTAATGTGTATTTAATAATATCAAATATTAAATACAAATACACATTAATTCGGGAATGACGATCAAGTCCTGATAGCATGTATTTTTTTCTTAACCATTTAAACGAGTTATAAATAATCTGTATTATTCATAAATATTGCCATAGTGCTCTACGAGTATATCTCATTAGTGAGACTCTCTAGGTTCAGGCATATCTGTCACGAAATCAAATTTCGTGTCCATAATTCACCCATCCGTAAATTATGACGAACACGGATAAACTCACTGAACCACACAGGTCGAGGTCACTGCATACATATAATCCCTCCGTCACAGGTATCCTGATTATTCCAGAGATATAGATAAAGACGTCAAATCTCTATAGAAATAATCACGTCGACGATTCTATTAGCAATCCCCTAAAAAATAACACTTAGGAACAATTTCTACAGTGTACCACGGGCCCATGGATTTAACAGATTGCTAATCATAAAATGGACTACCTATGCCCTGTACACAGGACTGACGGATCCTATTTTGATACACACAGGATATCATGAGCATGAGTCCACACCCAACGAATAGGCGGAGGTCTGATCTAAATAGATCGGTGACGTGACTGCCATCTAAGTGTGGAGGATAACTCATATATCCACAGTGGTATCTCAAGTCAAAGAATCACTATGCTACTCAACCTGAGAAGATTTCTATTGACGTTGGTGTACCGTCTATTAAGAAATCTTCGGTGAGTCGTTCAGTGTTTATCAAATAAACACCTACACGTCTATACGAGTCTCCCAAGACTCATGGTTCATTGGGATAAACCATCGGAACTATTCCGATATACGACATGTACTGGTCTCAGCGGATTTTACTAACCGACCCGTGTCAGTAAATCTTGACCAGGAACTTAATTTGAGGATAAATAACTTATAGTGACACTTCCCAATGTCAATTACAAACTATGTTGTAACTGTGCACTACGTTGTAAATCATGGGGTCTTTGTCTTAATATATATACATATTACCAAACCAGATTTAGTTTCAATCTAATCGAAATTAGATCGAATACGTATATAAAAGACAATAGGTGATACCATTTAAATTAGTAATATTATGAAAAAATGTATTGCTCGTATTCATGAATCAGACACAAATACGATCCGAATTGGCGCTCAGAGCACCAACCCTAACAAGACATTCATGTAATTATATGTAAGTTTGAGCATATATTCCCTCCAAGTTTCTTCGACCTATGGAACATCTTCCGATCCACTTGGCTTATGAAGCAAGGATAGCGGGTCTTGTGCAATATAGATGGATGTATCCATTTAAGAGGTATCTTCGTCGACTGAAGAATAATATCACCAATAAAGCTAAAGTCGAAGGCTCAATATGTAATGCATATTTGGTTGAAGAGGCTTTATCATTTTGTGTTCATTACTTTCAGCCACATGTTTACACTAGACATAGAAAAGTTCCACGAAACGATGATACTCATGGGGGTGAATGGGAAGAACATGAAGGGATGATCTCCATTTTCAGAAATTCGGGACGATCATATGGCAGTGAGAGATCTAGATTCTTCATAGATGATAAAGAATATCATGCAGCTCGCACATATATTTTGATGAATTGCGAGGAAATTAAACCTTATATTGAGTACGTGTGGTTAATTTTATGAATTTTTATAAGTTTATTGCACATTACTTCTATAATAAGTATTTTACTGAAGATAACATATTCTGTTTGTTAGTATGTACATTGCGAAGTTAAGGCAAACTCAACCAGGTATTGATGAAGTTGTGCAACAAACTTGACCAAGAATTCGCATTGTGGTTCGAAACATATGTTAGTATAAACCAAAAAATTATTGTATTTTATAATTTATAAATAAAATCTTATGGAAATATGTTATTCAAATTATTATCTTGTGTTGGCACGTAATCCATCCTCGAACATCTCTAACAAATTCATAAAGGACTTAGCAAAGGGGCCGTTGCGAAAAGTCAAACATGATACAAGTTTTACATGGAAAATCACAGTTCAGATCGAGCGGCAATGAATAGTGGTGTTTGCATTAAGGGATCTAATCACAGTGCAACTGAGACAGATTATTACGACGTGTTATTGGAAGTTGTTCAGCTAGAGTTTCATGCATTACCGATTAAAAGAACAGTATTATTCAAGTGCAAATGGTTTAATCTGACTCCGAATGTTGGTAAACGTATTCACGAGTAATACAGGCTTGTAGATGTGCATCATAAAAGGAGTTATCGAAAATATGATCCGTTTATTATGGCAGGGCAAGTGTATTACACCACTTATCCAACCATACGGAAAAATCCAAGCGATTGGTGGTCTGTGTCTAAATTAAAAGCCCGTGATGTTGTTGAAGTTCCTGAAGCATCTTTGACAACCTCGATGTCATGTGGAGTTGCGTTTCAAGAGGATGTTGTAGAAATGCATGCAATAGAAATTGTGACAGATGCTGAACCTCAACGATTAATTGGTGAAGACGACAATTATATCGATATTGAGGACATGGATATTGAAGAAGACGATGAGCCAGAAATAGAAATAGAATCAGATGAAGAATCTGAAGAAATGGAGGAAAATGAAGATGATGAACAATTTGATGATTCGGACAATGAGTAGTGTATTAAAGTAATAATAAGCAACAATAGCTTTTGTGGGTTTCTCCTTTTGTATTTTATTAAATTAATAATAAGCAACAATGACTTTTTTGGGTTCGTCCTCTTTTGTATCCTCATTTATAAATCTGCTATTAATTGAAAAATCTGCTAATAAATGTTTCATGAAGTGGCTTTTTGATCATTTCAGCTTTGATTGATTTGCCAGGTCCTTGAGGCATTTGCATCACTCACTTCGCTTAAAGCACAGGTAACTATTTTCCACTTGTATGTTTTCATTTGGCTTCGCTTAAAGCATAGGTGATGCATGGGTATTTGATTATATTTCATTTTGTTTTTTACCTAAGATGGGATGGATGATTAATATGTCAATTTTGTTATCTTAGAAATTGATGATGCCTATATCTATGAATGATTGTTATTAGTTATGCTAGATAGCTTTTGGGGTTGGATGAAGGAAAACAGTGAAGGAAATTTTTTAGGGGAAGTGGGCTGTGATTTTTTGGGGGATGTATTTTAGCCTACAGGGGATGTATTTTAACATTCTGGGGATGTATTTTAGCCTACCTACACCGTATGATGCAGTCAATGATAGGCATGGTAAAAATGAATTTGAAACAAAGGAAACCAAGATTCGAAAGTCTTTTGTAAGCAAAATAGCTTGGTAGTGTATTTAAGCAACGAGACTTAGGCTTGTTTGGTAGTGTTATCATTGTTAGGCTCGTTTGGTAGTGTGGTGTTGTGGCTTTTAAGTTATAATTGTTTTGTAGATGTGTCTTCTATAACTACCCATAATTATATATGATTGAAGTATACCATAAACTTGATTTATTTTTACCCACATTATACGCCAACAAGGTTGAAGTGTAAGATTATAAGCTTCTTTGCCTTGCAAGAGTTGAGGTTGGAGATCATAAGTTAACTTTGGTTGGGATTCTTGGAGATTGGTGGGAATCGCCATCATCACACGGAACGTTATCTACACTTAGAACAGTACTGAGGAACAAGGTAATTAACTTCAGCTAGATGTAGGTGTTAATCTACAGTATTAGTCATGGTTGTAGCTTCCAGGTTGTGAATTTTTTTTCTCTGGAAAGCCATGTTGTTTTGTTTCGTTTACTTTTTATTAATCTATATGCAAATGAATGGAAGCTTTAAGTTACTCAAATCTAGTGATGTTGTTGCAAAATTAAGCTTCAGTTAGCCTGTTTTTCTGCTTGATCTAGTGATGTTGCAAAATTAAGCTTCATTTAGCCTGTTTATGTTTTGGTTATTTCATCCTTACAAACTGTAAGAAATGGATGAGTTGAAATGAATATAGGCATTGGAAGTAAAGGATGCCATTTATTGTGAAGAAAACATAGAATATAAGATATAAAGTTTTGATTGTATGGTGATTTGTATCCTAAAATAAGAACATTAGCAGCACTGGTTTTAAAATCATTTACTGTAGATTGATTATAAATATGGTACGGGGAGCATAGCCAGCTGGCCGAGGACGAGGAGTTGAGCGGTCAAGCCAAAGGTCCTTATCACATTCCACACCAGTGGACGATTGACCCTCTGCAGTCCCACCTACCATCACAGAGTTTAATGAGTTGTACCAAACTTATGATTATACTTGCTACTCATGATCAGTATGATTTTCGAAAACTTATTTTGCTGCTGCTGCTGTTAAAACTTCTAAACAAATATTTGTTGTTGTTATTAAAACTTCTAAACAAATATTTACTATTTTATACGCAGGTTCATACCTTCGGCCTCTCGCAGAATATGAGAAATATTAAGGAGAAATTTACCGAAGAGGGCACGCAGTGGTAATGATAAACTTTGTAAATGGCGCTATAAATATAAAGAATGAGGGAAGTCATTCTGTGTTCCAGATAATATTTGGAATAAATGGCAGAAGTATTGGAGTACTACAGAGTTTAAATTAAAATCCTAGCAAGCATCAAAAAATAGAAAGACTGAGAAGGCTGGAGAAGGATCGGGTGTTTCTAAACACGCCGGTGGCTCGAAGTCTACCATTCAACATTCTATTGATATGGTTAGATTTTTTAAACATGCGAACATTTTTTATTACTTTTATTAAACTTATTTATTAATTCTTTATTTTTTAAATAGGAATCTCAGTTAGGACGTGCACACATGGGCTATGAGATGTTTAAGCATATGCACACAAAGAATGATGGTACTTTTGTTAACAAGAGATCGAGCGACATTAATGTAAATTTTTGTTTATGAATTAAATATTTTTTTCTTTTCAAAATCATTTTTGTTTTCTTATATATATTTTTATTAATGGTAGGTTGTTGTGGAGCAAATGGTAGCGATTGCATCTGAGTTTTCAGAGGAGTCTGGTGAGCCAAAGACTCAGCTCGACACCAATTGCCTATACTTGGATGTCGTTGGAGTGGATACTAAGAAACACCGAGTGTACGGTCTCGGCTCTCTTGCATCGCTTTCATATCCAGATTCGTTACGCAGCTCAGGTAGATCGTACTACAATACGACTTTTGATAATACAGTTGAGCAGCGGTACAAGAGCGAGTTAGGATTGAGATGCAGAATATACAACAACGATTGGATGAAGAGCAACGAAAGAGAATGAAGAGATGTTTGATCTAAAACAGAAGATGGCAGAGATGGAGCGGTATTTTCAAATGATGAAAGACTTGAGTTTACAGCCTTCCTCTTCAGGTCCATCTTATCCTCCGACTAATTGTGAGCAGCGAGATAAGGAGGATTAGCTTATATGTATTTTTTTATGTTGTACTTTTTTAAACATGATATAATAAAATTTTATTTTACTATTTGTTGTGTTTATTTTATAATTTAAGTAATTAATATATTTATTTTATAATTTTACGTACTAATATTGATATATATTGTTTAAAATAACATTAATTTTTAAAAAAATATAATTTTATAAAAAAATAACATTTTATATAAAAAAAAAAAATCGATGAAATTAGAAACGGAATAGAGACGGGCATTCCGTTTCTAAAAATAGATTAGAAACGGAATTTCTGTCTCTATATTGTGGACGCGGATTTAGATTAAGGCCACAATTGAGATTTTCTTTCTGTAGGGCGCGATTGAATCCTGCAAAATAAATAAAGCGAATAAGGAGTGATATGCCCACCGGTGTGGTGGGGACCGTGTGCACTCCGACGCTCAAGTTAGCCTATGTAGTGATGAAGTAAGATAAATAGATTAAGGTCTGATATATACCTTAATCTAGGTTTATGGGCCGTGAGGGCGGTCAATCGTAGGAATGTCTAGATTTCGGTGTCTAATGCTTTTCCATCCCCTTTCTTGTCTTTCCTTTCTTCTTTTATAGGCTTCTCCAAGCGAATCTGCCCGTTGGAATCGACTTTATTGAGGGTTTAATTCAGATATTTTATGATAGATAACTGAAGATCTCATCTTCTTCCCATAACTCTCGATCTTAATGGCTACATTTATGTGTCTGTTTCTTTTATATTAGCTTTGTAACTGGTGTCCGTTGATATGCATAACATCTTTAGGTATGGGCTCAATCGGTTGATGGGCTTTTGGCTTCGTCGTGAGATGTCGTTTTTGCCCTTGGGTCAATTTTGGCCCAAACAGTTTGTCCCCTACTCTCCAAGTCTGGTAGTCCTAGGCTTGAAGAGTATCCGTCATGTCGTATGAATCTTTATGAGTAGCTTTATACGTCTGTACCACGATGGTTTAGGAATAAATTTGATTTGGGTGTCGCAGAGTGCTAATGAAATGCTATGGGTTTATCCTTGGTTGGGGTAAACCTCAAATCCATATTAAGCATGATTGAATCCACTTTTTAATACGTCGTGTGAATTGGGAATGCCCTTTCGCTCTGTCGAGGAAGATGGGGGTCTCTGGTTGACCAAACTGTATATTTGGGAGGAGCTTTATTTGACACACTCGTATGAGATATGGTTATCATATTCTGATCTGGAATTGACACAAATTCTATGGGGATGACCCCTCAGGCTTTTACCCGACTTGGTCGTATGAAGAGTGGATATCAGTGCCTATATTGACTCGACGTGAGTTAAACGGGTATGTCCTGTTGGTTAGTCCGTAAGACTTCAACTTTTGACTCTACATGAATCGAACTGGGGGGATGTCCCCTGTCGACTGAACCGAGAAATTGTTCAGGGGCAATTTTCACTCGACATTGTCGTGTGAAAAGAGTAAATAACACAATACCATCTGACTGACATTTGTTATCTGGATTCATCCCGTTGACTGTCAAACTGGGGGATGTCCCCTGTCCACTGAACCGAAAAATGGTTCAGGGGCAATTATCACTCGACATGTCGTGTGGGAAGAGTGAGTAGCAAACTTCATCTGACTCGTCATGAGTCAACCTGGGGGATGTCCCCTGTCGACTGAACCAGGAAGTGGTTCAGGGGCGGTTTTCACTCGACATTGTCGTATGAGAAGAGTGAGTAGCAAATTTCATCTGACTCGTCATGAGTCAATCTGGGGGATGTCCCCTGTCGACTGAACCAGGAAGTGGTTCAGGGCGATTTTCACTCGACATTGTCGTATGAGAAGAGTGAGTAGCAAATTTCATCTGAACTCGTCATGAGTCAATCTGGGGGATGTCCCCTGTCGACTGAACCAGGAAGTGGTTCAGGGGCGATTTTCACTCGACTTGTCGTATGAGAAGAGTGAGTAGCAAACTTCATCTGACTCGTCATGAGTCAACCTGGGGGATGTCCCCTGTCGACTGAACCAGGAAGTGGTTCAGGGGGATTTTTCACTCGACATTGTCGTATGAGAAGAGTGAGTAGCAAACTTCATCTGAATCGTCATGAGTCTCTGGGGGATGTCCCCTGTCGACTGAACCTTGAAGTGGTTCAGGGGCGATTTCACTCGATCTTGTCGTAAAGGAAGAGTGAATACCATAACTCAGATATAACTCGACATGAGTCTCTTGGGGGATGTCCCCTGTCGACTGAACCTTGACGTGGTTCAGGAAGGATTTCACTCGACTCTGTCGTAAAGGACGAGTGAATACCATAACTCAGATATAACTCGACATGAGTCTCTTGGGGGATGTCCCCTGTCGACTGAACCTTGACGTGGTTCAGGAAGGATTTCACTCGACTCTGTCGTAAAGGACGAGTGAATACCATAACTCAGATATAACTCGACATGAGTCTCTTGGGGGATGTCCCCTGTCGACTGAACCTTGACGTGGTTCAGGAAGGATTTCACTCGACTCTGTCGTAAAGGACGAGTGAATACCATAACTCAGATATTACTCGACATGAGTCTCTTGGGGGATGTCCCCTGTCGACTGAACCTTGACGTGGTTCAGGAAGGATTTCACTCGACTCTGTCGTAAAGGACGAGTGAATACCATAACTCAGATATAACTCGACACGAGTCTCCTGGGGGATGTCCCCTGTCGACATTCTCCATGCCGTAATACTTTGACCTAGTTCAACTGTTATTAATGCAAACCCTATCGCGGTTTACGAGGAGTTTTTGGCGGGAATATTGGCGCCAAATTGAGTATGGGTCTATAAAAGGGGCATGGGCGTTTCACTTCTCCTCATTTGGGAAGTCGAGTAAGGAGAGCTCTCAAGTGTTTCTCAAGGTATTCTTCATTAACTTCCTCTTGTTCTTCAATTCTTTTAAGTGTTCATTGCAATATTCAAGCTGTTCTTAGGTTACTCTGGCTGTTTGATGTTTGGGTTAGTGTGTTTAGCTTAGAAATTGTGTTTGTGGTTTTTGATCTTCAAGGGGTAGATTACTGGAGAGTTTAATTGTTTATATGCTTGTTGTTTGGAAAATGTCGAGTGGAGAGTCTTTAGGCAGCTTGGGAGCCAAGATAGATAGTTATGTCGAATCATCGAGTGAAACTGAGGAGGAGGTAGCGTACAAAGACTGGTCGTACGAGAAACTGATTGAGAAAGGTGTAGTTACCCTGGCCATGTCTCCTCGGGAGACTCCTACTGAGGCAATACCTCTAAGATCAATTCCTGCAATTGAGGAGCCGAGTGACTTCCCTTGCACCAGCGAGCCTACCAACTTATTATCCAGGAATCCTGCTAGTCGTATGACAGGAAAAATGCTGAGGGAACTCAGTTGTATGTACAGATTTCCTGAGTCTCTAGAACTCCGAGTGCCTTCGTCGACTGAGAGAATTGATTACAAGGTCCCGGGGTGGATAGGTTTTTACGTTCGTCCGTTTAAAGTAGGATTGAGGTTTCCAATCCCCAGACTGGTCTGGGAAGTGTTGAACCATTTAAATTGAAATTGCTCCGTCTCAACTGATGCCAAACGCATGGAGGATTCTGTTGTCGATTGAGTGCTTAGCCTTCGAGTTGGGCGTACTCTTCGAGGTAAGGGATGTTCTAGGGACATATTACATAAAGGAGCATCTGAAAGAGAAAGGAAGATATACAATGATCCTTCGACAAAGAAAGAAGCCTCTAGTCATTGGATTGCCGACTAATGATAGGGGAAACTGGCAGTCCTACTACTTCTTTCGCAAGGGGTGAGGGTATATTTGGTTTGACTGGGGCTGGTCGAATCCCAGAGTTTTGGTGTTTGTCGAGTGAGTGATGTTCTTTTCTAAGTTTTAGGTTATAACTGTGGTTTGTGTCTTTGAATAACCAAGGGTTTGTCGTTGCAGATCCACTTCTGAACAAATCGTTCCTCTCAACGGTTCGGTCCACCTCAAACGTCGAAACAATTCTATCTTTGCCAGACGACGTAAGGAACTGCAAGGCCATCCTAGAAGAGAAGAGATTAAGGGCGACTCCGTTGTGGAAGGAAATCTATCAGCGCGAAGGTAAAGTTCTGGCCCTCTCTAACGACGTTTTGGCCGTGATAAACTGTAGGTGGTCGATTCAAAAATTGTATGGGGTGAATAAAAAATATCGAGAGCCCTTAAAAATTGAGGAATTTTCATGCGCAGAGGAGATGATGTCTGGTCCATTCACAATAGCTTCACTCGACGAAATGAAGAGCAGAAAAAAGTCGAGGAAACTGAAGAAGAAAGAATTAGAGGTCGAAAGAGAAACTGGGACTCAACATCAAAAGATGATCTCGAGTGGGGGTGTCGTAGAAAAAGGGAAGTCGACAGACATTATCTCGTCTGAGAAGAAAAGGAAGTCTGTCGCAGAGGTGGAAACTGAAGAAGATTCTGATACCCTTATTCTGAAAGTTCCAAAGGAGTCGACGGCAATTTCAGACCCTTCGAGCATCGACTCATTCGTTGAGGGTCTTCTACTCCAAGGGGATGAAGTAAGACTGGCACAGATTGGGCCGGCGGAGGCCATGAAAAAAGCCATCGCTCTAAACTATCAAGTGAGTATCTATTTTTTTTTTTTTTTTTATCGAATGTTGCTCTGATTTGAATGTCGTAGGCCCTGGAATGCAGCTTGTTCTTGCGGAAAAACGCTGAATCCAACCAAAGAGGGTCAAGGAGCTAGAGAAGGGTTTATCAGCTGTTAAGAAGGAGTCGTCTGAATTGAGGTCTGGACTAGTCGCTTCGCAGAGAAAGGAGAAAGTTCTCGAGAGGGAGCTGAAGGAAGTGAAGGCTAGCTTGAATTGGAAAAGGAAACTGCCGAGTTAACGATTGAAGGTTACAAGGAGGGTTTCAATAATTTGAAGAAGGAGAACGAGTTGCTGTTGGAACAAATGGAGGATATTGCAATCGACTCCATGATGAAGAATAGATACGACTTGATGCAAGAATTCCTTGCTGGAAAACATGTCGACTGGAAGCCAGAGAAATGGATGAAGGAATATGAAAGGCGCGCCGCTGGAATTTCTTCGTCGTCTGAAGAAGAAGATGTAGAAGTAGGAACAGAGGTAGAGATGGGGAAGGAGGAAGCCGAGCGAAATCCAATCGAGGTAGAAGCGATGATGGAAGTTGAAAAGAACACAGAAGAAGAAGAAGAAAATGCGGCACAAATCGCTGTCCATTCTGAACCGGTATATGCGGAGGGTGAAGGAGACGTTCCTACCAGCCAACCAGCAACGACGGATGCAGACGGAGCTGACGATTGATGTCGAATTGTTCAGAAATTATCTATAACTTTTTGATAAAACTTGTACTTAGAATTTGTTAGGATGGAACAAGGTTGTAACTTGAATCATTTTGTATATTGAAATGACGAATGGTTTTATGCTTCGAATGTGGAGAATGGAACATGAATCTATTGGAAAGTTTTATTGCAATTTGTCGAACAACTTCTACAAATTTTATTTCGCTACTGACAGAATGATAAACTTGAAAGTAGACTGGTAAATAACTAATTGGCAAAACATCAAAATTACCGGATAAATTTCTTAAGGTGCATCGCATTCCAACTGTTTCGGATTGGATTCCCCTCTTTGGTTTCCAACTTGTAGGCTCCTTTCCCAACAACCCTAACAATTCGATAAGGGCCTTCCCAATTTGGGCCCAGCTTCCCATCTCCACCTTCCTTCGTGTTCTGAAACACTCTACGTAGGACCCAGTCTCCAGAAGTGAATGTCCGAGTCCTGACATTTTTGTTGAAGTACTTAGAGATTTTCTGTCGATAAGCAGCCAGTCGAATGGATGCTTTCTCTTGTCTCATCAATCGTGTCGAGATTGAAGTTCATCAGTTGTGATTACTTTCATCGTCGAGCCATTGGCATCGTGCAGAAGGGATGAGTTCCTCTGTTGGAATTACTGCTTCCGTACCAAAAGCCAAGGCGAAAGGAGTTTCGCCTGTTGAAGATCTGGTCGTAGTACGATATGACCACAAGACTCCTGGTAATTCTTCCGCCCATGCGCCTTTAGCCTTCTCCAATCTCTTCTTCATCGTGTTAATGATTGTCTTATTAGACGACTCTGCTTGACCATTTGATTGTGGAAAGCGTGGTGTGGAAAAGTTCAACTTGATGCCCCAGTTCCTGCAAAAATTTTGAAAATGATGGCTAATGAATTGTGAGCCATTGTCCGTTACAATTTCCTTTGGTATGCCGAATCGACATATGATATTCTTCCATATGAACGTTTGAACCTCCTTGTCGCGGACCCTGGCATAAGCTTCTGCCTCTATCCATTTCGAGTAATAATCTGTCATTACGAGCAAGTAAACACGTTGGCCCGGTGCTACTGGGAGTTTTCCAACAATGTCCATGCCCCATTTCATGAATGGCCAGGGGGACAGAATTGGATTCAACCTTTCAGGAGGTAGATGGGAAACAGGTGCGAATCTCTGGCACTTGTCGCATTTTTTGGTGAATTCAACAGAATCTTGTCTCATTGTCGGCCAGTAATAACCTGTCGAATGGGCTCGAAGAGCTAGACTTCTACCGCCAGAGTGGTTCCCACATTCCCCCTCATGCAACTCGGATAACACATGTTGAGCTTCATCATCTGCCAGGCATTTCAAATACGGCCCTGAAAATGACCTTCTCAGTAACTGACCTTCAAATATCACAACCTGGCTGACTGTCTCTGCAATTTCCTAGCCTCTACCCTGTCGTCTGGAAGCTGTCCACTTTGTAAATATTGAATGATAGGAATCATCCAATTGTCGTCTGAGCTGATACTAGCTAAAATTTTCTCTTCCTTCCAGATTGCTGGCCAATTCAAATAAACTACGGGAATTGACCGTGGTTCGTCTCCTTCCATACTCGATCCCAGGGTTGCCAAAGCATCTGCTTGGGAATTCTCGGTCCTTGGTACTTGGGTTATTGAGAACTTGTCGAATGCAATTCGGATATCATTTACCTTCTGTAAATAGGAAGCCATCGCCAATCCCCTTGCATGATAAGATCCCTTGATTTGATTGACGATCAACTGAGAATCTGATGTTATTTCGATCTCCCTCGCACCTAATTCCTTTGCCAATAATAATCCCGCGATCAAAGCTTCATATTCGGCTTCATTGTTTGTTACTCTGAAACCGCATTTAACAGCCTGTTGCATAATGTCGCCTGAAGGAGAAGTAATTACCATTCCAAGACCGCATCCCTTCTTATTACTTGATCCGTCCACCGCTAATTTCCAAGGATTTGCCGGCTGAATTGAATTTATTTCAGCTTCAGCTGCTGCCATCATACTGGGTGTGAAATCGGCAACAAAGTCGGCCAATGCTTGTGATTTAATAGCAGTTCTCGGCTTGTAGTCTATGTCGTGCTCCCCTAACTCAATTGCCCACTTCATCAGTCTTCCAGATAGCTCAGGTTTGTGGAGAATGCTCCTCAAAGGGTATGTCGTGTACACTGTGATTGCATGTCCCTGGAAATAGGGTCTAAGCTTTCTTGCGGCTGTGACAAGTGCGAAGACCAATTTCTCCATTAGCGGGTAGCGAGTCTCTGTCCCCAGCAATGCCTTGCTTACGTAGTAGACTGGTTGTTGACCCCCTGATTCTTCTCTTATTAAAACTCCACTGACCGCGTGCTCTGAGACCCCCAAATAAAGGTAGAGCCTCTCATGGGCTAGCGGCTTTGACAGCAGGGGCGGTGTGGTCAAATATTGCTTGAGCTGCTTCAGTGCTTCTTCACAAGCAGCAGTCCATTCGAACTTTCCTGCTTTTTTCAAGGCAGTGAAGAATAGAAAACTTTTATCTGTAGATTTAGAGATGAACCTGTTTAAAGCCGCGATCCTGCCTGTGAGTCGCATGATATCTTTTGGGCTGGAAGGGGAAGGTATGTCGAGGATGGATCTAATCTGTTCTGGGTTTGCTTCTTCAATGCCCCGTCGTGTGACTATGTACCCAAGGAATTTTCCTGAAGCGACACCGAATGCACATTTAGTAGGGTTTAATTTCATTCCATACCTGTCCATGATGTCGAAGGCTTCTTCCAAATTGCTAAGATGTTGCTCTGACTTGGTTGATTTTACCAACATGTCGTCGATATAAACCTCCATAGTTTTCCCAATCTGTCGATCAAACATCTTGCTGACCATTCGCTGATACGTTGCTCCTGCGTTCTTCAGGCCAAAGGGCATGACCTTGTAGCAGAATATTCCCCGATTCGTAACAAAAGCTGTCTTCTCCTGATCCTGGGGATGCATGAGGATCTGGTTGTAGCCAGAATACGCATCCATGAAGCTTAGCAGTTCATGCCCTGCAGTCGCGTCCACCATTGAATCAATATGCGGTAATGGATAAGAATCTTTGGGACAGGCTTTATTGAGATCTGTGAAGTCAATGCAGACTCTCCATTTCCCATTCTTCTTCTTCACCACTACTACATTTGCAAGCCACTCTTCGGAAACTGCACTTCTCTAACCGCTCTCCGTTCTGTAACAATTTCTTTCTCTTTCTTTTTCTGCACTCGTGTCCCTCCCGCCTCCTCTTTCTTCTCTCTCTTGCGAACCCCCTTCCTTCTTTTCTTTCTCTGCCTGACAGGAGAATGGTTTGGGATCCACATGCAACTCGTGTGTGATGAGCCTCCCGGATCAATGCCAACCATATCTGTGTTGACCATGCAAAGGTGTCGTGTCGTTTCGTCTTCAAGAATTTCACTAACTCTGTTCGTATCTTGGGTCTAACCGGCTCAATCAAGCTTTCGTGAGCTGGAACCTGGAAAAATGTGGATTGAAATCTAAACCTCGTCAAGTTTCTCTATATTGGTAAAGTTTTGTGCTCCGTTGCGCAAGCCAGAACGGTAATTGCTATTCTGAAATCACTTTAACTTTATCAATGGGGCGTTTGGATATCAGTCTCCTTGACGCCAAACGTCCCCCGAATCTCCTGAATCCCCATTTATTCCAAATTTAATTACCTGGTGGTAGGTAGTCCGAACTAACCCCTTATCTTTGACGCTATTTTACCTAACCTCATTTCCCAACTTCTTGAGTACCGAAACCAATTCTCCGGGAGAAATCGTGAAATTGTAGTCCGGAAGTCGAGGCTTGCTTGCAGGTAGATCCTCCCGATCTTTATACGGTCTTCGTCGTGTGTCCGAATTCCTGTTGTGTGGTCGCCATTCATCCCTATGTAGGTTCCTTCTTTCAGCTGAGGAGGGGAAATCTGATCTGGGTCGTCTGAAAGTAGTATGCCTTCGGTCTACTCGTGAATTGGTTTCATCTACTTTTTTCTTATTCCTTTTATCCTCTTCCCACCTGATCTCTACTTGAGCTCTTGCCATTACCTGGTCCATCGTGCAGCATCTGAATTTTGTCAATTTCTTATAAAGACAATTATCATAAAGAAGACCATTCCTGAATGCCTCGACCGCCGTGGGTGATGGAGATCGGGAATGGTTATCCGTTCGCGGTTAAACCGGGCAACGTAGCTTCGTAGCGACTCTCCCTTCCTTTGTTGAATTGAGTTAAGGTCGTCTGTTGTCTTCTCCAGCTTGCACGAACTCGCAAAGTGTTGTACGAACTTGTCCGCCAATTCCTGATACGACTTAATAGATCTGCATGGGAGATTGATAAACCATGTTAAGCTGGCCCAGCCAGAGTTTCCCCAAAACACCTGCACATTCCTGCTTCCCATTGGCTCGGGGATAAGCCGGTTGACATCATTTTAAATTTATAGTGAATAACATGGTCGTCAGGATCTGTAGTCCCATCATATTGCTTCATTTCTGGTGGGCTGAATTTTCGCGGCAATTCAACTGCTACAATTGATTCGTCGAATGGTGTGTCTGAAATTGCCCCGGCCCTGCTTTTCCTAATCGGAAGTTTCACTCCTGGTAGTCTTGACAAAATTGCTTCTTTGAATTCCACCATCTCCCTCCTGATTGAATTGGCCATTAGATGGGTCTGATCCATAGGTAGAGTAGCTGGAGGCTGGTTGCTTTCTGGCTCGCCTGATATAGGGGGAACAATTGGATTGCTTTGGTTACCTCCACTGCTGGTCTGGCCTTGGAGGTGATGTTGTGGGTCGGATGACAGGTGATCCAGCCTTTGCCGTAAACTTTCATTCGAAATTCGCACCGTCGAATTTTCTTCTTCAAGAACTTTGAGTCGTTCTTGGAGTGTGGCTAGTTGTGTCGCCAATTGGTCCGGCATTTGTTCGTTGTTTGAGGCCATTCTTGATTGGTCTGATTGAATGCTTTACTTCTGCGCGATTCGATTGTCGAGCCCCACGGTGGGCGCCAAATTGTGGACGCGGATTTAGATCAAGGCCACAATCGAGATTTTCTTTCTGTAGGGCGCGATTGAATCCTGCAAAATAAATAAAGCGAATAAGGAGTGATCTGCCCACCGGTGTGGTGGGGACCGTGTGCACTCCGACGCTCAAGTTAGCCTATGTAGTGATGAAGTAAGATAAATAGATTAAGGTCTGATATATACCTTAATCTAGGTTTATGGGCCGTGAGGGCGGTCAATCGTAGGAATGTCTAGATTTCGGTGTCTAATGCTTTTCCATCCCCTTTCTTGTCTTTCCTTTCTTCTTTTATAGGCTTCTCCCAGTGAATCTGCCCGTTGGAATCGACTTTATTGAGGGTTTAATTCAGATATTTTATGATAGATAACTGAAGATCTCATCTTCTTCCCATAACTCTCGATCTTAATGGCTACATTTATGTGTCTGTTTCTTTTATATTAGCTTTGTAACTGGTGTCCGTTGATATGCATAACATCTTTAGGTATGGGCTCAATCGGTTGATGGGCTTTTGGCTTCGTCGTGAGATGTCGTTCTTGCCCTTGGGTCAATTTTGGCCCAAACATATATATCGGCGGAAAATTCCGTCGCTAATTTGAGACGGAATGTTCCGTCGCTTTTAGCGACGGAAATAATTTCGTCGTTGATTAGAGACGGACAATTCCGTCGCTGGTTAGCGACGGAAATTATTCCGTCACTAATTAGAGACTGACAATTTCATCGCTAATTAACGACGGAATATTCCGTCTCACAAATTTCGTCTCTAATTAGCGACGGATTATATTTTTTCGTCGCTATTTTCTTGCGACCAATAAAATAGAGACGGAATTTATTTGTCTCTATTTCGTCGCTAACTGCCCAATAGCGACGGATTTTTCCGTCTCTAATTCACAGTTTTCTTGTAGTGTATAATATAGTCGACTTACAAATTTACGATCTTTAAACACTCGAAACTCGCTTCCGTAGTGTACCACAACCATGGATTTAATATATCGCAAAGACATGCAGGACACCCATGCCTTGTATGTTAGAGACATAATCGCGTAATGGATTTTGATGATGCAACGAGAGTGAAGTCTTCGACGCACAAACTGACAAAAGCGAGACAATTCAAAAATATGTCGAAGCACACGATGGTGAAGAGCGAAGAATGTGAAGACTTGCATATATTGTAGATTTTATATGAAGTCTTAGCTTATGGCTCTATTTGTGATTTGAGTATTCAAGTGTCTAAGCTCTTAGAAAACACGCATATTCACTTAGATGCATTAGTGTCATGTACAAAATGCATTAAAACCTTCATATTTGTATTTTGGTACAGAGGCCTGCATACCGATCCCTTACTGGTGTTCATACCGGTGAGATGCTCTGTTTTGCATGCTCACTGGAACCGACACGGACCATACCGGTCACCATATCGGTGAACTTAGAGAATGCATGGCTACTGGAACCAGCACAAACCAAACCAGTGTCCATACCGGTCCCATACCGGTGAGCCTAACGGCTAGTTCCTTTACTGGAACCGGCATGACCTAAACCGGTCATCATACCGCCATACCGGTGACCATACCAGTTAAGCTCTTCATATTGCACATATACTGGAACCGGCAAGGACCATACCGATCCCCATACTGGTGTAACAGATAGTTTTTCAACGGTAATATAGCCGTTAATACCCGTTACTATGCCAGACCGACATACCGGTGTCTGGAGACCGGCATACCGGTCTCAGACAGGGAAGTTGGGGAATGCTTTACAATTTTCTATAAATTGAGCCCAACTCAATTTTTGTTTTGTTAGAGAACTAGAAAACCTTCATACACATTCTCTAAAGGCAAAACAATAGTGTTCTAAACCTTCATATTCATAAACACTCATTTATCAAGCTCACACACACTACATCTTCATTATCTTAAGTAGTGAGCTTAGATCACTTGGGTAACCAACTCACACAATCTTCTTTATCATTGTGAGTGCCCAAGTGTGTTTTACAATTTCTTATACAAAAACACTTGCGGTTGTGAAATCCCATCGTTTAGGTAAATTATAAAGGTTCGTGAGTGCGCCTACGTAGAAAACTCATTGTAATGTTTGGAGTGCACCTTTGCGTAAAATTCTTGGTTGCGAGTAAGCCACGATAAAAACTCGGTTGATAGTGAAAATCTTCAAGCGCGCCTTGGGGGAGTAGACGTAGGCATTGTTGGCCGAACCACTATAAATCTCGGTGTCGTTTTTCTCTATCCCTTAACTATTTACATATGCAAGTTTGATTTATTTATATGCTTATATATTAGAAACTTGCATATATGTTATTTATTGCAATAGAGAAAATTGACCTAAGGCTTAATCGGCAAATATACTTAAAATCGGTAAAAGTTTTAATTCCGCATATTTTAGCCGTAACTCAATTCACCCCCCTCTTGGATATAGAGATTGGTTGTTCGCTATTGCTTGTAGGGAATTTCAGTTGGTATCAGAGCGAGGTATTCTCATCAAAGACTTAACCGTCCGAGAATAGATCATGGCATCTACAAGCAACTCATCAAATCTTGCCGAATGATTTTCAACAACTAGACCTCCATTTTACACCGGAACCGATTACAATTATTGGAAAATGAGGATGTTGAACTACCTTCTAGCCGTTGATACGTCATCTTACTTGGTAATTACACGGGGTGCGAAAGGGCCAACGAAGAAGGATAGCAATGGTGTTGAGATTCCAAAGCCGACTTTAGAATGGGATAATGAGGATTTAAAACAAGTCTCACGAAAATGCTAAGGCACTCAACTAACTCATTTGTGTTATTGATCGGAGTCAAATAAACAATCTTCCGGAGTGTGGAAATGTATATGATTTGTGGAAGTCTTTGGAAATTGTCAACGAGGGCACAAGCCAAGTGAAGGAATCGAAGATCAACCGGTTTATGTGCAAATTGGATAGTTTCAAGATGGAATCCAGGGAAGAAATTGATCACATGATTTCAAGATTCACAATCATCATCAATTATTTGGGCGCCTTGGGAAAAATCATTGGGCCAACGGATCGAGTGAAGAAAATTCTTAGGTCACTTCCTAAGGAATATAGAAGTTACACCTCCTCTATTAGAGAAGCAAACGACATGAACACCTTAAGTTAGATGATTTGGTCGGAAAATTGCTTGAGTATGAATTGGAGATCAAAATGGATCAAAAGGAGGAAGATGAGAAGAAAACAAGGAAAAATCTTTCCTTGAAAGCAAGAAGAATAGATGACCCAAACTCAAGTGAAGAAGATAGTGACGATGAATTGGTAATAATAACCAATAAAGTCAAGAAGCTCCTTAAATCCGTAAAGCTTAAAGGAAAATCAAATTGGATGAGAGAGAAGAAGAAAAATTGCCACGGAAGCACAAGAAAATTGTTTGCTATGAATGTAACAACCGGGACATATAGCTACTGATTGTCCATTGAAGAAAATGAAAGGAAAATCAAAGAAAAATGCATTGAAAGCTACTTCAACTTGGAGTGATAGCGACTCAAGCTCATCCGAGGAGGAAGAGGTCAAAGTCAAAGACAAATCAATAACATTCATGGCTATCGATGATGAGGATTTCTTCTTTGAAAGTGAAGAAGAAGAGGTACACAACTCTCAAGATTATAATGATTTACTTGATGCTTTTAATGGCTTAAAAGAGTTGTGTGATATGCTTAAAAAGAAATTAAAATTGGTTAAAAATGAGCATTCATCACTTAAAAATGATCATGCATCTTGTATGGATAAATTTCATGTTTTTTGGATAATGAGATTATATGCTTAAAGACCAAACATGAAAAAGAAATAGCATGCTTAAATGATTAAAATGCATGTTTAAAAGATAAGAAGCTAGAATTAGAAAATAGAATATTTAATATGCCATCTAGCTCAAAAACATGTGAATGCGAATCTATCTTGAATGAAAATGTTTTATTAAACACAAGGTTATAGATTTGTAAACCATAGTTAGTAAATTCACATTGGGATAAAGAATTTTAATATGCTTATTAAATCCCAAAAATGTGCATTTAAAAGAGAAGGATTATGATATAGGTCTTATATTAAGAGAAACTTTTTAAGGAATTACTTTGTTAAGGCATCCGACTCCCATGCTAATGTTGCTATAAATGAAAACATCATATGTCATGCATGTAACAGAAAGGGACACAAAATTTTTGAATGCATGACAAGAATGTGATTAAAAATGCATGGATTCCTCAAGGAATCAAGTTTAAACCAACCCCATGGACCTAAGAAAGGTTGGGTACCAATGCAATTGATTGATAATTTTGTAGTGGGAGCTTTGGGAATGATCTTTAAAGAGAATTGCGAATTGATCCCAAGGCTCAAAGAAATGAGAAATCGCAACGGTAATAGGTAAAATCCGTATTCACAGAAATATTGGTATTGTTTCCTCTAAACTATGTGTGTATGCTTATTTCAAATTGGTAAATATTTTTTGAAGCATACAAGTGATTAGGCAATGTATTCAAACTTCTATTGGTATCGATTTTCATTTGATATCATTAAATGCCTTAATCATTTATTTAAACCCCATTTTATATCAGTTAGTGTCGCATTGAATTTATTGAGTTAAATGACATATATGTGATCACTTGATTGTTTTGTATTGAAAATGCTTTTGCCATTTAGCATATTTGAATGAAAATGAAATACATATATGTTGACATAAATTTTAGATTGATATCATAAAATGCATGTACATCAACATAATTTCTCATTGGTATAATGAAAAGCATGAATATTTGATTAATTGGTATCATAATCATGGATGAAATCATTAAAAATACATTGATCATTGTTCAATTGGTAATCATTGGTATAAAATTTGAGAAATACTTATACATGATTTCTACATTTTATGGCAAAAATGGAGAAATGCCAAATGTGTATATTTTTAAATTTTGGTATCATAATTTAATGCACATATGTAATTGGTATCTCATTAAACTTTAATTTTTTGCTTCTCCACTTTTTGATAATGTCAAAGGGGGAGAAATCATTAGACTGGGATTAAAACATGTTTTACCGTCACTATTGGATTAAGGGAGAGTAAATGTACTAATGTGTTTGTCTAAGTCTTATAGAGCTATTTTGAAGACAATCACACATTGAGGGAGAGATCATATTGAGGGGGAGCAAAATCGTCAACATTTGGACTCCTAGAAGCTCACAAGTTTTAAGGGGTTGTCATCATCAATAAGTGGGAGATTGTACACAAGATTGACAGATTCTATCTGATACTCACAGAATATCATGAGCATAAGTCCACACCCAACGAACAAGCGGAGGTCTGATCTAATTAGATCGTTGACGTGACTGTCATCAAAGTATGGAGGATAACTCTTATATCCACAATGATATCTCAAGTCGAAGAACCACTATGTTACTCGACTCGAGAAGATTCATATTGACGTTGGTGTACCATCTATTAGAAAGTCTTTCGTGAGTCGTTCAGTATTTATTGAATTAACATCTTATAACTGTGCACTATGTTGTAAATGTTCAAGTTTTTGTCTAATATATACATATCACTAAACCTGATTTAGTTTCAATATAATCAATATTAGATCGAATACGTATATAAAAGACAAGAGATATGACCACTGATAAGTAATATTATGGAAATATGTATTGTTCGTATTCATGAATTGGATAAAAATATGATTTGTATTGGCGCTCTGAGCACCATCTCTAACAATATCATTATTGGTTATGAAGGATTACACAAGATGAGGACTAAGAAGCATCGGAAGCAAGGTCTAGTGGCTATGAGGTTTGACATAAGCAAAGCTTATGATAGAGTTGAGTGGGGTTTTGTTGATGGAGTGCTTCAGAAGTTGGGCTTTCCAGATAAATGGAGAACATTGGTCTAAAATTACATTTCAACAGTTAGCTACTCAGTGTTGATCAACAGGACAGCTAGAGGCTTTATACATCCACAAAGATGATTGCGCCAAGGATGCCACTTATCTCCTTACCTTCTTTTTTGCCTATTTATTTTGTGTGCAGAAGCCTTCTCAGGACTGATGCATAAGGCTGTTAGGAAAAGAAGACGGGATGTCATTTGGGAGGGTACGGTGGTGTCACATTATTATTTACTGATGATAGCCTAGTCTTCACCAAAGAAAATCAACGCTTTTTGGTGGGGGTCTTCTGAAAACAAAAGGAGGATTCAGTGGGCCTCTTGGGATCTTTTAAGCAAATCCAAGAAAGAAGGGGGAGTTGGGTTTCGAAATTTTGAGAATTTCAACCAGAGGCTCTTCTAACTAAGGATTTTACAGAACCTTAGCTCTCTGGCTGCAGTTCTTCAAGCGAGATATTTTAGGAATACTCATTTCATGAATGCTAAGCTAGGGCACAACCCATCTTACATATGGAGGAGTTTTTGTTGGGAAGAAAGCTGTTACAGAAGGGGATCAGATGGAGAATTGGAGATGGTGAGAAAGCTATAATATACGACAGTAATTGGATTCCCAGGCCATATCTGTTCAGGCCGATCTCAACTCAAAACCACCCTATCAACTCAAAGTGAGTTGTCTGATTCTTGGAACCAACAGATGGGATGAGGACCTCATCAAGGAAAAATTTGTTGAAGCTGCTGTCCAAGAGATCCTAAAGATCCCTTTGCCAAAGGAAACCAAACAGGAACAACTGTGCTGGCATTTCGATAAAAGAGGAATGTTTTCGGTTAAGTCTGCTCATCATTTGGCCACGAAGTCAATGTTTTCTGAAGCCACCACTTCGTGTTCAACTGGTCAAAATGTTTGGAATAAAATCTGGTCCCCGAGTCTACCGTCGAAGCTAAAGTTTCTTGTCTGGAGAGGTTTAAAGGAGTGGCTACCAACGGCAGTTAATCTCAAGAAGAAAAAGGTTTTGAACAATGATTGGTGTCAACGATGTTCCAGAGATATTGAAACCCTTACTCATGCTATATTTTCTTGCAAAAGCTCAAGGGAGTGTTGGAATCAATCTGTCTACAAAGATCTAGTAGGCAAAGCTCACTGTGGGAGCTTTGGGGATTTCTTTCAGTTCTGTTTTAATAGTCTGGCACAAGTAGAAATGGAGCAAATGGTGGCTTTGATGTGGGCTATGTGGGGTGCTAGAAATGAAGCTGTTCTGGAAGACCGTTCAATATGCAGCAAGGTTATTTTTTCTAAGGCAGAGGTAGCATGTAATTCTATAGTGTTACCAAAGGAGCAAACCGAGTGGCTGACTGACCAAAACAGAATTGGTATGGATACAGCTTGGTCTCCTCCTCCAGCTTGTTGTTGGCTTAACACAATGGGAATGTGTTAATGGCAGCTACAAAACTAACCAAGCCTCAGAGTGATATATAGAATGCGGAAGCAGAAGCCATATTGTTTGGGGCGCATTGTGCCAAGGAAGAAGCCCTCTCTTCTATCATCATTGGGTCTCACGCCCTAAATGTGGTGAATTTAATATTGGGTAAGATCACTAGTTGGAAAGAAATTTGTTGGATCATCGTAGATATTCATAATACAATTTGTTGACGGTTGATTTTGGTCTCAGGGCAATATGGGAATATCACTCCCGAGGCAATCCTCCTTCAATAGTAAATTTGTTTGGTTATGGGGGAAACCAAAAGCAAACTTAGCAGAAGGTAGATAATGTGCCAATCAAACAAGGAGATTTAACGTGGTTCGGTGGATTTTTGTCCAACCTACGTCCACGGACACAAACAGAACTTATACTTTTATTGCTGAAACTTGTATCTCTTGTGCTTTTTACAAGTTTTATTCTCATGCCACTTACACATACTCTACCATTCTATTTATAATAGTGAAGAAATCAGATTCCTCTTAGTATGAGGTTTCCTAGTTGAAACAATCTCCTGTTCCCACAAGGATTCCTTAATCAAATCTATCTCTACTTCCTTTATCCTTTTAGGACAATGTCTTTATCAGTATCTCTTATGAAGGTAGGACTATCTTCTTATCCGCAAGAATAAGGTGTCATCTTCCGGAGCATGTCTCGCCATCTGGTCGGTCTTCATGAGGTTGGTTATAATGATCATTTGATTTGAGAATGATGATGTCGATCTGATAATGCTCGGTCATTCGAAAAGTGATCGGTTGCCGTTCATAAAGTGCTCGGTCTCTTCCTGTTGTGGTCGGTCTGTAACCATAAGGTGCTCGGCCTCTTATTGCAAAGTGCTTGGGCCCTTGCTGCTGGCTTTTTATGGGTCGGGTCAGTATTAATGATCCTGAACAAGAATGGGATTACCTTTTTGCCCCTGTCGTGCTGCTTTGAATATCATAGTGCCTGAAAACACCATCAATATCTGTCTCCTAGTTCTCGGTTCCAACGAGCATACAAGTTGGTGCCGGGAACTATATAAAGATGGTGTGTTGATTACTTTGTTGGTGGTCGATCCGGAGTCGAATCAAAATTTTCCATTGCCTATTTTCAAGCATCTTTTCTTGAGACGCGCAACCATCGCGTCTGTTTAAATCCCCATCAAATCATCTTTAGGTTTTTCCTGAGCTTGACACTTGTCAAACATCTGTCGGGTTCCCGCCAAAAGCATGAGAAAATCGACCGTGCAGAGGCGTCTTAATAGTGCGATGATCTCAACCGTTTGTTTGATTTTGGCAGACCTCTTTTGCAGTTGACACTTGGCGTCCATCCGGGACTCTATTACGATCCGACGGTTGGAATTATTCCGACGTTGTAATGAGAGGGCTAACCGATATCCTTGCATTCATTTGGCAATAATCCTATCATCTTTCAAAAAATCTTATTCCATTCGGCTACTAAGCATCTGATTCAATTTTACTCAAAGCTTCTCAACGCACTTGCCGCTTTCCGAGCAAAGATCAACTAAGTTTCCCGAACGACTTCATTTCTCTTCCTTTTTTTTCTTGCTTGCTGTGCTTTGCTGTTTCTCCTTCTCATTTGTTTTGATACTTGCTAGGGAGAGATTTTACTGAATATTCTGCTTAGGGCACTTAGAACTTCATAGTTTTAGTTTTTTCTGAAAACTTAGGATAGCTTGCGAACCCTTGGTCGTTTTTCAAGAATATGGTTGTAGACTGACCTTGCCCTTTTATTTTTCGGACGTCTAGGATGTCTGATGACAGTTCTTCCCCTGAAAACCCTGTTAAACCCTTGACCCCCCTTGCTGAAGAGCTTTCCTCTGGCTCGAGAGCACCCAGCGTGGAAGACCTTGATACTACCCCCACCCCTTCTGAAATCGAACAAGATACTTACCATCAGAGGGTTCCTCGGAAGGATCCGGAGCTTGGTGATCTGGTCTGCTCGGCTCTGGACATGGATCGTCCTTCCAAAATTACCGAGGATGATCTAGCGCTGCTGCGGCAACGATACGATATTCCGATAGATATTGCCCTCGAAGTTCCTGGTCCGATGGATCGTGCTAGTCAACCTGACAAGGGCTCGGTGGCACTTCTTCCTGCTTTCTTCGAGTGTGGACTCCGGCTGCCAATGCAACGTTATTTTGCTTGGATGCTGGCCGAGATGGAAATTGCCCCCTGCCAACTGAGTTTGAATAGCTGGAGAATCATGGCCGGTCTGCACGTGGTCTGGCACCGGGCGGGACTTGGTGAACCTTCTCTTGAAGAAGTGAAGAGACTGTACCGGCTGAAAGCCAACCCCAGGTCGCACTATGGATGGTATTATCTTTCTGCATATGCTGACTCTTCCAATATTCTCGGCAAGCTTCCTGATTCAAACAAGAATTTCAAAGATCTCTGGTTTTGGGCCACTGGGATTGGGGACGGGTCCTGAGGTCATATGCAGAGGAAGTTTCGGTCCCGGACATCTTTAGAGCGGGAGGTTATGAGTCTAACACTTATTGTTCATTTCTTTAGTTTTTATGTTAGGTTTCTAACTTATTTGATTCCTCCCAGCTTGTTGGAGGGATGCTCCCAAGGTCTCCCGTCAGGTCCGGAGGCGGGTATACTGGGCTCGGCGATATGCCGCCCATTGGAGGGAGCTAGTTAATGATGCGGCTTTCGTTGCGTCGAGCCTTATTCGGACCGTTCCTCCGAGGTCTCGGGTCGGATAGGTAGATGCATGTTGATCTTCTATCCAACTCACATGTTTATTTATCATGTTTGATGTCGTCTCTCTTTTTTTTTTTTGTATGCTTAGGTCCTGAACCCTTCTTTTGTCTTTGCTTTTTGCAGGTATGTCGAAGAGACCAAAGTACCATGATCGGTTGACCGGTGCCGCGAAGAAAACTAGCCCAGATGGAGCTGGTACTTCTCGGAAACGACCTGAATCTTCTGAGGATAGAAAGGTGACTGCGGGGGTAGAACGGTCGAGCTCTCAAGGTCTATCTTCATCTCCCGGGGTGCCTCCAATGGGTGTTACCCGTCCTGATAGCCCTCCAAGACCTTCCAGGAGAAGAAAGCGTCGATTTGGGCTGTGGATACTCAACTAAGGCGGGAATTGGAGGAGGAGGAGGCTCCGAGCAGAGAAATTCCAGTTCGGCAGGAGGGTCCTTCCAAAAAATTGAAGGGTTCTGTGGTTCTGGGAGTTGATGACCTCGGGAAGAATATTAGGGAGGCTACTTCCCATTTGGTGCCGGCTTTCAATGAGCTGGCCGGGGCCGTACCTCCTGAGAAGATTCCGAGGTTTGAGGACCTTTCTCCCGAGGAGGTAGTTGCAAAGTTGTGCTCCCAGCTGGCCCAGGTTACTTTTGTCACTTCTCTTCTATATCTGTGGTGTGTTTCAGACTTTGTTTTTATTTTCCTAACTTTTGTTTCTTCTTGGCAGGCAAATTATTTGGCGGCCAAGAATAATGACATGTTCATAAGCCTTTTGTCCGAAGGCGGCCAGGCCCAGAGGCTTCAGAATCGTCTTTCTGAAGTGGAGGCCAAGCTGGCTAGCGCCGAAGAGAGGAATAAGGATCATGAGCTGGCTGCGGTTGAGGCTGTCAAAACAAACAAAGCTCTTAAGGCTGCTGCTACTCTAGAGCGCAAGAACGCTGAAGAAGCTAGAGCAAGTTTGGTGGATGCCCGGGCTGAGATCGGGATCCTCAAGGTGGAAGTAGGCAGTGTGGAGTATAAGCTGCGGGCCAAGGAGGAGGAACTGGGACGGGCCCGTGCCGAGCTCAGGGATAGAGAACTTGAGTGGGAGGCCGAGAGGGACTCCATTCGTCTTGAAGGGGTCGGTGATTGTGCTGAAATTATACCAATGGTGCTGCCCGACCTGGATATGGGGCCAATCCATGCAGCCATCCGTTTCTGTAAAGGGGAAATATCTGAGGAGGAGTTTCAGAAGTGGCTCCCCCTTCTTCCGAGGAGGCGATGGATCCCGACCCGATTTCGGTTGCTCCGGTCTCTCAGGTTTCCCAAGAAGGCCGACCTGAGATTCCTGCTCCTGGCGAGGACTATCCTGAGATTCCACCTCCAATCCTTGAAGTAGAGGTCTCCCATGTTGCCGAGTTTGAAGTTGTTGTTCCCCCTCTTGAGACCGAGCCGATCCATCCGTTGTCTGATCCAGCCGAGGAAGAACTTCATGCCCCTGTGCGGGCTGATTGAGAAGGGGTAACCCGGACAGGGCCCTGTGTACACTTGTCTTTTTTTTTTGTAATAACACTTCATATTTTACTTGAATGTATATATATATGTATGTGTTTCCTGCTTTTTTTCTTATGTTCTTTGCTCTGGGTGTTCTTCTTCAAATGTTTATTTAAGGCTCGTTCGTGAGGGGATAATACGAACCGAGACCCAAATTATTCAGTGGTCGATGATTGACTCTGAGTTGTGAAGAACGTGGATGGTGAGATGCAACTGGTGGACGTAACTCGACCCCGAGCTGTAAGGAACACTTGGCCCTGGGGGAATGTTACGTCCCTATTCCAAAAGATGGACTCGGTGGGATGTGGCCCGACCCCGAGCTGTAAGAAACACTTGGCCCTGGGGGGATGTTACGTCCCCAGTCCAAAAGATAGACTCGGTGGGATGTGGCCTGACCCCGAGCTGTAAGAAACAACATTGGCCCTGGGGATGTTACGTCCCCAGTCCAAAAGATGGACTCGGTGGGATGTGGCCCGACCCCGAGCTGTAAGAAACACTTGGCCTTGGGGGGATGTTACGTCCCCAGTCCAAAAGATAGACTCGGTGGGATGTGGCCCGACCCCGAGCTATATAACCAAGCGGCCTAGGCAGGATGAAATCCAGCCCCGAGCCGAATAACTGAATGGCCTCGGCGGAACGTAATCCAGCCCCGAGCCTATTAATCATTGAGACTTGCTCCGAATGGAAGGGAATCAACCTTTGAAACCCTATCGCATCTGTCTTGGGCGTCCCCTTTTCAGACCGACGAAAAAACAAAAACATAATTTTGGAAAATAAAACCAAAAAAATGTAAACAATATCACAGATACCTCAGAACAGCGTCCTGTCCGATGCCTCCAAAACATAATTCTGAACCTTTCAATTCAGTGTCCCGGCGAACCAGGATTTGGATCAGAGAGCGTTTAAATGGTAAGGGCACATCCTCTATACGTCGGGTCACTGTGGAGCCTGTGTATTGTACGAGGGCTCCTCCTTACCACGCTGGAGCAGGCACACGCTACAGGGGCACAACGTATCCCCGTGATGCGCCTCTCTTGGATCCAAATGATGAATGGATCAAAGAGTGTCCGGGATACTAAGGGCACATTCCTCCTTAGGTCCGGCATCACTGGAGCTAGCAATCGTCACGGGGGCAACATCTCTCCCCGTGCTATGCTTTCTCACGGATCCATTACATCAGGTAAGTGAGGATCAGAGAGTGTTGGACACATTAAGGGCATATCTCTCCTTATGTTCGGTAACACTGGAGTAAGCAATCGACACAGGGGTATCATCCATCCCCGTGCTATGCCTCTCACGGATCCTATGCATCAAGTATGTCCCTGGATATTCCAAGGACCCCGAGCTAAAAGAGATACTTGGTTCTTGGGGAATGTCTCATCCTCATACCAATGAGCATGACTCGGTGGGACGTAACCCGACCCCGAGCCAAAAGGCCTCGGCAGAATAAGATCCAGCCCCGAGCCGATTATCGCAGTGGCCTCGGCGGAACGTAATCCAGCCCTGAGGTGTTCGAAACATTAAGGGCATATTCCTCCTTTTGTTCGGTAATATTGGAGCAAGCGAATGCCATGGGGGTACCATCCATCCCCGTGCTATGCTTCTCATTGGTCCATACTCTGATTCACATTCGTCATTGTTTTTAATGCTTATATGGAATCGGCTGATTCTGGTGTGACTTGTGCTTCTTTTTGGTGGTAGCCGCGGTCGGGTAGTTGCGAGTTTTGTGCTT
Source organism: Zanthoxylum bungeanum (assembly GCA_019454045.1). Lineage (NCBI taxonomy): Eukaryota > Viridiplantae > Streptophyta > Magnoliopsida > Sapindales > Rutaceae > Zanthoxylum > Zanthoxylum bungeanum. Next base: position 166,324 of record SKCR01038361.1, read on the forward strand.
TTGACCATGGACTGTTGGATTAAGTATGTCCCCGAAGTTTTGAATATTTTTCACAAAATTATATATTATTTTTACTTTTATTTTTAGAAGAGCGGGTGAAAATTTTGGAAAAGAAATTTTATTTATACCCGGGGACATACTGCCCTTCTTGCAACTCTCTGCGGGTCATTTTGAGAGAGGCTTTGTATTGAATTTCTGTCCCTTGTCGGGTTGCTGCAAAAGAAAAGAAGGAATGGAGAATTTACTGAAAGTATTTTCTCAACATCTCGGCGTTCCATGGTTTTTTTAATCTTGTGTCGTCCAGCTGTTCTAAGGCGTAAGCCCCTATCCTTACCACCTCTGTGATTTTGTAGGGCCCTTCCCACTTGGCTCCTAACGAGCCCTCCTCCGGTCGTCGGGTGTTTAAGGTGACCCTTCTCAATACTAAGTCACCCGGGAGGAAGGAGCGGGTTCGAACTCTTATGTTGTAGAAGCGGGCCATCCTTTGTTAGTAGACTGCCACTTTCATAGCTGATTTCTCTCTCCTTTCCTCGATCAGGTCGAGGTGGTTTTTGATAAGTTCTTCATTCTGCTCATTCCCAAAGTGGCGGACCCTATGAGTTGCTACTCCAATTTCTGCTGGAATGACGGCCTCACATCCGTATGATAGGGAAAACGGTTGTCTCCCATGTGGAATCTTTGTAGGTCGTCCGATGTGCCCATAGCACTTCTGGTAATTCTTCGACCCATAAGCCCTTGCATGATCCGAGCCGAACTTTGAGGTTTGCCTTGATGGTTTTGTTTGTTGCCTCGACCTGTCCGTTTGACTTGGGATGGGCTGGCGAGGCGAATTTTAGAGCGATCTGGAGGTCTTCGCAGAGCTTCCTGAATCCTTTACTATTGAATTGTTTCCCGTTGTCGGTGATGATTGCCCGGGGGATTCCGAACCTGCAGATAATATTCTTCTTTAAAAATTATGTGGCCTTCTTCTCCATAATGGTGGATAGCGGCTCGGCTTCTACCCATTTTGTGAAATAGTCTATGGCCACGATTGCGTATTTCGCCTGCCCTCGCCCTTTTGGCATTGGTCCTATGATATCTAGCCCCCACTGCGCAAATGGCCAGGGGCTGGACAGGGTGGTTAACTGTTCTGCCGGCTGATGGTGGAGGTTGGCATTTTTCTGACAACCTTCGCATTTCTGAGCTACCCTCACACCGTCCTGATGCATGGTCGGCCAGAAAAACCCTTGTCTCAAGGCTTTGAAGGCGATTGATTTTCCTCTGGCGTGACTTCCACAGATGCCTGCGTGAATTTCCCTGAGCACATAATCTGCTTTTTCTTCTGCTAGACATCTTAGGAGGGGTACGGTGTAGCCTCTCCGGTAGGCACCCCTTCGATCAGGGAAAACTTAGTGCTCTTGAATTTTAGGTTTTTTGCCTTTTTTTTGTATTTAGGGGTTTCCCCTGTTTCCACGTATCTCCTAATCGGTTGCATCCATGAGTTTTTGCCTTCCTCTTCTAGTATATCTACTTCCAGCTCTCCTGTGCTTTTTTCTTGGAGGCATATGAGAGGGATTATCCTGGGGTTCTCTGTTTTCATTGAGGATGCGAGCCGTGTAGGGGTTTTAGGGGCTAAATCCGGTAACGCAGCGGAAGCGGCGGAAGATCGTATCTTCCGATTTCAAAACTTTTTCTTGGATTAATTAAATAAACATATTTATTTAATTGCCCAATAATCAAATTATGAAACAAAATTTCAAATGAATCATATTCAAGTGAAATTACCAAATTACCCTTACTTTGGTATTTTGTCCATTTTAGTCCGAAATTGATCTAATCAATTTTGAATGATTCTAAATCATTTCTAAGATGAACTTAGCATGTTCAAAACATCAAAACACCAAAAGCACCAAAAATCCCAAAATCCAAGTGCTTGGCCGAATGCACCATTTGGTGCCCAAATTGACCATTTGGTCATTTCATGCTTCAAAACTCATCCAAATGAAATCCAATCAACATGAAACTTTGCATGAATCATATACACACCCAAATGCTCAACATATATGAAAATGCCCAAATTTGGAATTGGTCATGAACCCTAATTTTTCAATTTCTTCAAATTGGACAAATTAGACCAAATTGGTTAAATCAACTACTTCAATCATCTTTCTTCCATCCAATCAAAGTCTCAACACAATGAAACAACTCAAGATCAAATCTAGGTCATCTAAGAGTGGGTCAACAACTCTAGATTAGCAACATGGTTTCCAAAACCTTAAAAGAATACTTATAACTACAATAGTCACAAGCTTTCTCCATTATACATGCTCAACACTTTCACCAAACTTTTATCCATCAAAAGTACAAAGAATAAAGAATAGAAAAACTCAAGAACATCACAAGATGTTGCCCACAACAAGAGGAACAAATTACTCTCTAATGGAAGGTTGGAAATACTTACTAAATTCCAAGATTTTCCTTGTTTTTCTTTTCTTTTCTCTCTACCTTCTTTGCCTTGTTTTAATGGAGTTTTGATAAGTGAAATGGTTAATGAAACCCTAAAATAAATGAAACAATATATACCTCCTCCAAAAGAAGCCTTGGCCGAAATTGGTGGAGAAAAATATACAAAATATCATGATATTTTATTTCATTTAATTTTGCTTATCAACTTGCAACTTTAATCATCAAACAATTTAATGAATAAAGAAAGTCAACAATTGCAACTCAAAAATATAACCATTATATTTAATTAAGGGTCATGGCCGAAATTAAGAAAAAATAAAGGAAAAAGACATTTTCATTTTTCAAACAATTTGAACAAATATCTTAAGAAGTCAAAATCAATTTGACAACTTTTTCCTTTAATGTATAAGTCAACATTGCAACTTATAATCATTTCCTAACTTTATCATTTGGTGATATATTTATATTTTAATTATATTAATCATTTAACAATTAAATAATAAATAATTAATTAAATACAAATATATCAATATATGTATTATATTTACTTTAAATATCTCAAATACATATATTAATGATATATGTCAAATACCTTTATTTGAATATTTATTAATGTGTATTTAATAATATCATATATTAAAAACAAATACACATTAATTAGGAAATGACGGTTCGGCCCGTTCGCATGTATTTTTCGTTTAACGATTAAACGATTTATAAATAATCATCATTATTCATAAATGTTGCTCTAGTGCTCTACGAGTATGTTTCATTATTGAGACTCTCTAGATTCAGGTATATCCGTCACGAAATCCAATTTCATGTGCATAATCTATCCACCCGTAGATTATGACGATCACGGATAATCTAGTTGAATCATACAGGTCGAGGTCATTGCATACGTATAATCCCTCCGTCACTGGTATCCGGATAATCCCAGAGATATAGATGTAAACGTCAAATCTCTATAGGTATTATCCCGTCGACGTATTCATTAGCAATCTCTAAATAACAATCGGAACTTACTTCCGAAGTATACTGTGGCCACAGATTTAACAGACTGCTAATTATCTATGGACTATCTATGCTCTGTACACAGAACTGACGGATCCTATCTTGACACACACAGGATATCCTGAGGATCGATCCACACCCAACGAACAGGCGGAGGTCTGATCTAAATAGATCGGTGACGTGACTGCCATCTAAGTGTGGAGGATGTCTCATACATCCACAGTGGTGTCTCAAGTCGAAGGACCACTATGCTACTCAACCCGAGAAGATTCTTATTGACGTTGGCGTACCATCCATTAAGAATCTTCGGTGAGCCGTTCAGTGTTTATCCACTATAAACACCTACACGTCTATACGAGTCTCCATAGACTCATGGTTCATTGGGATAAACAATCGGACCAAGTCTCGATATACGACATGTACTGGTCTCAACGGATTTGTCTAACCGACCCGTGTTAGCAAATCTTGACCAGGAACTATGTTTGATAATATTCATATAGCAGTGACACTTCCCAATGTCAATTACAAACTAACTTTGTAACTGTGTACTGCATTATATATTATCGGGCCTTTGTCTAATATATACATATCACTAAACCACATTTAGTTTCAATCTAATCGTAATCAGATCGAATACGTATATAAGAACAAGAGGTGCAACCATAAATAGTAATATTATGGAATAAGGGGATGTTCGTATTCATGAATCAGACATAATACGGTCCGGATTGGCGCTCTGAGCACCAACCCCAACAAGCCGGGCCAGGGAGTCTGCTTCACAGTTGTCTTCTCGTCCGATTTGATCGAAGCGTACGTTTCCCATCTTCTCTATCAACTTTTTTACTTCGGCCAAGTAGGCTATCATAGTCGGCTCCCTGGCCTGAAATTCTCCATTTAGTTGTTGAATGGCTAGCTGAGAGTCACTCCTTACTACTACGTTGTGGACTCCCACCACCGTGCATAGCCTCAATCCGGCCAAGATTGCTTCGTATTCGGCTTCATTGTTTGTGGCTTTGAAGGCAAATTTTAAAGCAAACAATACTTCTTCTCCTTCACTGTTTTTCAGTGCGATTCCTGCCCCATTGCCCTGTGAGCTAGCAGACCCGTCCACTGACATCTCCCATTTGCTTTCCTCTGTAGTTAATATTTAGGGTTCCGTGAGTTCCGCAACAAAATCTGTCAAGGCCTGCCCTTTTATTGCTACTCTTGGGAGGTAGTAGTAATGTCATGCTCGCTTAACTCCACCGACCATTTCATTAGCCTTCCTGAGGCCTCTGGTTTTTGCAGGATCTGCCGCAGGGGGTAATCGGGTAAAACTCCGATAGGGTGGGCCTGAAAGTAAGGCCGTAACTTCCGTGTTGCGGTGATCAAGGATAGGGCGACCAGTTCATGCACGGGATACCGGGTTTCTGCATCCAATAGAGCTTTGCTGACGTAGTATACTGGTCTCTGGATCTGGTCGGCCTCTTGCACCAGTACCGAACTCACTGCGTGTTTTGAAACTGCCAAGTACATGTATAATGTTTCTCCTGGGAGAGGTTTAGCCAGGAGTGGGGGCTGTGCTAGATATTGTTTCAGTTGCTGGAATGTCTCCTCGCATTCCGGCGCCCAGTCGATCCCCTTTTGGGCCTTCTTGATGACTTTGAAGAAGGGGTGGCATTTTTCGGTCGCCCGAGAGATGAATCGGTTGAGCGCGGAGACCCTGCATGTTAGACTTTGCACCTCTTTAATTGTTCTGGGGGATTTTAAATCCAGCACGGCTTGTATCTTTTGGGGGTTGGCTTCTATGCCTCGGGAACTCACCATGTAGTCTAGAAATTTTCCTGAGGCCACTCCGAATGCGCACTTCTCTGGATTGAGTTTTAAATTGTGTTTTCTCAGCAATTCGAAGGTTTTCTTTAGGTCAGTTACGTGACCTCTTGGTTCCCTGGACATTGTTATCATGTCGTCCACATATACCAATATTGAAGTGCCGATGAGTGGTTTGAAAATTTTATTTACCAACCTTTGAAAAGTTGCCCCTGCGTTCTTCAGTCCGAAAGGCATTACTTTGTAGCAATACAGTCCTTGATCGGTGATAAAAGTGGTTTTCTCCTCGTCTGCAGGATGCATCCTGACCTGATTGTACCCTGAGAAGGCATCCATGAAGCTTAGTAGTCCTTGGCAGGGGCTGCTTGGTCTACCAGTTGATCCACATTTGGTAGAGGAAAGCTGTCTTTTGGACATGCTTTATTAAGGTCGGTGAAATCTACGCACATCCTCCATTTTCCGTTGGACTTCTTCACTAACACCACGTTTGACCCATTCGGGGTATTTGACTTCTCTGATGAAGCCAGCTTTTAACAGTTTTTCCACTTCGGACGCCACCGCTCTGCACCGTTCTTGGTTAAGATTCTTCTCTTCTGTTTGACCGGTTTGTGTGCCGGGTTTACTGCCAAGCGGTGACTGATGAACTTTGGGTCAATCCCGGGCATGTCATTGTGTCCCCATGCGAAGATGGGGGGGGTACTCCCGTAGGCATTCTAGCAGGCCCTTTTTTAGGATTTCGTCCAAGTTCCCCCTATCTTTATGCTTTTATTCGGTCCGAACAGTTTTATTTCTTCTAACTCTTCAGCTGTCCCTAGCCGGGCAACTTTATCTGGGTGATGACCCGGGTCCTTTCTTGGATTTTCCTCGTCTTCCCCATTTGCCTTTCCTGGTGCTTTCTTCGATGCAGAGGGTTTCTCGTGAGAGAGTGACGAAACAACTACGGGCTATCTTCTGACTTCCGCATATGATTCTGATCCCTTCCCGGGTGGGGAATTTCAGTTTTAAGTAGTAACAGGACATCGCAGCCTTTGTTTTCATCATAAAAGGCCGGCCGACAATGACTTGGTAACTGCTCAGGCAGTCCACCACGGTGAAGTTTACCATAAACTGTCCGGGTCTTGGGGTGAGTTCCGATGGTTGTTGCCAGTTGTATTCTTCTCAGCGGGATGACCGTTGAGCCTCCAAAACCGTACAGGGGGTGCCGTCATTAGTTAGGGTTACGTACTCTACTCCCAGGCTTTCTATAGCTTCTTTGGAGATTATGTATACCGCGCTTCCGGGGTCTACCAGGATTCTATCCACCTCTGTTTCGCTGATTGTAGCTTTGATTATTAGCGCATCATCATGGGGGAAACTCACCCCTCGAGCGTCCTCATCGGTGAACATTATGGGTACCGACCGACTTCCTTGTGGTACTGGGGACCTTTCTGTTTCCAGCACCTCTGTCTCATGTATTCGGCAATAGCTTTTTCTTGACCGGTTAGAGTCTCCGGCCAGTGTTTTTCCTTCTGCAATGATGTTCACCTATCGGTTTCGTGCCCTCTGTCTGGCCGCCATGGTCTCATGGTCGATATAACTATTTAGATACTCATTTCGGGCTAGGTCTTCCATCTGTTCCCGTAGATCCTTGCATTCATCCGTTGTGTGTCCCCTCAGATTATGATGTACACAGTAAGATTTCTTATTTCTTTTATCCGGGGGAAATCTCCTGAGGTCGAGTTCTATCAAGAGGCATTTTTCATGTATCTCCATGATGATTTGCCCCGGTGGCTTGCTCAGGGGAATATACGCTTCTTCTCGGACTACTTGATTCACCTGGGTCGTGACCCCTCTTTCCTGATCTCTTCGAGGCATTGGTTTGAATTCTTTGGGTCTCGGATTGAATTTTTTGAATTCCTTGTCCGGTCGTCGGGGGGCCTCTGTTCTTGTTGTTCTTTCTCGAATGACCGTCCCCGCCGGGAGATCTTTTCTTCGCTTTCTAACAAGACAAATTTTCGGGCTACCTCTAGAGCGGTGGCATTAATCTGGTGTGTCTTGGATTCTTAGGTGAGTCCATAGTCTTCCGACCCTTAGGGATCCCTTTAAACTTTCCAGGGCCTCTTGGGACTCATACCTCCGACCTCGAGTACCATATTGTGGTATCTCTCGATAAAATTTTTTAGGGGCTCGTCATCTTCTTGCCTCATAAGCCTCAATTCTCCAATCGTCTTCTTGGGGACGCAGACCCCTTTGAAGTGTCGAACAAACGACCTTTTAGTTGTGTGAAGCTTCTGATGCTCCCCGGGGCCAGACTTTTGTACCGGATGGCGGGTCCGCCCAAAGTTAGGGGGAATACTTTGCAGATGGCATCTCCTACCACTCCCTGGACTTCCATCAACAGGACAAAGCTTTCGATGTGGGATTTCGGGTCAGAGTGGCCTTTGTAAGGTGCCATGGTCGGCATGTTGAATCGCTTTGGGAATTTTGCCGACTTTATTTCTTCCGTGATGGGAGATTCCTCCTCACCGTCCCGGGTATCATCGGTTTTGAGGCCTACCCCCCGCTTGGTCATCTCTTTTTTTAACCAAGACTTTATCTCACTGGTTGTGCCGCTATGTCGTCTTCTGTGCCCCTCTGTGCGTCCATTGCCCCGGGTGCGGCGTTTCTCATGCCTTGGAATTTCCCGCACATTTTCGATGTACTCTATGTCCTCTCTTCTAGAGTCGCGGAGATTATCATAGGAGGGATCTGGTGATGGTCTTCCTTCTTCTTCTTCTCATGTGTCCTCTGTTTGTGAATCTTTTTCTACAACTACGGATTTTATCCCGTAGGGGCCCCTCCTCATTGGTTCATCGTCTTCACTTGTGTCTACCACCCTTTTCCCTTCTGTTTTTTCTCCTATTCTTCGACTGGTTCCGACTTCGGGTCTTTCGTTGTTCGTTCCATCCATTCTCTCCAGCCGATCCATCATGGTTTTCATACTTTCTTCCATCTTTTTCATCCAGTCTGTTGCGGGACTCCCTGAAGATTGATGATTTCCGCCTTCTGCCATCGTCTTACTACGTAAGCTGCTTCTTGTTGAATTCCCCACATACGACGCCAACTGTTGACGGTTGATTTTGGTCTCAGGGCAATATGAGAATATCACTCCCGAGGCAATCCTCCTTCAATAGTGAATTTGTTTGGTTATGGGGGAACCAAAAGCAAACTTAGCAGAAGGTAGATAATGCGCCAATCAAACAAGGAGATTTAACGTGGTTCGGCGGATTTTTGTCCAACCTACGTCCACGGACACAAACAGAACTTATACTTTTATTGCTGAAACTTGTATCTCTTGTGCTTTTTACAAGTTTTATTCTCATGCCACTTACACATACTCTACCCTTCTATTTATAATAGTGAAGAAATCAGATTCCTCTTAGTATGAGGTTTCCTAGTTGAAACAATCTCATGTTCCCACAAGGATTCCTTAATCAAATCTATCTCTACTTCCTTTATCCTTCTAGAACAATGTCTTTATCAGTATCTCTTATGAAGGTAGGACTGTCTTCTTATCCGCAAGAATAGGGTGTCATCTTCCGAAGCATGTCTCGCCATCTGGTCGGTCTTCATGAGGTTGGTTATAATGATCCTTTGATTTGAGAATACTGTTGTCGATCTGATAATGCTCGGTCATTCGAACCAAAATGCTCGGTTGCCTTTCATAAAGTGCTCGGTCTCTTCCTGTTGTGGTCGATCTGTAACCATAAGGTGCTCGGCCTCTTATTGCAAAGTGTTTTGGCTCTTGCTGCTGGCTTTTTATGGGTCGGGTCGGTATTAATGATCCTGAACAAGAATGAGATTACCTTTTTGCCCCTGTCGTGCTGCTTTGAATATCATAGTGCCTGAAAACACCATCAACACAATTGATTCTTTGAATTCTTACAAGATTCAGTTTAGGCCAAGAGGCGCTCAAGAAATTTGCTGGATCATCGTAGATATTCAGAATACAATTGATTCTTTGAATTCTTACAAGATTCAGTTTAGGCCAAGAGGCGCTCATAGATTAGCGAAATTGATTTGTAATAAGCAATTTCTGATTTTTGGAGGGGAGATTTTCCCTCTTTTTTCTCTTGTATTTTCTGAGTTTCTTAATATAATTTCCTTTTCAAAAAAAAAAAGATGAAGAGGGTAGTGGCACGAACTGGCACTTGCAAAAGTGTACTATATTCAATTTTTGGAAATGCTCTAACCAACAACTATATAGCCCGTTGGGCCTCCAGTTAAAGCCCAATAACTAAGGAGCAATATTGATCTAGGCTCATCTAGAGCAAGTCAAAGACAAAAATGTCTGTGCCCTAATTTCATACTTTCATCTCATATTCCTTGCAGTCGAGTCTGCAGACAAGTGAACGGACTGCTAAATAAAAGGAATTAATAAAGGTCTTTAGTAAAGTCTGAGACTTTATGCTAAAAAAATTAATAAATTAACAAGCATTGCACAATCTATCTACTACTACTTTAATCTTTTGAAGCCACCAGCAGCAGCTTAGCTTTTGCCTTTTGCCTTTTGCCTTTTGCTACTCCGAAGACGTACACTGTTCAGCGGATATCATCACAGGCAAGTTTACAATGGCGACCATCAACTGTTTCAGATTCCCAGTTCATTTTAACATGGATTCTTTCACCAGAAGAATCCCAATCAGTTCCTTCAAGTGTCTTCGTTGCAGCCAGCGTGGATGCTAAGTTTTTAGGAGATGATGTGTTTTCAGTTACATCATCTAGCAAGTACGATGTTGATTACTTGGGTGAGAGCACCAAAGGCGACTTGAATCTCAAAATTGACCATCTCGAGGCTTTTGGTATGATTTTATTACCAATGTTTAAGGTATCATAAATATTCTTCCTTTAATAGTATTATTGTTAGTTTTCTTTGTATATTCCCATTTAGGCCTAGATGGGCAAGCGGCTTTAGATGGTCCTATTGAGGAAGTAGCTAGGATGGAAGCTCGAGAAGCTGAGGACTTGCTTAATGACTTGGGTATACCGGTACAGTTCTAAGTTAAATGATGATTAATGTTCTTTATTATTCACTGAATTGATTGTTATTGCTCATGGAGGAACAATGGTTTTTTTTTTTCCAGTTAAGTTATTCTTATGATGTATGGTGATAATATGCAGATTCCTTCTTCGGCTAGGAACTCACCTCATGGCATATTTTGTAGCCGAACATTGAACCTCCGTTCAATTAGTGCCATTGGATATGACATGGACTATACCTTGATGCATTATAACGTGATGGTGAATTTCTTTTCTTATTCTGTTTATTAAAATTTGAATTAAGATTATTTTTGGCTTAATGGCTGCGTACTAAACCTGTTTGCTGAATGCTGATGCTAAATTTGCTATAATGTAGATTGCAATAACATTCATAGGGTGGTGGATTTTTCTTTTTGCTCTTCCCTTGTTTAATACACATGATTATCTATAAAGTTATCTATTTCCAGGCTTGGGAAGGTCGTGCGTATGATTACTGTATGGACAATCTACGGAACATGGGTTTCCCTGTTGATGGACTTGCTTTTGATCCTGATCTGGTTAGGTCTTCATTTATGCAAGTTGAAGGGTAATATGTGAAATTGTTTTTTTTTTCCTTTCTTTGTTCTAAGCGTGCTGTTCTCTGCTGTTGTAATTAGGTCATTAGAGGTCTTGTCATAGACAAGGAGAAAGGCAACTTGGTTAAGGCTGATCGATTTGGTTATGTAAAGAGGGCCATGCATGGCACAACAATGTTGTCTACACGAGCTGTCAGGTATGTTTTAAACCTTGTCATTAAATTATTAATAATCTTGTCAAAGGAATTCAGGTTACACATTTATGTGAAATAGGAATTATAATGTCATTCATAATTTCATATAGTCCAGATGGAAGTGAAGTTCTATGACCTTCTTAACTGTTGTGTTGTATGTGTCAAACTGGTATTACATTTTCTATAGTGCTGCTTAACTTTCTCTGTAAGGAAGTGAGATGTATGGGAGAGAGTTGGTGGATTTGCGAAAGGAGAGTCGATGGGAGTTTCTAAATACACTGTTCTCTGTTTCAGAAGCTGTGGCGTATATGCAGGTAGCTTGAGGAGCTATAACTCAAATATTTTTCGTGATATATATTGATCTGCTGTTGTCAATCTTAGTTAATGCCATATGATAACTTGCAGATGGTCAACAGATTGGATGAAGGAGCTATAGGACCCGAACTTGGTCCTCTTGATTATAAAGGACTTTACAAGGCAATATTTTGTAAAATTTATGTTAAATAAAAAAAACAGTGGTATTAGTCATAATCGTCCACTTTTAACTGTCGACATGAATTTCAGGCTGTTGGAAAGGCTCTTTTTAGGGCACACGTGGAAGGTCAGCTTAAGGTATTTACATTCATGGAAATTATATTAGTGTTAAATATTCTGATCCACAATTACCTTCTTCTGAGTTGTGGCATTTATACAGAGTGAGATAATGTCTAAGCCTGAACATTTTGTGGAGCCTGATCCAGAATTACCTTTAGCTCTTTTGGATCAAAAGGAGGTATCTCACCATAGTTATCTATTTATAAAATGTGGAAATTATACTTTTTGATTCTTACTTGGATATTCTGTGTGCATCAGGCTGGTAAAAAACTTCTGCTCATTACAAACTCAGATTATCATTACACAGACAAAATGATGCAGCATTCCTTTAAAAGATTTCTGCCCAATGATATGGGCTGGCGAGATCTATTTGACATGGTGAATACTATCAGCATAGCCTTTCTTCTTCTTAATAGGTGGAGGTCCTCAAACTGTCTATCTATAGCTTTCCTTACCTTAAAGAGGGAGAAACGGAGGAGCAGTTATAGTTATCTATGTAATAACTTGTTGTCCATTGTTCTGATCGAGCACTCTCTTTTCTTTGTCTTTCCAAACAAGACTAACTTCTGACCAACCCGCGAAGGGTTGTGTGGTTGGACCAGTTACAAAGAATGAATTTATATATATGTATGGAAGTTGCTGGCTGCTCAACTGTTTGAGTGCAATGCAGTGGAGGATGGCCAGGGTCCAGTTCACCCGTACCCGGGGTTAGAGTATTCCCTATTATGAGCCTACTCAAATCAGAACTAAACTAGTTGATTCTCTTTCGCCTATCGGCCCTTTTGAACTCTATCTCTAACTCACTATAGGCTCGGAAAACAAAGATAATACATGTATGAATGAGATATCCAGCAACAAGAAGAAGGAAAAGGATTGAATAAAGGAACTCATGAGCATTTGGCGATTACATATGCTCTTTCTGACCATCTTCTTCCAATAAGCATAATAAACTCTTGTTATTATGATGCTTTAATAATGGATGGAAGATACCTGGGATCATCTCTTCCTTCTATTAGGCCACAAATTGAAGGCGCATTTATATCCTGAAAGTACTTCTTGCAGCATTACATAGCTGTTTTTGTTGAGATCCTTGTTATTTGCTGTTTTGTTTCTTGCAAATATGGAATTTCTCTTTGCCATTGATGAAATATTGGAGTTACTAATGGCTTGTCAATATAGGTGATAGTGTCAGCAAGAAAGCCAGAGTTCTTTCAAATGTCACATCCATTGTATGAGGTGGTGACAGGTGAAGGTCTAATGCGTCCATGTTTCAAGGCTCATACAGGTAATCTATGCTTGTGCTTGTTTTGTCCAATCAGTGCTTGTTTTGTCCAATCAGTCCAGCTTATGTCCAGATTTTCCAATAAATAATGTCAATATATTTATTTTTTTAGTTGTGTTCTATATTCAACAGTCTGTGTTCATTTCTTTTCTTTTTTTTTCCATATACAGGAGGTGTGTACTCCGGTGGAAGTGCTCAGATGATTGAGAATTCGTTGAAAATCCATGGAGATGAAATATTGTATGTTGGTGATCATATCTACACTGATGTAAGTCAATCGAAGGTCCATCTACGGTGGCGAACGGCCCTCATTTGTCGAGAATTAGAAGAAGAGGTTAGAATATTCTATTTCTCTTAGCTTGTTGCAGAGGTAATCTTAGGTTGGAAGTGTAATTACACTTTTCCTGGAAAGTTCTGATTTTTTCTTGTGTTGGAAGATTCAGTTTCAATGGTGTGCCTAATCATTGCTACACTGACCACCACAGAAACTACTAAAATTCTAAACTGAACCGAAAGCCGCCATTATTCTTTTTGCTGCAGATAATGCTACCTGATATTATATATTGTACCATATCATTAGTCATAAGTTTTAATCTAGTGGAATTGCATTTTTTTTTTCTGAGGTTCAAGGCATTTTCAACTTATATAATGCTGACTGGGTCTCTTTCATGTGCTATGATTTTTTCGGAACTGTAGTATAACGCATTGATTAATAGTCGGGGTCAACGAGCGAGGCTAATAGAGCTTATAAATCAGAAGGAAGTTGTAGGCGATCTCTTTAACCAACTTCGACTCTCTTTGCAAAGGCGAAGTAAAGGCCGCCCTGCTCAAGTGAGCTCTATCCTCTTATATATTTGTTTCTGGTAGTATCTATGGTAATTCATTTTCCTCCAGCCCCGTATGATTACCAAACCTTGAGTTTTCATTATTTCTTTTCTTTTTTTTTTTTGTTTTTTGGAAAATCTTTAGACTCTTGCTGCAACTAACATGGAGGATGAAGAACTGACTGAAAGTATGCAAAAGCTACTCGTTGTTATGCAAAGACTAGACCAGAAGATTGCTCCTATGCTAGAATCAGACGGAGAGCTCTTCAATAAAAGGTAAAAATGGTAAAAACTCTTAACAGCATGGAATAAGTCACCAAAACTTGCTGATCTGTTGAATCATTTGAACACAGACTTGACCTACTAAACATTTTTTACACTAGGTGGGGCTATCTTTCGCGTGCAGGTCTTTGGGATAAGAGCCACCTGATGAGACAAATAGAGAAGTATGTGGTTTCACCTTGAGCAATGCTTGGTTTCATTATGTATAAGATTAATCTTATATTGAATGCTTGGTCCTCTTAATCCTTGAAATTTCAGGTATGCGGATATATACACGTCGAGGGTCTCAAATTTTCTGCAGTATACTCCGTTCATGTATTTCCGATCGCAGGAACAGGTAATTGGAATGGATGGATTTCTCAAATTGGTTGTTAATGTTTCAATGAAATGACATTGGTATTTTTGTCCACATTGTGCAGACGCTTGCTCATGATTCATATTCATACTATTGCTCAGAGCTCAACGAGTCTGACATCGCCAATTAGAACAATTTTACATTGTATTGGTTGGTAGTTGTACAAATAATACATATGAACTTTTCTGTTTTGAATATTGATTGGATTATAAAACTACTGCTGGTAGAGGAGGTCGAGTATTCTTCTCTCTTCTATTAATTAATTAATTAATTTATTTATTTATTTATTTATTTATAGAAACAAAATGAATATGCCTTGCCATTTGTGTCAATGGTCAACTACTACAAATTTAGCACGAATCAATCAAAATTCTCAAAATAGACCAAATTAAAATAGCAAACAAACGAAGAAGGGCCAAAAAGACGAATTAACTCGCGTTTTAATATAATGTCCATTTGGAGTGGAAGTCTAACTCTTCACGATTGCCGGATTCAACACCGGAGCATCTAGTCTCCGGCTTCATAGTCCTCTGCTACTGTCTCTCCAAAGAGCTCCGCAAAATCTCTTTCAAGCTCGTCTTCTACCTCGCCCGTAAGTAACCGACTCCTCTCACTTTCTCATATTTTTACTTTAGATCTCATAAAATTTACATACCTCTTTTACCTTTCCTTTTTTTTTTTTTTTTTTTTTTTATTAATTTTAAGTATGGTAAAGTAATTTAAGTCACTCTCTTTGATGAGTATATTTGTCATCTGTGATGAGTATATTTGGTATGTTAATCCTCTAGAAAAACTGATTTTGATGTAACTTCAAGATGCGCAAGTTTCACTATTGTCTGCTTATTTGGAAACATATTTGATTCCAATTGATTGTTTGTTTTAGGGTTTGTTTAACTCAGTAGCATACGGCCTGAACTCTTCAGTGCAACGGGGCAATCCATGAAAGATTGGATCTGTAAGTCTTAGATCCTTTTTCCTTTTAACTTTAATCATATTTCTCATGAAATTCTAGGTTATCAGCGAGTATTTTATCTTTGCATAATGACCTGTAACTGTAAGGCCACTCCTTATGTTCTATGTAGGCCACCTATTTGTTAACATATGTTCTATCAAGCACTAATGACTCATTAGTGCTTGAATTATCTCTCTTATCTGATTGACACTGTTTGTAGTTAATATTGTTGATGGTGTTTTCAGGACCTATGTTATTTAAGGAGTACGGCATGGGTAAAAAGGGTAATTCCCTTCTCGATCGAAATCATTAATGCCGACCCGACCACTAAGAGCACTTTATGATCGGTAACCGAGCACTTGGGTTCAGATGACCGAGCAATTAAAAGATCGACAACGGCATTCTCAGTTCAAATGACCATTATGACCGACCTCATGAAGACCGAGCATATGGCGAGGCGTGCTCGGAAGATGACACCCTATTCTTGCGGATAAGATGACAAGTTATCCTACTTTCATGGGGAAAACTGGTGAGTCAGAGTCCTAGTAGGATAAAGAAAGTAAAGGTAGTTTTGATTATGAATCCTTATGGGAAAATGAAATAGTTTTGACTATGAATCTTTATGGGAAAATGAAAGTATTTCAACTAGGAAATTCTTGTAGGAGAAGAATCTGATTTCTTCACTATTATAAATAGAAGTGTAGAGTGTGCATAAGAGGGAGAAGTTGAGAGGATGGAGAGTTGGCATCAGAATCATTACCATCAGACTTGTAAAAAAGAAGAAGCAGAGCAGAGAAGCGTGTTTGAGTAATAAAAGTATCATCCTTTTTGTGCCCGTGGACGTAGGTCAGACCAAGATCCGCCGAACCACGTTAAATCTCTTTGTCGATTGACATATTTATCTGTCTTTTGCTAAGTTTGCTTTTGGTCCCCCATAACCAAACAAATTCACTATTGAGGGAGGATTGCCTCGGGAGTGATATTCCCATATCGTCCTGAGACCAAAATCCACCGTCAACAGTTGGCGCCGTCTGTGGGGAACTCCACAAAAAGCACCTGCGTAGTAAGACGATGGCAGAAGATGAAAATCACCGATCGTCAGGGATTTCACCAGATAGCTCGGGAAATCCAGGATAAAGGTCTGTTGGCCGAGCCTAATTTGAGGAGGTTCCCGATTGAGGAGGGAAATAGTAGGGCATACTGTATCTACCATAACGTAAGGGGACATGCCACGAATGGGTGCAGAGACCTGCGGGAGCAGGTGGAAGACTTGGTGAAAGAAGACTATCTCAGTGTGTACATAGACCATTCGGTTTTTTAGGTCGACCAAGTTGATAGCGGAAGTCATCCGGTCAGATGCGTGGAATGCTGAGATACAGAGAGAATGTATTAAGAATAGCCTTGCTTGTAGTGACCCTTGTAGAGTTGCAATAAAGGCAACAGATCCCAAAAAGGTGAGTAAAACCTCTTCTGACTTAGGTTGACATTTGATTATGCTTGTTTGTTATGGCTCACACAATGGTTTTGATATTTGTTTTACGGCTCGGGTCTTCTCTTGTACCGCCGAGTCCGTTTTGTTGATATATATTTTCCGGCTCGGGTCTGCTCTTGTACCGCCGAGACCGATGTCTCTTTCCGGCTCGGGTATGCTCTTGTACCACCGAGACCGATGCCTCTTTCCGGCTCGGGTCTGCTCTTGTACCGCCGAGACCGATGTTTCTTTCCGGCTCGGGTCTGCTCTTGTACCGTCGAGACCGATGTCTCTTTCCGGCTCGGGCTTGCTCTTGTACCGCCGAGATCGATGTTTGTTACAGCTCGGGGTCGGGTTACGTCCCACCGAGTCATACTTATTGGCCTGAGGACGGAACATTCCCCCAGAACCAAATGTCTCTTTAGCTCGAGGTCCTCAGAATATTCAGGGACATACTCGATGCATATGATCCGTGAGAAGCATAGCACGGGGAGGGATGATACCCCCGTGGCGATTGTTTGCTCCAGTGTTACCAAACATAAGGAGGAATATGCCCTTAATGTTTCGAAAACACTCTCTGATCCTCACTTATCCGATGTAATGGATCCGTGAGAAAGTATAGCACGGGGAGAGATGATGCCTCTGTGACGATTGCTAGCTCCAGTGATGCCGGACCTAAGGAGGAATGTGCCATTAGTATCTCGGACACTCTTTGATCCATTCATCATTTGGATCCAAGAGAGGCGCAGCACGAGGAGGCGTTGTGCCCCTGTAGCGTGTGCCTGCTCCAGCGTGGTAAGGAGGAGCCCTCGCACAATACACAGGCTCCACAGTGACCCGACGTATAGATGATGTGCCCTTACCATTTTAAACGCTCTCTGATCCAAATCCTGGTTCGCCAGGACACTGAATTGAAAGATTCAGAATTGTATTTTGGAGACCTCGGACGGGACGCTGTTCTAAGGTATCTGTGCTGTTGTTTACACTTTTTTGATTTTATTTTCCAAAGTTTTGTTTTTATTTTTTTGTCGGTCTGACAAGGGGACGCCCAAGTCAGATTCGATAGGGCTTCAAAGATGGATACACTTCCCATCTGAATAAGTCCCAAGGATTAACCAGTGCTCGGGGCTGGATTCGTTCCGCCGAGGCCACTTGGTTAATCTGCTCGGGGCTGGATTCTTTCCGCCGATGCCACTTGGTTAATCTGCTCGGGGCTGGATTCGTTCCGCCGAGGCCACTTGGTTAATCGGCTCGGGCTGGATTCATTCCGCCAAGGCCACTTGATTATTCGGCTTGGGGTTGGATTTCGTTCCGCCGAGGCCACTTGATTATTCGGCTCGGGGCTGGATTTCGTTCCGCCGAGGCCACTTAGTTAGTCGACTCGGGGTCGGGTTACGTCCCACCGAGTCTACCTCTTTGGACTGGGGACGTAACATTCCCCCAGGTCCAAGTGCCTTTCTCAGCTCAGGGTCGGGGTACGTCCCACCGAGTCAGCCCTTCGGTCTGGGGACGTAACATTCCCCCAAGTCCAAGTGCCTCTCTTCATTCGGGGTCGGGTTACGTCCCACCGAATCAGCCCTTCGGACTGGAGACGTAACATTCCCTCAGGTCCAAGTGCCTTTCTCAGCTCGGGGTCGGGTTGCGTCCCACCGAGTCAGTCCTTCGGACTGGAGACATAACATTCCCCCAGGCCCAAGCATCTCTCACAGCTCGAGACAGGATCACATGCCACCGAGCACATCATCGTTAGCTCAGAGGCAAAATTTTCTCCTCACAATCGAGATTGGATCAGTCAGGGGTCAGGACCTCTAAATCTCTGGTACAGATATTACAGAGGAGGAGTCATTTTTAGTTTGGACAACATGAGGAACTTCATCTCCTGATGGAACGACCCAAGTAAGGAATTTGCTTTGAGGTGGAGAATCGTTCTGAATATGGTCAGTATCTCTAATAACCGTGGATATGAAGATAGAAACAGAAGACTTAGTTGATGGCGAAGACAATTTCTCTGTGATTTCTGGAACGACCACCAGCAATGCGATCAGCACACCATCTTTTTTTATAGTTCCCGGCATCAACTCGCAAACTCGTTGTTACCGAGAACTATGGGACAAATGTGATGGTGTTTTCAGGACCTATGTTATTTAAGGAGTACGGCAGGGGTAAAAAGGGTAATTCCCTTCTCGGTCGAAATCATTAATGCCGACCCTACCACTAAGAGCACTTTATGATCGGTAACCGAGCACTTGGGTTCAGATGACCGAGCAATTAAAAGATCGACAACGGCATTCTCAGTTCAAATGACCATTATGACCGACCTCATGAAGACCGAGCATATGGCGAGGCGTGCTCGGGAAGATGACACCCTATTCTTGCGGATAAGATGACAAGTTATCCTACTTTCATGGGGAAAACTGGTGAGTCAGAGTCCTAGTAGGATAAAGAAAGTAAAGGTAGTTTTGATTAGGAATCCTTATGGGAAAATGAAATAGTTTTGACTATGAATCTTTATGGGAAAATGAAAGTATTTCAACTAGGAAATTCTTGTAGGAGAAGGAATCTG
Organism: Zanthoxylum bungeanum; assembly: GCA_019454045.1. Classification (NCBI taxonomy): domain Eukaryota; kingdom Viridiplantae; phylum Streptophyta; class Magnoliopsida; order Sapindales; family Rutaceae; genus Zanthoxylum; species Zanthoxylum bungeanum. The sequence goes on from SKCR01038361.1 coordinate 185,682, forward strand.
ATTTCTTCACTATTATAAATAGAAGTGTAGAGTGTGCATAAGAGGGAGAAGTTGAGAGGATGGAGAGTTGGCATCAGAATCATTACCATCAGACTTGTAAAAAAGAAGAAGCAGAGCAGATAAACGTGTTTAAGTAATAAAAGTATCATCATTTTTGTGCCCGTGGACGTAGGTCAGACCAAGATCCGCCGAACCATGTTAAATCTCTTTGTCGATTGGCATATTTATCTGTATTTTGCTAAGTTTGCTTTTGGTCCCCTATAACCAAACAAATTCACTATTGAGGGAGGATTGCCTCGGGTCAACAAATATAAACCATTCAAAGGTCCGAAATCCACAGCAAGAAAGTGAACTAGTCTCTTTGAAAGTTGAAGATCAGCGATAATAATTTAGACATCGTTGTGGGGTGGTAATTCTCCGGCCAAATATTTCAACAATTTTTTTTTTCATTTGGGAATCGGTGAAACTGAGAAGCAGAAGCACCAGGCATTCATTCCAAGTTCCAATGGAAAATGTGACTCAAATCAGTAAGTAGTTTTTGAGACTGATTTTGATGGCTAGATGGAGTATTCGAAATGCCAAGTAACATCTTGGGATTGAATTTGATAGCGCCTGCCACAGACACCAACAAAATTTCTACTTGTACATTTCCCTTATTTAACTCGTTACCCATCCTTAACTATACTTACTCTACTCCCATCCCTTATTTAATTCGTTACCCAACCTTAATTATATATATTTTTTAAAATCGTTGAAAATTCGCCGTCAAATCACCCCTTTTGGGCTTAAACAGAGCGGGTAAAATCTCCGGCTATCCCAGGTTCTTACAAGAAACACACTCGCTGAATTCGAACGCAGGACCTCAAGGTGAAATCTTGAGCCCTACACCATCAAACCACGCCCCTTGAAGACACCTTAATTATACTTACTCCACTTCATTCGATTTTATTTATTTGAGTATGCAAGTGACGTTCTTAAAGCATGATATACTTGTCTCTCTTTGGAAATGCATATTCATGTAATAATCATTGGGCGTATATTTTCATAGTTTTAACTCTTTTGAGGTAAATATTTAAATATTAAAAGAAAAAACTTCCTAAAACCTATGAAAAGGCAGTTTTGTTTTTGGAACTCGGGATCAAACGACGGTGTTTCTGCTGTTATTTCTTTTCACAAAGTAAACAAAAACGAAAAGTTTGAACAAATATTACATTATTATTATTTGTCTATTTAGGTGGGTGTATTCAATTAATATTTTAAATGATTGTATCAGATTTTTTATAATCAATAATTCTGCTAAATTTATGAATTGCTTAAATTTTATTCAAATTCTCACGGATTTTAAGAAATTATTTTATTAATAAAAATTAAAAATTAATTAAAATACAAACAATATAATAAAAAATGATTTCAAACTCTGAAAGTGAAAATAAATTTCACAAAGAATCCCATGAAGAAAATTTTAAAAGTAAATAGTGTGCATATATAATAATTTCGTTTAATCACAAGTAACGATAGTATTGCGTTTTGTTAGCCAATATAATAAAAATAAAATTTTTGAAATAAAAAATGAGAAAAACATATATTGGTTTGTAAAAGAGCAAAGAGATTTATCGAGTAAATATCAAATTTCACATTTGATTTTTTTATTATACAAGATCGTAAAATCAATGGTCTTAAATGGAGTTTATAAAATACAGGGACTATCTCCTTAATTTATTTTCTCTCTTTTTCTGTTTTATTATTTAGTAAAATGTGATATATATATATATATAGCTGCCGTTCAGGCGCAAAAGTGTGGTTCCAAAATACGGTTCGAAACCGGAATCACAAAATTTCTCAATAAAATTTTAAAAAAAATATAATTTTAATTAATTTTAATTCTCTCTTTTAATTTTTTTAACTTTGTAACTTTAAGCTACAGCCAGCTTCTATGGTTAGGGATGGTAAAATCCGGATCCGGAAGAGGTTTCACAACCCCGGTCCGGTTCTGGACCCGGGTAAATATTCCCAGGTCCGGACCCGGGTCTACCCGGTACGGATCCGGGTAGACCTGGTCCGGACCCGATTACCCGCATTTTTTTTTTAAAGTTTGAATTGTATTTTTTTATATTTATATTTGTATTTTGTCATTTATAAGTTTTATTTCAATTCTTTTAATTTTTTTTATTAAATTCTATTATTTATATATATATATATATAATATTTTATATTTTTTATTAAAATCTAATTTATTTTTTTATTTTTTTACGGACCCGGGTCCGGACCGGGAATCACCCGGGTCTTCGTTTTAAAGACCCGGGTCCAGATTTTTTAATTCCGGACCCGGGTCGTCCGGGTCCGGGTCTTGTTGACATCCCTATCTATGGCTAATATAACTAAAGAAAAACGTTTGCTTATCTGTGTTCTTTTAAACTCTTTCACTACAGCAGTCTAATCATAGATTTCTTCACAAACACAATCTCATCTCCGTATTTTCTTATATAGATAGACCCGGCCACGGTTCCGAATCGATTGGAACCATACGGTTCCGGTTTCGAAACCGGAACCGATATTTTTCGGTTCGGTTAGGGTTCATCCTTGACCAAACCGAAGTAGAACCGTTGGAATCGAACGGTTCCAGCGATTCTACGGTTCCAATTGGAACCGTAGCTCCCAACAGCTAGTAGCCGCCCTGCCCTAAATTCCAAAAAAAAAAAAAAATTATAATTTACTAATTTATCCTTAACAACATTAATAAAACAACAAATTTTAGGGGCATTTTAGGTATCACAAATTATTCCAAAAATATATAAATATGAGTCATTTTTTTATTTTTTTTAACACATCAATTCTCAATTCTCTCAATTTCTACAATTCTCTCATTCTCAATTCTCTCATCTACAAGTTCTCATTCTCAATTCTCTCATTCTTTAAAATTTATTTAACAAAAAATGACAAGCTCATCTGAGAACATCATGTCAAGTGTGCCAACCCAAGAGAGCGGCTCTAGTATCGGTACACGGAGAAGAAAAGTTAAGTCTCGTTCCTCTGATATTTTCAAAATTCATTTTCATTTAGTCCAGATTGAAAACGAATGTGCAATAGCAATATGCAACTATTGTGGAATTTATTGTGGATATAGCAATATGATCAAGCACTTGGAAAGACATCATGTAGCTGAAATTGGACTTCATATAACGCAAACTCAAATCGCCAGGTATGCATCATCTAGTAGAGGTACGAGTTCTTTATATTTATTTAAATATTCAGATGCTAAAAATATAAAAGAATTTGTTAAATTAGCTTGTATGACACATTTTTCTTTAAGTTTTGGTGAAAAAATTACTTTTACTAATTACGTTCAGAATACTTTAAATCATGTTGCTTTGAGAATGACTAGAAATACAAAAAAACGTCAAAATTTTAAATTATACAAAGATGGTAAAATTATTTTAAATGAAACATTTAAATATATTAAATGTCATCTTTTTATTTGTTCTGATATTTGGAGTGACGATTGGCGAACACACTCATACATGAGTGTGACTTATCATTGGATTGATGCATTATGGAACATGCAAAAACGGCTTATTGCATTTAGAGTTTTTTATGAACAACATATTGCACAAAATATTTATAGAATAATGAAAGTAAGTTTTGATGAATTTGGTTTATTATGTAAAATTTTAATAATTGGTTTTGATAATGCATCTGTAAATATTACATCAATTAAATATTTAACAGAAATATGCGAACCAAATTTGGGAGGTCGATTTTTTCATGTTCGTTGCACATGTCATGTCCTTAATTTATGTGTTCAAGATGGTATGACTAGTTTAGCACCTTTCATTGATCCTATTAAGATTGCACTTAATTGTATTTGGTCATATTTTCAAGTTATGAGAGAATAAATCAAGTTTTATAAATTAAATAGTATTAAAGCGATAAAATTTTCACGAGATGTTCCAACACGTTGGAATTTAACTTATCTTCTTTTATGTTAAGCTTTCCAATACAAAGATACATTAGGTAATTTTTTTCTCAACATGTTCAACATATCACATTTTTTCCTAATTAATGGGATGTTTGTATTTTTTAGACATTTTAAAAGTTTTTAATGATGCTACAAATATTTTTAGCGGAGTTTATTATCCTACAATACATTTATTTCTTGTTGAAAGTTTGAATATTGTTGGTACCCTTTATGAGCATGTTGAAAGTTCTAATCCTAATGATATTGTTTTACTTGAAGCTATTATTTTTATGAAACGAAAATGATTGAATTATTTTAGATACATTCTATTACTTTATCTTATTGCCACGATTTTTTATCCTAGATTTAAATTAGAAGGTTTGAATAGTGTCTTACAAGCTTATTATGAATATTTAGAAATAATAGATGAAATTGATATTACAAGAATAATAGCTAAAATAAAAATTGATTTAATAGATTTATTTAATTATTATGTTAGTAGATATAACTTGCAATCAGTAGGACAATCTAGTAGTAGCGAACCCGTAATACAATCAAAACTTAGCGTATGTGATTGTTGGTTACTACAACGAAATAAAAAATATAGGGATAACACGAATAACAATCCGGAATTAGATAATTATTCATCTATCAATTTCGAGTTTCCTACTGAAATTTTAGTGAGTACAAATTTTCAAGTCATTGACTGGTAGAACCGACATCAAAATATTTTTTTTGTATTATCAACTATTGCTAAAGAGTTACTGGCAGTACCTGTTTCCACTGTTGCTGTTGAACAAGCCTTGAGCATATGAGGTAATATATTGGAAGCGATACGATCTTCATTACTCCAAACACTTTATAAGCAACATCATGTGTGGATGATTGGACCCGATCTTATCTGAGGCAACAAGAAGATGCCCCCGATGACTTTGAAAACTTATTCGACAATGCATGTGCAAGACTGTAAGTGCAAGCGAAACGAGAACTGAATGATCAATAGACACCGATGATAATGATGACTGATCAGTAAATAATGGTAAATTATAATATGGAACTATTTTAAAATTATAGTGGAACTACGTGAGCTTTGATTCTTCTCACCATTGGATGATACGTAGGCAACTTAAGTTTTTTGAAATTTAAGTTCAAGCTCTTTAATTTAATAATTTTATTTTTAATTTTTTTAAATAAGAATTTTATTTGCAATTTAATGTAATCTAAATTCAAATTCATAATTTTAAACAAATTTTTTAATTTCATATTTTAATAAATAATTATTAAAATTTTAAAAAAATTTAAAAAATCGAATGGAACCGGAACTGAACGGTTCAGTTCCGGTTCCGGTTCCACACTTGTGGAACCTGGAACCAGTCGGTCCGGTTCGGGTTCGGAACCGAACCGAACCGGACTGGTGGCCAGGTCTATACATATGTCCATTCAAAAATATTAATAATAAATTAAACTCAATCCCATCTCACTACAGAATCGTTTTTTGCCAATTTCAAACCGGAATCGCCGGTTCGGTTCCAGAAACCATCGGTTCCTAGTTCCATTTTTAATGGAGCCGAAACTAAATCGGATTTTTTTTGATTCTGATTTTTGGAATCAGAACCACTAGTTCCTGGAAGTAGAGATTCCCGACGATTCCGATTCGGAATCGAACCGCGACCGACCTCTATATATATATATGATTAAGATTAAGTTGTATATTACATTTTAAATAACATTTTGAAATCCTAGTTACATAATTTAATTAAATTAATGATATTCTTTTCGATTTTATTTGTAAAATATGACGTGTATATCTAGCATTTTTGATTTAGGGAGGTGTATTCAATTGAGATTTTAAAAGACTATTTATGAATAATAAGTCCGGTAGATTTTAAAAGACATTAAAGAATGTAATAGACATTTAAAGAATGTGATGACTTACAAGATTTTATTAGATTTCTTTTAATCAAGATTTTTTACATATTAGATTTTAAAAGACTTATTTCATAAGAATTTGTAAGATTTGAAAGGACCATTATATTTTTTTCCTTTTTATAACCGATATTATATGGAACGTAACCATAAATAAAAAAAAGTTAATGAAAGTCAATTGGTTCAAAATGTCCGAATGTCATTTCTCTGACCTATGAATATTTTATGAGTTTCTATGACAAAATGTCATTTCTCTGACTTAAGAAGAAAAGATAACACTTCGGCATCAATGATCTTAATAATTGATAAATAATTTTTTCCTTAAATTTGGGTTTTTTTTAAAAAAAATAAAATACAAGTAAAAAATTAGCGAGAAAATGAGGAAAAAAATCCTTGTTGTGCTAAATTCATTTTGTACATTATTATCTATCCAAATGAAGAAGTTATGTTGGCCTCAAAGAAAATCTATGAAATTATCTTTAAATGTGATAAAAAAATTCCTCCTCGAAAATGATATTCATTAAGAAAAATAGTTGGAGAGAAATGATATTATCAGTTGCATTTAAAAGAAAATCATATTGTTTTATTTGAAAGAAAAAAGAAGAAATTAATAATAAGCAAGTAATTTGTTCACGAAGAACTAACATGTATGTCATCTTCTATTTTCTAACTAACATGTATGTTCATCTTCTATTTTCTAACACTCAAAAAAATCTTATGTAAAAAGTCTCATGGGTTAGGGTGGGATTTTTTATAAAGTTTGATATTTATAATTTTCACTAAAAAGTCCCATAGAATCACACATATAAAAGAATCCTTCAAAATAATTATGTTTTTCAATATCATAAGACTTTCTATTACTTGTTTAAAATCCTGATTGAATATCACTAGATTTGGATGCACTCTTTAAAAAATCATAATAGTCTTAATGGAATACCACAATACTTTTTAGATTATTTAAAAATCTTAATTGAATACCACAAGACTTATTTAACCCAAAAAAATCTTTTAAAATCTCAATTGAATACACCCCTTAATTAACCTGGCCAGAGGAGACGACTGAGAAATCAAAGTTGGTGCCTTTTTGCTTATTTTATCTTTTGCTTTTTCATTGAAATTGTGTTAACTAAAGAAAATGAAGAAGCTCCGATGGGCAATGGAGGGAGAGTTTTGGGAGCTGGACCAGACGACTCCCAAGACCCTCGAAGGCAGTGCACGCGCCGTCCCCGGAAACCCATTTCCATTAGGTATCTCCAGAGGCACCCGACTGTCCAGACCTAAGCAAATCGACTTCATGCAGCGATTCATGGCCGCCCCTTTTCTTCCTTCTTTCTCCGCCGCCAAAACCTTCACTCTTCAGCGCGTCCTTCCCTTCCAATTCTCCGATAACTGGTAAACACTTCCATTTAAAATCAAGAATTAGCATATGCTCATTTTTGTAAAAAAAATTATTGATTGATGTTTAACTTTCTAAGTTAATGCAGGTTTTCTACTGTACTGGGACAATTCAATGTGCTCAAGTTCTTGTCTTCAGTCAAAGAAGGGAAAGCCTCGAAATCAGCATGGCTGCAATCCCTCCATGATAAGTCATTGTACGCTCTTGGTTTCAGTTCTGAGCTTTTGTTAACAGATGATGATACTCTTCTTGTTAGCTATGATTCTTATGGCCATAATAACACCTCGAGGAAAAAAGCTGTCTTTCATCACAAGGCAAAGTTTTTTTTCTTAATTAAACAATTGCTAATTAGTCACTAATATTAATTTGCTTATTTTTTTTTAAATTTTTTTTAAAATAATTTGTTTGTTATTTGTGCTCTCAGTTTCCACATCATAATCTGACTGTAGAGGCAGTTTGGCCGGGACTTTTTGTGGACAAGTGTAGTAATTATTGGGATGTGCCCTTCTCAGTGGCAGTTGATTTGGCTTCAGTTGCTTCTGATTCTGGTCCTAGTTACCATTTGACTATGCACCATAATTCTGGTTCACCGACCCAGTTTGAAGGTGATGAGAATTCTGCTGCAGTTCCGGCTACTCTACTTCCTGGTTTTTCTTTGAAAAGTGCTTTTGGTTATAAGAAGAATGTAGACATTTGGAGAAGTAAATCTCGGAAGTTGAAGATGGTGCAGCCATATGACATATTCCTTTCAGATCCTCATGTTTCAGCATCTGGGATCATTGGTAAAATACATTCTCTAACTCTTCCTGTCTTAATTATGGCATTGCAGCAAGTTTAGGCATACACTCATTTGGTCATCACTATTCTCTTCTAAGACATAATTCTTGGAAGATTTTAAGGCCAGAATGCATTATGGAACATTTTTAGGTTTCTTCTGTCTTTATCATGTTAGTGGCCTGAGGGAGGAAATGAAACCAATAACCCTGCTGTTGGTTACAAGAAAGCTTAATAATGAGGTTTAGTAGATTTGGGAATAAATGTTTTCTGTGTTGTGATGCATGTTAACATTTTGTGCAGAATTTATATTATTTGTCACTTGTAATCATTTTTTGTATTGTGTGATTTTTTTTTTTTTTGGCATCCGAGAGGTTATGCAACAGATATATAAACAATGCTAATGGTATGCTTATAATTCATCATTTCTTACAGGTGCTGCTATGACTGCCTCTATTGGAGAAAACTCAGCTAGATCTCCAGTAGAAAATGACTCGGTGGGTTCTATAGGGTTCCATCTTCACGCTTCTGATATAAAATCTGCCTTTTCAGCAGATATCTTTGGATCTGTAGCACTTACAGCCCAGCATGGGACCTTCCAAAGGCTATTTTCAGATCTGACAAGATTTCATGCTCGCTTGGATTTTCCTTCTGGTACCAAATTTCTTTCTGGTGCCACAAGTTTGGCACAAGATTATTTCCATTCTCAGCGGCCAAGTTTGGAAACAGTTCAGGCTGTATGTCCTAAAGTCTTCTTTTCTGTTCAGCAACAGGTACCAGTACTACTTTTGGAATCTCCCTTGTTCATATCTCTACATTAGAACATTAGCAAGATGCTTTTACTGACTAAGCTGAGTGTAATATCCGGAAGATATTTAACCTCTAGCTAATTGAAACTGACTAATTTGCTCTAGGATTTGTACTTTTTACTGCACTGCATCAAACTTAGCTTTAATGTTGCTGGTCATTGGAGGTGAACTGCAAATCATTGGCTTTACATTACATGCCATGGCCAAATCCTTTTTACAAACGTTTCTTGGTTTCTGAGACTTTTTGTCAAGAACCTGAGAAATTTCTCCCCTTTCTAAAAGTTCAACATCATATGATGTGCTAAATGCGGATCAACCTTTAACTTTCTTTCATTTATCTTTTAAGCATTTCTGTACCAGTAATAACATTTTCCTCGTACTTGTAGATTGCTGGACCTTTCAGTTTTAGAGTCGATTCAGGAGTTGTGGTTGATTTGAAGAACAGAGATGTGTGTGCCCATGATTCAGTGTTTGCCATTGAATATGCATTGCAAGTCCTTGGTTCTGCAAAGGCTGTTGCTTGGTATGCCCCAAAGCATCAAGAATTCATGATAGAGCTTCGATTTTTCGAGTCATAAATTTGTATACTTCTGTTTAAAAATTAATTCAAGAAAGACACTGCCCCATCCAAATATTTGTCACCATTTGATATTTCTTTCGGACATGAAAATTATAAAATTTAGATGTTTTTTTTTCAATCTATAAGAAGAGGTTAAATGAGCAAATTCACTTGTGTTGGGCAGTTAAACGAGCAAGGACTTTAAAATAGCTCTTCTTTCCGTTTGGTTAGTCGATGGATTTTGAGAAATGTCAAGCAAATTAACCGAAGGAATCTCGACTGTTGAAGCATCAAATCAAAGCTACTTTTGACATGCTCTGCCGGAATTCATTAAATTGATTCTAAATATTAAATATATTAATATTTATATATAATTTAATTACTTATATATTTGTATTATTTTTTAAGTATTCTAAAGTTAAAGAATGATTTTTTTTTATTTATAATTGTTTAGGAAGTGTTCCATTTGTTCCTATAAAAGAGAGTGTTCCATTTGTTCCTGTAAAAGAGTTTTTGTTTCTCGGTGAATATCTACGTAGAAGATATTTTAATTCTTGGAACTGAGATTTATTTGTTTTTAAGTAGTTATATAATTCAAAGGGAAATTTTCTTACTTGGCCAATTTCTAATGTATCAAAATAATCATTCGTTTCTATATGAATAGTCATTATCTGTTCTTTGACAATGAGAGGGGCTGATTGGAATTATTTAAGCGTTGCAATCGATCAAATCATATAGATATCCTTTCAACACAATATAGGTCATTGGAAGGATCTCGGAGACTCACCAAAACACGAAAACCAGAATTTTCATAAAAAAGAATTCTCATTCGAAGAGTACATAACCGCATGGATAAGCTCACACTAATCCGTCAATTTGGGATTTTCCTTTTGTTTTCTTCGCAAATGATTATCATGCAACGCAAAACCAATAACGAAATGTTACTTTGGAAAGTGATAAGTTGATACCAAACTTGCACAAAGATTATAGCTACGTGTAAACCATACAAATAAAGTGAACATTCCAACAAGCCAGTAATTCAGTGAGAACCCATCATATTCCTGCTATTCCCAATCCCAATAGTGTTAAAATTAAAAGAGCAATCATGCAGCAGGTTTTGGATAAATCAAATCCAAACATTCAATATCGTAAAAGAAAGACCACCTCTTGCCTGGAAGGCGGCTACGTCGAGGCGAAGCCGGCACCGAGGTGGGTGACGCCTCATCAGTTTGAAATTTCGAACATTCAGAGCATCACTTGTGGAAGAAAAGGGAGTCCTCAACAGGTGATTTCTCAAAGGATAATTTGCTTGGAGAGGATGGATATGGTCATGTATATAAAGGTGAGCTTAAAGATGGGCAGATGATTGTTGAAAGCTAACCAAGATATCTCCATCTTTTTGTTAGTATTATTATTATTAAACCAAAAAAATAAAAACAAAATAATCTAACTCACATTTCCCTATGCACCTGCCGGGTGCCTTTGGTTTGAAACAACTCGGATATCTAATAGAATGGAAGCTTACATTTTCTTACGGTATGATGCCTACCAAAACTAGTTGCGGAGCAATCTGCAGGAAGCCGCAGATGCTCTTCATTGTACTTAACCTCCACGAGGGAGAGGCCATGAGGTGGGGCAGACAAGGTATATTTAGCAAGCTCCTTCCGATCTCGAGTTGCCAAAATCTTAGGAACAATATAAGGAGGAATGGCTTCCTTTCCAATTTGAATCAGCAGAGCAACCTGCACGTTTAAAAAAGCATGAATGCATCATAAACCAACTTCATGGACTAACTTATGAAGCTCCTAAAGACATAAGCAATTGTTACAGAAAATCAGTTAATTTCCACTTGATTTAATAGGTCAAGACCATAGTTAATCTGGTAAGATGCAAGATATCCATCTAGTAACTCATTTAATCTATATAACAAGTAAGAATGGTTTACCATGTTCCGCACTTGTCTATACAAGAAACCCGAACCTTCAACTTCTAGCTGTAGAAGAGCTCCCTGAAAAGATGTGCAATCTGATAGAAAGCAGTTGCATGTATGGGCTGCTTGCTCATGGTACATTAATGGTCTCAATACATGCTATTTGTTTGTGCTTGTGCGTGTGATGAAGACACGGGTCGTGGTATCAATATTATTTTTATCTGAATTGGATCACTTTGTTGGTATCAAATAATTAATATATCCATTTATTTACTGCAACTCTGACTGGGACCTATCACAATCATAAACCAGCTTAAAACAAAAAGATCCATAATCTGACGTGGAACAAGTCCACTCAATTAGGGGTAATATTAGATATAAGTGAACCTAGTAACCAACTTCAGAAGTATCTTTATTGTGGAAGTTGAGAATTACCATTTCAATAACATCAAATCGAAATATACTCTTCACTGGATTCGGCACTCGATCATTGCGTTGCACATTGACAAAAGCAGAAAAATCATGCTCTCCAACAAAATACTCTGCAGCTTCTCTCATGAGAGCGGTATTCAGTTTATACACACTATGGTAAACATAGCGACGCTGAAATGGATCCATGATAGCATCATTATAAATCTTGTAGTGATAAATCTTGCTCTTTGCAGAAAACCGAGCATGGAATTCAGGCACTGCAGCACTAATCTCCCTAACTCGGATATCAGAAGGAAGAAGACCGTTGAGAGCTGCATGAACACTTTCCAAGCCGTCATAATTGGAAGGCGTAATGAAGTGCGCCACCTGAAAGCTTAACTATTGGTGAGTTTCTTGATTTTCCAATCAATGCTTGATTAATCCTCATAAAAGTAAGAAAGCTAGACCTGCCCCCAAGCATGAACTCCTGCATCCGTCCTACTTGCACCAACAAAATGGAGATCTTTCCTTTCAAGCTTTGTAACTTGAATTAAAGCCTTTTCCATAATGCACTGTATGGTTGGTGGTGATGTCTGAAATTGCCAACCTAAGAAGAAATTTAAGATTTTCAACACGAAAACAAACAGGCTCCAAAACTTAAAAGCACAAGGCATCATTAAAAACTTTGAATGATGGAAACTTAAAAAGCCCAAAGGAGCTAAAAAGACCAATCACCACAAATCAAACAGCAAGAAGAAGGCAATGGCTTTACGTACTAAGAAATATATTGGGAATTGTAAGATCATTCCCAAGCAAGCTGCAAACAGAACGCCTTGTTACCTAACCACCACTTTATTGGACATACTTAAGATGATTTAATACTCTTTGTAAGAGAAGAGTATATGGCTCCACTCTAAGAACTTTCCTTAAAAACTTGAAAAAAAGAAACCTACACTTCACATAGCTCATGACAATTAAATTGAAAGTACCATCTACTTAAACAAGCACAGAACTGAAGATGCCAATTGAAAAAAATGAACCTGCATAGTGGGTGCCGTCATATGCAATGACCAAACGCCATTTAAAACCTGGAACACTGTCATCAGTGGGGAGCCTGATTGTGTTAATTGTATCTTCTAAGTTCTGCAAAAATAATCAGCATCAAAAGTCAAAACACCTACCTACAAAAGAGAGTAAAAGGGAGAGGGATTCTTATAAAGATCATTTTTTTTTTTTTTGGTTGGATATTTACCAGCTTATTGGTTGAAAGAAGAGTCCCATTTGAATATAGAGACGAAGGAAGGCCTGCAACTACATAACTCATCTCAAAACACCTTTGCTTTTTTTAGTTTTAGGTACTGGGGCAAGAAGAATGGATATAATATTATGTGGGTAATAACAGAACCGTCCCCAATTTTTGAAAACATCACAGATAAATACATAGTTTAGAAATATTTTTCACACGAGACCCGAATGAATGTTCTCTTGATCCCATTCTCCTGACTGAGTCCTGGCTTGTAATGTAAAATATTCATTGTCCCTGGCTGCATCAGCTATCAATATTAAAATCTCATTTATCCCAACAGATTTTTGAAGCAATGCTTAAATATTAATAGATTTATGACACAATAACAATGTTTCAATATTTGAGTGGCATTCACCATCTAAGGTGACAGACACACCATTAAAATTAAGTGATCAAATGAAATCACTAGTAATGAGTGAGTGTCAACGGTAGATTGAGACTTTTAAATGTTAGAATCCCTAGCGTTATTCTTGACTTGAGTATATATATATGTAGATGTACAATCATAGCAGGTAATTACTTTTTTACTTTAATTTATAATAATTACTCTTGTTGATAACGTTGTTAATGTTAATAATCTGATCCCTTCTATTTATCTTTCAAATTGAAAATTAAAAATAAAAATAAAAAGATTTTCTGTTTACACGTAACAATTTGAATCAATTCATTTTGTCAAGAAAACATCCATCAACTACAACCCAAGACCAGTGGTAGAATTCTACATCACATATGCCCCCACCCATCAACATGTTTGTAGAATTTACAAAATGAGCTAAATAAGCTTAAGAATTCTACATATATTTCTTCAATCCTCCTACAAGTATATAGAATTTACAAAATGAGGAGATGAACCAAAAGCTTGCTCTTTTGCTGTGAATGCCACCAAAATACCAAAAGCTCGGTCTTGGTTTCGAGTGATCTAATTCTGGTCATCACTTTACAAAATAATTAACAACTCAAAGACTACTCTGTCACAAGCTTGGTCCAACGGATATAATAAAGCCTATTTTTTCTGTCATCACTTTCCTTCACATGAAGGCCACACCTTATCCATGGTGGATTCCTCGTTTCATCATTAGGATTTTCTTGCACTCCAACTAACATTTTTATCTTCTTCGTCAAAACATCGGCAGGCAGCGAACCTCTGAAAAACTTCACCTGATATTGTTCAACAATCAAGTCCACAAGAAAGTTTTCATCAGAGAGAATAATTTTATTGTGCCTTTATGTGATATTTATGCACATTCATCTTCTATGTAAAAACCGTACCCATTCTTCACCGCATAATAAAGCATGGATCCTAGCTGTTGGATCCTCTAATGTCAATTTCATTGTATATTCACTTGATCCATCAGAAACTTGAGACAGATGAATTGCTGCCACACGAACAATGCAACAGCCCCTAATATTGGCCTACAAGGAGCACAGGAATGATAAATTCTCAATTCTGTAAAGATAATTTACATAACATAATCAAATGAATGCAAAATTTACAGAGTTCAAAAGACTCATTTCTTAAAATTTTAAGCAAACTACAAGTTACCTAAAACAATGACATTGAAGAATACTAATTCATAAAATAAAAAATTCCACAATATACCTGTCGATGCATAACAATTTCCATCAAAGTCACAAATGTAACGTCCTCCCAATCAAGCACTGAACAGCCAAAAAGGAACAGACATGAAGGACAAATGAAAGTTTATAATTGTCAGCTTCACCATGTTCAAATAATGAAATACCAGTCAAAAATTCAGTGGTTGGATTCGTCCACATTGGCATACGACCATGTCTCCCTGGAATTCGCTCCTTGAATCTCCTAATTCCAACACAGGCATAACCAAGACAGAGACATTAGACAACTAACAAAGAACTTTCTTTGCAAAATCCAATTTAAAGGTCTACCTCATATAGTCCTGAACAATATTATCATTGTTAGCAAAAAGTCGAACCCTTGACGAAGGTTGCAGCAAACCATGCCACATCCCTGAAGATACTTGACAGGACATGTTACGGATTTTCACCCACTTGCCAGTAGCAGTGAAGTGCTGGCCAAAGTTTTCATGGCTTTGATCGGCTGTCATCCTTAAAACTGTCCCAACATAGAAAAATTTCCGAAGGGTTTCCCGATCTAAAGGAGATGATTCTATGTGCAGTGGAAGCTCATCCTCAAGTCTGCGCGTTACAAACAAACATAGTTGCTTTTGCTAAGAAGTTAATTTTGAATTAACAAAAAAAGAACATTAAAAATTATCACATGCCAACACTTTGCAGTTACAATACGTCAAGTAAAATGGAATTTTGAAATGATGTTAGCTAATTTCCCCCAGAGTATTGAAAAGAGAAATAAAGACTCCTCCAAAGGCAAAACTTCTCTCCATGTGATGTTCAAGAAATGAGCAAAAGTTCAAAATCTGGTGAAGTTTCTCTCCAGATTGCTAAGTGCTAACACATCCAACAAAAACTCTCCAAAAAGATCAGACAATAAAACAAAACTTTAAAAAACGATGACTAAAGAAAAGAACCAATGACAACAAACAACTATCTTTCTTAGGTCGGGGAAGGAAATCAACTGATCTACTTCAGTTGTTATCGTCTTTAGAATATGTTTTCCTGAAGGAAAATAATCAAAAAAGAAAAGGTTTGACCAAAGGAAATCAACTGATCTACTTCAGTTGTTCTCAGTTAGAATATGTTTTCTTGAAGGAAAGTAACCAAAAAAGAAAAGGTTTAACCAAAAGAATATCCAAGTCTTGGTCATTTTCGCAAGAACTACGGCCCCTAATCTATGCAAGTACGACTGAAGAATTATAACCAAAGTGAGAACATATTAACAGAAACTTACTTCCCCTGTATGCTTAACGGAGGGACATCTGTTCCATCCCATACAAAGAGCATCCATACACCTTTACTGACATCATACGAGACATGCAAAACCTTTTATCCAAAAAGGCAATAAAATCCTTAATTTAGAGCTCATTAAAATAAAAATCTTAACTTCAAGCCCCGTCAACGAAAATATCTCGAATATCAACCACTGCAGAAATTTAAAGTACCTTGCATATTAAATCAAAATATCTGTTTTCCGATATATCCTTTAATGACAAAAGGTAATCGCTTGATCCTACAACACATACTTTAAATCAAAGCTTAACTCAGAATTAAAATAAGCAATTATTAAACTTGTCATTCTGAGAAATTATGACCAGATAGCCAGTGTTAAGGCGAGTTTGCAGCAATCTAGTTCCTTCTGTGTATGCAAAACCATGACAGTATAATAACACAATGATAATAAGATCACAAATACCTGAACTGAACTCAAACCTGACACACCATTGCCTCAAACTACTAATGTAGTGCCCATCAACCTCTGTTATATTAAAACAGTGAGAAGATTGATATGGCAATAAGTTTCTACCGAGTTTTCCATCAAATATTGCAAATGATGAGGAGTCTTTATAGAAGACAGCCGACACTTCAGCATCAAATTTTTTAATCTGCAAAATCCATGCAGCCGGAGAAGTGAACCTTGCCAAGAATAAGCCACTAATTCTAAAATATAATTCTAAACCCTTAACTCATCAAAGAAAGTTCTCTGTAAGCAAATTCAAGAAAAAAAAACAACATTACCAAAGGAAGCTTGAAGCATGAGAGAGATATTAAAGAAGTACCATAACATTTTTTAGAAGAATCAAGTCTCTTGGTGACTGAACGTGGGGAAGTTGATCAATTGTGTTAGTGAAGATGTTAACTAATAACTCAGGACTTTGTTGTGAATCATCAACAATCTTCAGTATGCAAACATAATCTATAAAAAACAAAGCTAACACTGAGAGGAAAAAACCCACAAAAATACAAGCCAAAACAAGATTAAAAAACCTACAAGACACAAAATTTACCAGTTCCTTGGCTCTTTCTGGGAATACTGAACTCCAAAACAACACCCAGAAGATTCACTTTGCGTTTCACATACTTAGCCAACTCTTTTATGCGAACAATGTCGCCTTGATTCCGTTGACTGTTCATCTTTCAAGCATTTTATGAAGGGGAAAAAACCTAGCTTTTTGCTTCCTTTTGTTTCTGCGCCTCCCTCTCTCTCTCTAAAACGCAACGTTTTTGTTTAGATTTTTTATAATTTTTATGAAGTTACTTATCACTCTAAATGATTTTGTGGTTCAG